>SKCR01023709.1:0-316413 GCA_019454045.1 Zanthoxylum bungeanum
TTTCAAACAAGGTTGCATATAAATTTTTGGATTTCACATTAGAACACTTAAGTGGTCTACCTCAAACGAAAAAGTGCACATAAGCTTTGGTCTTCCTCGTCAGATGACTTAGATAACTTTGCATAAAAATAGATGGCAACCAAAACCAAAATTCTTTTCTATGAAAATAATTTGCATGGAAGCATCCATAGTCCTAATTAAACCCATCAAGCCTTAAAAATTCTTCATGTTCATGTTTTTTGTTCTTTATTGCACCTTCACAGCATGTTCTGACTCTGCAAATTTTCTGGTTGTGAAGCTAGTTCTATCACTATGAACAGAGGAATATGTATTCCAATTCTTTAAGGATTACAATGTCTGGTCAGGGATTGAACAAATATCATAGAACAATTTATTCTTGTGATCTACTTGTACAAGACATTCCAAAACATTCTACTCTTCTGTTGTTAAAAGATGCTGCTTTCTTGATCCAAAATAAGGTCCACGAATCGTATCGCTGCCTCTTTTTTATTAATAAAGATTGATCTCCGACTCCAAAGCATTGCCTTGGTAATTGTAAGTTGCTATCTTTACTTCTTTATTTTTCAGCTGGCATACACATATAAGTATTTCTTGGACAAAATGACATGATGTTTTCACTCTTAATCCACCTTCAGGCTTAATTGGTATTTGGATTTGGGAATTATAGAGGTAAAATATTGTGGGACAGTTCAGCAAACTCTTTTAGTTGGATCATTCCTACTGGAGAAACTTAGCAGGACTAAACATAATAATTCAGCATAAATGTCCATTTTGAGTGTTTAACATTGCTTTTGTGGCTTACTGTCTTAGATTACAGAGACCGCAGAGTAACATATCTCCTTATTAACTATGATCATTTGAAGATTCCATTGTTGTTTGTACAAGATGAGCATATTTTGGGAGATAGCCCCCTATGGCCCTATTCTCAGTAAAACCACCTTATATCCAGAACTATGAGTAATGAAAAAGCAAACTTAAAATTCATCTACCTACTAATGCAGAAACAAATATGATACAATGCGGCAACAAAAACAAATCGAAATTCAGTTGAACATTAGATGCGTACTGAAAGCAATGGATGACGTTATCCAAAGCCGATGCTTCTTCTACCGCACAGACCGCTGCCAGAAAAGCAGCATTCCTGTTACACAAAGCTTCCTGAAAGCATCGAGACCATAGGAACTAAGAATATGGTATCAAATAGAATTTTCTTTGAGGGGTACAACACAAGGACTTCAGAAGAGGCATCACATTGACTGGAACATTACAAAGATGGCTTTAATTGCATACCTTCCCAAGGTCCTGAACAGCAGTTGACAATATATCCAATGAAATTATCTGATTGAACCAAGTTCTGGAATTGAGGGGCACCTTAACAATATGGGAGGGTGCAGTTCTCTCTGTTGATGACTTAAAATCTTTCTCTCGAGGCATACTAATTGACCTTGGCGTAAAGGTATCATTTTTTTTTGTCATTGGTGAGATGTTATGATGCTTCATTGAATTAACGTGCTTAGAAAAATCCTTCTTCTCAGAAGCAATCTGGAACAGTATCCAGTAGTCAGCAAGAAACATCAAGTTGCAAGAATTAACTTAAAAGATGTTCAAAATTTAGATGGAGACAGACCAAAGGATTCCTTAGCCCTCATGGTAGTCACAATCTCAAGAAATTCAATAACCCAATACTAGAATGCAACTTTTAAAAAGAATTCTCAGGAGAGAAATCTCCAAATTACCCACCCACACATCTAGAGCTAGCAATACCAAAGAGGTGTTGCAACTGCACAATTAATGTGGGGGTAAAATATGAAGCATACAAACATGAAGCTTTTTATTCTTGATTTTCGTTGTTTTTGTCATTTCACTAAATTATATGGACAGATGAGGCTAGGGTCTCCTGTTATCTGCTAGTAGCACAATGTAATCGTGGTACAAAAGCACAGAAATATCCACAATAGCAAGCACAATGTAAAACTAGAAAGGAACCTTGAAATGGCAGACAAGAACACATAATCGAGAGAATAAAAGTAACAGGAAACTAAAATATAAATGAAATATAAATCAGAAAGCTAGTAGGAGTAATGGAAACTAAAATTTTTAATGAAACAGAACTTAGAAAGTGTGTTTTGTGTGGTGGGGGAATTGGTAAGAAGAGCACATAGAAAAGAAAGCTAGGCAAAATGAGATCTCGTGTGGAAGTAAAATGTAGTAGTAGGATTAATGGGGAACTTACAGAAGCTGCATTATGCAAAGACCTGGGACTTTCTTTTGAAATCTTATTCTTAGTACTAGTTTTGGACGTAGGACTCTGATCCCAAGCTCTTCTGGCGGAATCCAAACTCAATCTCCTGAACTCCAAACCCTCTGATCCTTTCCTATTCCCCAAACCCAACTTGGTTTTTGAATCATCAAGCACCAATCTCCTAGTCTTGGCATTCTTGGAACCCTTATTACTGCCAGTATTACAACTCAGAGCAGGACGAATCTGCAGCAAATCACTGGAGATCAAATCTTTAGGAGACCCAACGCAGGGCCTTTTTTTAGGCACAACCTTTAACCCACAAATCACGGGCACTGGAGACCCCACTTCAAAGCGAGACACGTACACAAACTGGCCCAACTGAATCTTGTCAGTAAGGATGAGGTCGATGTCTTCATTAGAGATAGAAACATAAGCAGAATGAAGAGAGTCAGAAAGCTTCAAGAAAAAGCCTCTGCTTCGAAAAGGATCATCGTCGAGTGAGAGTGAAGGGACGATTTCAATGACCTGAAGGAGGGGGGAGCGGTGCTCGCCAGTGACTTTGACGTGTTTGTTGCCGGCGTTTTCCAGGAGCTTAGAAAGCACTCCCGGAGTTAATGAAGCCATGTGGTGAAATAATAATAATGCAGCAATGCAACATGGAAAAAAAAAAGTGATGGTTTGATGAGGAGACAGAGAGGTCGCTATCGAATCCCAATGACACGTTTTGCTTAGTTTTGCTTTCCTTTCTTTTGAGTGCAGAGAGAGAAGCAGATGACAAGTCATACGAAGATGTGCTTTTTGCACAGAGAGGGAGGGAGTTCGGTTACTCAGCTTCCGAGGTTTATCCTGCAGAGCTAAAAAACAAGCTAATACAAACAAAATCTCTGCTAGTCCCATAGCTATTTATCTAGTCTAAGTTTTTAGGAAGTGTATGTAGTTACCATTCAAGCAATCCAAAACTTTTTTCTTATACAGTATAGAAGAAGATGCATGGGTCTGCACTAGGGATGGCAAAATGCCATCCGAATCGGCACGATATTTTATGGATTCGAATTCATATTCAGATTTGTAAAAAAATATATAAATTTGGATGCATATATTTTCTCTGCAGATCTTCGAATTTTTGAAAAATCTGAATTTTTATTTTTTTTTTATTTTCAAGTTATTTAGTTTTAAATAATTAAAATAAATAAAAAATTTCTCTATTTAAACCATAATAATTTAATATCTAAAATAACATTTGTAAATTAAAATCCATCGAAAATAATCTAAATTTATTTTCGACCCACTTTGGGACCAGCAGATAGGAGCGGAATTTATCAAAAGCGAACACAACTGCTAGTAACTTCTTTTCAGTGGTTGTGTAGTTGAGTTGAGCTTCATTCAGAGTTCTGCTGGAGTAGTAAATGGTATGGAAGATTTTTGCTTTGCGTTATCCCAAAACTGCACCTACAGTAAAATCACTAGCATTGCACATCACTTCAAATGGAAGGGTCCAGTCTGGTGCTACAATGATGAGAGTAGAAACCAGCTTCTATTTCAAGATCTCAAAAGCTTCGTGGCATTCTTTGGTGAAGTTGAAAGGCACATCTTTCTCCAGAAGATTGCACAGAGGTTTAACAATCTTTGAGAAGTCTTTGATAAATCTCCTGTAAAAGCCAGCATGTCCGAGAAAACTCAGAATCCCTTTGACAGTTGTTGGTGGAGGTAGTTTTTCAATTGTCTCGATCTTTACTTTGTCTACCTCTTTTGTGAGATTCGATGTCCAAGAACGATGCCTTCCTGCACCATGAAGTGACATTTCTCCCAATTGAGCACCATGTTGGTATCTTCACACCTTTGTAACACTTGTTCCAGATTTTGCAAACAGTGGTTGAAAGAGTCTCCAAACACAGAGAAATCATCCATGAAAACCTTCATACCTTGTTCCAGCATGTCTGAGAAGATGGCCATCATGCAACGTTGAAATGTGGCAGGAGCATTACATAGTCCAAATGGCATCCTGTGGAAAGCAAAAGTACCATACGGACATGTAAAAGTGGTTTTCTCCTGATCTTCTGGGGCGATGGCAATCTGATTGTACCCCGAGAATCCGTCCAGAAAGCAATAGAATTCATGTCCCGCCAATCTGTCTAGCATCTGGTTAATGAATGGTAGCGGAAAATGATATTTCCTTGTTGCTTTGTTCAGCTTCATGTAGTCCATGCATACTCTCCATCCAGTCACCATTCTTGTTGGAATCAGCTCGTTCTTTTCATTTGTGACTACAGTAATTCCTCATTTCTTTGGCACACATTGCATAGGACTCACCCAAGTGCTGTCAGAGATGGGGTAGATGATGCCGACATCCAACCATTTGATAATTTCTTTCTTCACGACCTCCTTCATGATTGGATTTAGTCTCCGTTGATGCTCCACTGTGGGTTTGTACTCGTCATTCATCAGAATTTTGTGCATGTAAAATGATGGACTAATGCCTCGAATGTCTGCTATAGTCCAGCCAATGGCTTTCTTGTGTTCTCGTAACACTCTCAGCAACTTTTCTTCATGCTCCAATGTTAGCGAAGAAGAAATAATCACAGGTAATTCAGAAGAGTTTCCTAAGAATGCATACCTGAGATGGCTCGGAAGTAACTTTAGCTCCAGCTGCGGTGGTTCTTCAATCGAAGGCTTGATTCGCTCTTTTTTCGGTAGTTCCAAACTTTCCACTTGTGGTGTCGATTTGAAGCGAAATGGCTTGTCAATATAGTTGATACATTCCAGAATTTCGGCATCTAGCTCGTTGTCAGTCATGTTGGTGATGCAAGTTTCAAGTTTATCCGTGGGAATTGGTACTGCATCAGTATCCATGATGATTCTATCTACAACATCAATTCTGAAACATTCCTCCTCATTTTCATCACTAGGAAATTTCATGGCTTTGAAAACATTGAAGGTAACTTCTTGGTCCTGCACTTTCATGGTTAGTTCTCTTTTTTGAACATCAATAACAGTTCGACCTGTAGCCAAGAATGGTCTCCATAGGATGATAGGTACATCTTTGTCTTCTTCCATGTCAAGGATGATGAAATCTGCTGGGAGAATAAGTTTGTCGACTTTGACTAGCACATCTTCAACTACTCCTCTTGAAAATACGAGCGTTCGATCAACAAGTTACAGAGAGACTGAGGTGTGCACCGCTTCTCCAATTTACAGTTTCCTGTAAATAAAAAAGGCATCAAATTAACACTTGCATCTAAATTACATAAAGCTTTACCGATATAATGTTCTCCAATGGTGCAGGGGACAGTGAAACTGCCAGGATTTTTCAACTTTGGGGGAAGTTTACTCTGAATGATGGCGCTGTATTCTTTTGTCAATGCTACTGTCTCGTAATCTCTCAATCTCTGTTTTCGTGAAAAGATATCTTTCATGAATTTGACATAACTGGGCATTTCTTCCAACGCTTCTGCAAATGGGATGTTGATATGCAACTTTTTGAATACCTCCAGGAAACGAGCAAACTGCTTGTCCATATTGTTTTTCTGGAGACGCTGTGGAAAATATGGAGGTAGAGTAATTCTTTCTTGATCTTTTTCCTTTGCTTCTTTTTCCTCCATCTGTGGAACTGCATCTTTTGGAACTTCCTTAATGGATGCCTTGATTCCAACATCTTTGTTGATTTCGGTAGTATTTTTCAAGGTAATGGCTTGACATTGCTCCTTCCCTCGGTTCATTGGATTTGGTTCAGTGTTGCTAGGAAGGTCACTTGGCGGTCTGTAACTCTGAGCGTTGGCCAGTTGTCCCATTTGATTCTCCAGTGCTTTAATAGAAGCTAAATGGCTTTGATTCAATGCTACTTGATTTTGAACCATAGCTGCTAAAGCATCGTATTTTGCTTCTTGCTTTTTCAACTGGGCTAGCACTTCTGTTATTCCTGGTTCTTTTTCATGCTTCTGGCCTTTGTTTTGTTGTTGGAATCCAGGTGATGGATAGTTCTTTTGCCCTGAATTGTTGCTCCATGCGAAATTTGGATGATTCATCCACCTTGGGTTGTAGGTGTTGGAATATGGATTGTTCCCCTGTTTGTTGAAATTGTTGACATAATTCATCGTCTCTTCTTGTTGGTTGTAAGATTCTGACTCTGGTGCTCCTCCAAATAGTGAACTTGTGGATCCATCATTAACCTTCATGTTAAGAGTTTCCAGATTTTTACAAATTATATCCAGCTTGGAATTCAGTGCTGTGTTGGCTCCAACTTCATAAATTCCTACGATTCTTTGGATCATGCTTCTTTCTGTTGGCCATTTCTTTAATTAAATCCCAGGCTTGATCTTCTTCTTTTGCCATCAAAGGTCCTCTAGCAGCAACATCAATTGTGGTTCTCATTATTCCAGAAAGTTCATTGTAGAAGGTTTGGACTTGTAGCCATTTTGCAATCTCATGGTGGGGACATTTCCGGAGTAAATCATTGTACCTTTCCCAAGATTCGCAGAGGGATTCTGAGTCTTGTTGCACAAAGGATGTGATATCATTCCTCAGCTTTGCAGTTCTGGTTGGTGGAAAATACTTTGCAATGAATTTAGTGGCTAGAGTGTTCCAAATTCTGATGGAACCTGCTGGTAGTGAATGTAGCCAAGCTTTAGCTCTGTCCTTTAAGGAATATGGAAAAACTCGCAGTCTCATGACTTCTTCAGCCGCTCGGTTGTAGTTGAAAGTGCCGCAAACCTCCAGGAAGTTGTTGATGTGGGCATTAGGATCTTCAGTTGCATTCCCCCCAAACTGTACTGACTGCTGAATTATCCGGATGCATGTTTTGATGCCAGCCGCATTTGCTGGTAAGAGAGGAAGTACAATACAGGAAATGAGGCTGTCAACTACCGGAATGGTTATATCTCGAATGGGAATTGGTGGTGCAACTTCCAAAGGTTCAGGTTCCGTGTTGATCAGTGCTTTTTGACCTTCTCGCCTTTCCCTTCTCAATTGTTTGATGGTTCTTTCAATTTCAGGGTCAAGCGGACAGATTTCAAAGCTTCTGGTTCGTCTCATGTAGTGACTGAGAACCTGAAACAAAAGAAAACAACAACAATAAGTAAAAAGAAATTAGATACAATTACCTATCCCACCCCAAAACTAATAATGAAAGATAAATAAGTCCCCGGAAACGGCGCCAAAAACTTGACCGATGCAATCACATGCGTATAACGCAAGCGCACGTATCATTCAAGTAGTATAAAAAGTATCGATCCCACGAGGACTTAATACCTAATCTATTAATTTATGAAGCCAAATTTTTACGAGTATCTAATGGATTGATTATTTGATTGGATGGTGACTTGAATGGTGACTTTAAATTTAAAACAAGTAAATAAAATAGCGTGAAAAAAGTTTGAGAAAATTCAATATTTAGAAACTATCCAGGGTTGTGAATCTTTCCAATATCTTTTAAAAGATGAAGTGGTTATTTTACGTTTGTGTAATATATCGGTTTATTAACCTGGAACACGAAATTATGTAAAAGCCTCTTCCGATGGTCAAATACAAATACCTAGTGTAACTTAATTAATCATATTCATATGTCAACCAAGTTATCTGAATTCATTAAGATTAAGTTCCAATTATAGCTACCCCCGCCCGACTGGTATATTCCTATCGTGTAAGGAAATCTATTAAAGGGTTATCTATCCTCAAGGAAGATTGTGGGTTATTGAGTCTATGGCTTAAACCAAAAATCCTTTTTTCCAAGTTCATTTTAAGTTTACCAGATCAGTCTTATTAATGGCCAATTAACAAGAAGCATTAAGCTTAAGACTCAATAAATAAACTTTATATTACCCAAACTGTAAATTAACCTCTTATAAATCAGTGATATTGGAATTTATCACAACCCCATATAATGGGCTTAGTTACGACACATATTTAAGGCTATGAAAAGATTAAATAAAATAAAAGACATAAAGTAAATGCTGGAAAGTAAATACTGAAAAGTAAATATTGAAAAATAAATACTGAAAAGTAAATGCTTGAAATTAAATACTGAAAAGTAAATGCTGAAGAGTAAATGCTGGAAATTAAAAATGTAAAAGTATAATAGAAGAAAATACTAGAGTAAAAGGATCCACTTTTATCACTACTATTTTAGATATCTCCCTTATTATAATATATAAACTTTATGTGATAATTACCAACCAGCCATATAGGCGGTATCCTGATTAAGTCAAATTAATAATTAATTACCAACCGACCAACCAGACGGTATCCTCATTAAGTCAGGTTAAAACCAATTTCAATAATTACCAACCGACCAATAAATTGGTATCCTCATTAAGTCAGGTTTTAAATAGTTTATATATTATAATTAAGAGAGATTAATCTAAATATTAGTAATAAAAGATTTACCTTTTACCCCAGCAGGGGGAGTTACCTCTTCATTTCTAAAAAGTAAAAACTGAAAAAGTAAAGAAAGAAAAGTATTGTGCGTAAAAGTAAATTACAGAAAGTAAAGACTGAAAAGTAAAGAAAAGAAAGTGAAAATACGGAAATTAAGTCGCGATGCTCCGTGAATTGCGGCGCGAATTACGAATCGGCTGATACGTGGCACGGCTGAGTGATTAATTCAATAATTGTGCTGACGTGGCGATGTCGATTTTCGACAGCATGTGATGGTGACACGTGGCATAAGATGATTGGCTGATGATGACGTGGCTGACACGTGGCAAGCTGACTCGGCATGTGACTGATGGGGACGCCACATGGCTGACACGTGGACGACACGTGGCGATGGCGATTGTCGGCAGCATGTGATGTTGACACGTGGCAGGGCACGTTAGCAGATTCGGCGCACGTTAGCGGTCGGCGCATTTTAGAAAAACTTCTATTGATTGGTCCACGTATCCCGGCGCACGTTAGCATACTTCGGCGCACGTTAGCGGTCGCAACGCAGGTGGCGTGTCGCGACGCGCCAAATGACAATTTTGCCCTTTTTGTCCATTTTTCACTGTTTTGACCCTGAATCACCTCCAGAGAGTCTTGAAACTTTATTTATCTACAAAATAACACAAAACACATCAATATATTCACAAAACTCAAGAAACTATACAAAATATTAGGTCAAATGAGTGGGAAGTAGTGATACATTTACCACTCATCAACAGATCAATTAAAAATGAAGAGAATAAGTGAGGTTGAAAAGAGGAAAAAAGAAAGAGTTGCCGAGTGCTTGGAAAATAAACTTGTTGTTGATGTTGTGAATGTAAAAGAAGAAAATATGGGCATGGTAGTGAGTAAGCAGGTAGTGATGAGTGAGTGTGATGCGGATGTTGTTACTATTGCTGAGGTGGATGACTTAGTTGTTGCTGGTTATGATAAATTTGAAGCTCAATGCATGGCTAAATGTATTGATGAAACTACATGTGTAGTCGAATGTGTTGAAAATTTTGAGCATCCAAATGAGAGTAGTGAGTCGAAAAACAAATGGGTAAACATGTGTGAGAGTTTTATGTTTGAGAGTTTTGTTCCAGGCAGGTTTCTATGAGAAAGTATGTGTCTTTATGATTCAAAGGGCATAAAGAATGGGTATAACCCTTATGAGGGTTACACCCTATATCAAAGAGTGCCCACAAAGACACTCTTTCATGCCTATAAAAATGGGCCTTTGACTTCACTTTATTTATTCAATTCTTTCACACAAGTCCTAAAATATTCATTCATTCTAAAGAGTCTAGTGTGTTGAGAGAGTTTCCACAATTGTTCCTTAAGTTCAAATTCTTTGAGAAATGAGTGTCCCTTCTACAAGAAGCATCCAAGTAATCATGGGAGAACGTTAGCCACAAGACATCCGTAGAGCACCGAGGCGGGGCTAATAAGTTCTTAAGGATATAGGCAACTCGACTTGAATCAAGTTTTCAATCATCTTCAACCTTTTTTCCAAGTTTTTCTAAGCTTCATGGTTTATGTTCTGGTTTTTGGTATGTTAGTATTCAATTAATTGAATGATGCATGTTAATTTCATTTAATAACACATATATTGACAACAAAGTTGTGCGAGAAAAATGAATTTAGGCTCATATCGATATCCAAAGTGGACAATTGGACCTCGACTGGGGGTGCCAAAATCAAGCATCTTCAATAATCATCAATAATAATTAGACATAGTTAAAAATATAACCGCATAACGCATGGTTAAATTTTTTGAGCATCATCGATAATCATATGAAAGAGTGAAGAGAACGATTTATGGGTGGTAGCAAAGCAATGTTTGGTACCACTTCACGAGTTCACCTACTGCATTTTGGTCGTTAGTCAGCAAGGAGAGGATTGTTCTTTTCAGTTGCAAGGCATATTGGACAACAAGAAAATCCGACATTTCACCTTTTTCGAAGCCTTCTAAACTTACCCCTTTGTTTATTGCTTACTAAGCAAACTCCTTACTTTAACCTTAAAATTTTCTCCCAGCCCCAGCCAGGTGATCATATTTCTATTCTCATCATGTTTTATATTACTGGCCTAGCCAGTAACACTAAGTTATACGTTCAGGCAAAAATGGGAAGTGAATCCAATAATCAGAGCAAACGCCATTTTGATATAACCATGTCAAAAAGAACAAGAAAGCCACTCAACCTTGAAGTTGGTGGAGGAGATCATAAGAGTTTGAAGCAACTGATAAATGGCAATGAAAAACCAAAGGTGAATATTACAGGTGAAGAGAGCAGATCAAGAGGCAGGAATTCACTTGGTGAACACTTCACAGAAGAAGAGAAGCAGCTTCAACTGGTCACTACGCAGCAGCAAAACAGCGTTCCAGGACTGAAGTTCAAAGGCATGGTTAATCGTTATGTCAAAGTCTTGAGCCATTTAATCAAGGTCAAGCGTGTTGGTTCCCGCAACAGAAAGCCTCCTCTCCGGTTAACAATGTAGACATCATCCTCTCTATATGCTTATCAATGCGAGGGTATTGGCCACTTCTTCTTCGAATATTTACCTATGCCACCATGCATGCTTCTATTGTTATGTATTGAGTACCTATCGTACTGTGCTTGTTAAGGATTTCCTATCTTCGTGCACATTTACTTTGCAACTATGTACCAGAATTGCACCATATTCTTCTCATCAATTGCATACTGTCAAAATTGTAACATGCATATATACATACATATGGAATTGTACACCGCAGATGGTGACCATGGACGATTCTATAATTTTACAAATCAAACCAACTAGTTATCTCATAAATATCAAGCATCTATTTGTGGTATTCGGTATTCCAAGTCAAATAGGCATGCAACATTAACATCCTGATTCAATTCAGTACACAAGGGATTGTGTCAAATTGGCGATGAGAGATTTCAAAAAAAAAATAAAAATTAATAACTGAAAAAAGAATAAAAAAAGTTGTTCTTATTCTCAGGGGCCAGGGCATCCATTTCACTGACGAGGTGACATGGTGCCCTGCTGCTGCAAAAAGTGAGTGATCTCTTCATCCTTCTTGGCTAAGACATACACAATGGAGCTAATAATATGGAGTCAATGTTAGATATTAGTTGTGTGTTGTTAGTAGTTGTGTGTTGTGTTAGTAGTAATTATATAGTGGTAGTTGTGTTTAATATAGTAGTTGTGTATTTATTATGTTAGTTGTATAAATGCCTATATAAAGGCCTCTCATTTGTAAGTTCTAATTAAGTAAATGTTAATATACATTTTCTTCTCTAATTCTCACATGGTATCAGAGCTTAGGTTCTTTTCAGAGGTGTAGAAATTCGGTTTTCGGGAATGGAAAAGTCAGATGCTATGCAACCCATTCCTACCATTCTCATAGGTTCAAACTATCGTCTCTGGGTTCAGGGAATGCGTAGTTTTCTCAAGGGTCGGAAACTATGGCGTTATGTTACTGGAGATGTCAAGCCCCCCACTCGGCTTACTGATGAAACTGAAGGACAGCTCGCTGATCGTCTCGAGGATTGGGATAGTAAGAATCACCAAATTCTGACATGGTTCCGGAATACTTCGGTTCCAGCTATTCATCATCAATTTGGACGCTACGAAACTGCCAAAGAAGTTGGGATCTGCTTGCATTAAGGTACACCTCTTCTGATCTCTCTAGTCAGTATCAATTATGGGAAAAGTTGCATAATTTGAAACAAGAGAAAGGTCAATCTATTACTGATTTTCTTGCACAAATGGAGAATATTGGGACCAACTTGCTTTGTCAGAACCATCAATGAGTTGCACCGTTGATGCAACTAATTATACGGCACACCGTGACCGTATGCGACTAATTCAATTCCTTATGGCCCTTACTGATGATTTTGAATCTTGTCGAGCTTCATTGTTACATCAATCTCCTCTACCTACATTAGAAGTTGCTGTCTCTCGATTATTGTCTGATGAAACTCGTCTCGGCTTACTTAAGCCATCTCACGATGATGTTGTGCTTGCCGCCGCGGATAAACATTTCTCAAAAGGTGAAGGCAAATTTTGTCGTACCTGCAACAAATCCGGTCATACTCTGATTGAATGTAGTCTTACTGAATGTCACAAATGCAAGAAAAGAGGTCATATTGCCGCTCACTGTCCCACTAAGGTGAGTTGTCGCTACTGCAAGCTGTCTGGCCATTCTATTGAGCAGTGCCCCACTCGTCCCCCAAGATCTAATCAACCCTCCAAGATAGCAATTCCAATTGCTGCTGCTACCTCTGAGGTTACTGTCTCTCCAACATCCACTGGTAACTTAGAAGCACTCCTTAAACAAATACTCTCCACCCATCCTAGTACTTCTACTGCCTTATCTGTCAATTCAGGTAATTCTCCTTGGTATTTTGACTCTGGTTGTTGCAATCATATGACTTCTCAATCCTTGTTATTTTCTTCCACCTCTCCTACCACAAATATTTCTCCAATCTTCACTGCAGATGGCTCACAAATGCTTGTAAGTCAGTCTGGCCACATATCAACATCTACACTCACATTACCAAACACATTTCTTATTCCCAAACTTACATTCAACCTTATTTCTGTTGGTCAACTATGTGAACTTGGATTAGAATTGATATTCTCCACTAATGGTTGTCGTGTGCAGGATCCGCAGACGGGACAGATTCTTGGGACAGGCCGTTAGAATTGGACGTCTGTTTGAACTCACCTCTCTGCATCTTCCTTCAAATCGTTTTTCCCAATTATGTGCTGTATCTACTCCATCTTCTCTTCACTTGTGGCATATGCGTCTTGGTCATGCCTCGATAAATAAACTTCGTCCTTTAGTTTCTAATGGTTCACTAGGTTCTGTTAAAGACCAGCCTTTCCATTGTGTCTCTTGTCAACTTGGAAAACAACCAGCTTTGTCCTTTCAACATAATAATCATAATTCTGTTGCTCCATTTGATTTGGTCCACTCTGATGTATGGGGACCTTCACCTACTGCCACTATGGGAGGATCTAAATATTTTGTCTTGTTTATTGATGATTATTCTCGATTTACATGGATCTTTCTTATGAAACAACGTTCTGAACTACCTCAAATTTATATTGACTTTGCAAACATGATCAAAACACAATTTTCCAAAACTATCAAAATTTTGAGGACCGACAATGCCAAGGAATATCTTGACTCCAAAATTCAACAATTTTTAAAAGCCCAAGGAACCATTTCACAACGGTCTTGCCCATATACCTCTCAACAAAATGGACGAGCCGAAAGAAAAAAAACATGTCATATTTTAGATTCCACTCGATCCATGCTCATTTCATCATCTTGTCCTGAACGTTTTTGGGGGGTGAAGCTGCCCTTACGGCTGTTTATGTTATTAATCGTATTTCTTCTTCAGTCACCAAACACAATTTGTCTCCTTATGAGTGCCTTTATGGTGTTCCCCTCCTTATGATCTTCTCAAGGTTTTTGGGAGTGTTTGTTTTGTTCTTCTTCATCCCACAGAGCATCACAAGTTAGAACCCCGTGCCAGACTTTGTTGTTTCTTAGGATATGGTATTCAACACAAAGGGTATCGTTGTTGGGATCCCGTGTCAAAGAAACTTCGCATCTCTCGTCATGTTATTTTCTGGGAACACGTTATGTTCTCTTCTATTTCTAAGTTCACAGTGTCACCTTCAGATCCTCCTCCACTTTTCACTAATCCATCTATTGAGTTGTTTCTATCTGATGCAAGTACTCATGGTGAACATACAGATGTCCAACCTCCATCACCGCCTGTTCTTGATGATGCCCCTCCTGCAGATACTACACCAGAGACCATTGGTGACTCATCTCCACCCTATCCTACCCGAGTAAGAAATCCTCCCCCTTACCTTCGAGATTATCATTGTTTCTCTGCTCTTGTTTCTTTGCATGAACCTCAGTCCTATAGGGAGGCTTCTTCTAATCCTCATTGGCAGCAAGCTATGCAAGATGAATTACAGGCATTGACAAAGACAGGTACTTGGGACTTGGTTGATCTTCCTCCTGGCAAAAATTCTGTGGGATGCAAATGGGTTTACAAAATCAAAACACATTCAGATGGATCTATTGAACGTTATAAAGCACGTCTTGTTGCTAAAGGATTCGCTCAAGAGTATGGGATTGATTATGAGGAGACTTTTGCTCTGTTGCTCGCCTTACCTCAGTTCGCAGTCTGCTTGCTATTGCTGCTGCTCGGCAATGGAGTCTGTTTCAGATGGATGTCAAGAATGCCTTCCTCAATGGTGATCTCACTGAAGAAGTTTATATGACGCCTCCTCCAGGTCTTGATCATCCACCAAATACAGTATGTCGCCTGCGACGTGCCTTATATGGTTTGAAGCAAGCTCCTCGTGCATGGTTTGCCAAATTCAGTACGCGCTGTCAGACAAATTGGATTCACCTCCAGTCCACATGATTCAGCCTTATTTCTTCGAAAATCCGAAAAGGGTATTGTGATATTACTTCTTTATGTTGATGATATGATTATTACTGGAGATGATATTTCAGGCATAACAGATCTCAAGCAGGCTCTTAGTCAACAATTTGAAATGAAAGATCTTGGTCCTTTGAGTTATTTTTTAGGCCTTGAGGTTATTTGTTCTGATGATGGTTATCATCTCTCGCAAGCTAAGTATGCCTCTGATCTTCTTTCTCGAGCTGGCCTTACAGATAGCAAGACAGTTCCAACTCCAATTGAGTATAATACTAGTCTTACACCTATAGATGAAGATAACACTCCCCTTGATGATCCTACTCTCTACAGACAATTGGTTGGAAGTCTCATTTATCTTACAGTCACTCGACCAGACATTTCTTATGCAGTTCACATTGTCAGCCAGTTCATGACCGCTCCCCGTTCCACTCATTATGCTGCAGTACTTCGCATCCTTCGTTATGTTAAAGGAACTCTCTTTACAGGTCTCCATTTTTCTGCTACTTCATCATTGGTTCTTCGAGCCTATTCTGATTCTGACTGGGCAGGAGACCCCACTGATCGTCGATCAACTACAGGATACTGTATTTTTCTTGGTGATTCACTTATTTCTTGGCGCAGCAAGAAACAGACATTGGTTGCCCGCTCGAGTACTGAGGCTGAATATAGAGCTGTTGCTGCTACTACAGCTGAACTTCTATGGTTACGTTGGCTTCTAGAAGATATGGGAGTCCCTCAACCATCATCTCTCACTCTTTACTGTGACAACAAAAGTGCTATTGCAATAGCACATAATGATTTTTCATGAGCGCACCAAACACATTGAGATCGACTGCCATTTCATTCGCCAACACGTTGCTTCTGGCACTATTTCCTTGAAGTATCTCAAATCCACTGATCAGCTAGCTGATGTCTTCACCAAATCCTTTCTTCCGGGACGTTACACTACACTTGTTTCCAAACTCAATTTGGTTTCGTCTAAACCACCTTGAGTTTGAGGGGATGTTAGATATTAGTTGTGTGTTGTTAGTAGTTGTGTGTTGTGTTAGTAATTATATAGTTGGTAGTTGTGTTTAATATAGTAGTTGTGTATTTATTATGTTAGTTGTATAAATGCCTATATAAAGGCCTCTCATTTGTAGTTCTAATTAAGAAATGTTAATATACATTTTCTTCTCTAATCTCACAGTCAACATGCCATAATTTTGTAATTGAACAAGAATAAGATCTCTTCCTTTACTTTGAGAATTCATGCATCAATGCCCGGGACATTTCAGCAGGTATAAATGAGTTTCTAAACAAATATTGAATACGATGATCTATAATCGCCATTATCCTGCAATCCTGACAGTAATATGACTTCCAAAAGAAAAGTGGGTAAAGAATCATCTGAATCAGTTAAGCCTAATCTGTCGCTAAATATTTGATCCTTAATGGGCCAGAACTGCAAGGCCATCGTAGTGATCTCTTGATAGTTGATCAGAAATAAGCAACAATACTTCGACAGGTAGCAGTTTTCTACAGTGAATTGGCTTCTTTTGAATATTTTTGCGAAAGTGGCTCCACTAAAGGTTTAGAACATGGCGTGTGCAGTTTCATGGTGTATGTAACAGCCACCCCAACGAGTGAACAAGTCTCCGGAACAAGACCCAAACCATACTTTGTAACAGATATATAGGGACCTGCATCAAGCTTATGTAGTCAAAACAGAATTTTTCACTACAAACTAAAGATTTTTAGTATGGGGATGGGAAGGCAGGATAAAAAAACCAGATACCTTCCAGAGAATTCTTAAAATATAAGTCCATTTGCAACTTACATTGATATGACTGGAGAACATACAGGGCAAGCCCAGATGACATTTTGTCCAGGAAGCTCAATGTTCCGCAAACAATTGCACATCCATTCAGTTCTTCACCAATTAGCACATTTTGCATGCTTATTCCAGTCACCTACAATGTTAACATATGAAAACTGACAGCTACCATAAGATTATGACATAAAACTGACAAACAATCAAAAAGAAAATAAGGCTAAATTTGAATGCACTGTTAAAAAAGAATATTGAAAGGCTAAAGCACAGGATTATAAAAACATACCATTATAAAAGCATTGGTTATGCCGATATTGATAAGGCATATGCTCATGCTTGTTGGTAAGATAAGGATACCTGCACCAAAAAATACCCAAAGGATGCCTCCAGCAGAATAGTAAGCCTTCAGGAGCTGGCCAGTCCATGCCATCTCCTAGACAGTCATATCTCAAGGTTTAAAAAAAAACACCAATACGTATGTGCACAAATTGTAAAACTAATTCATAGAATAAAGTCTTATAGAGAACACCTGGAGAAGGATGGATACTATGAAGCTGAATATGTAGATGATGGCAGGAACCTAATCCATTAAGTCAGATAATATATTTATCTAGCATTCATATTCTGAACCTCAAGCAGTAAGATTGCTGATTTGAAGTAGAAAAGGTCTGGGCACATACCAATGCTTTAGCTCATTGACCCATTTGCAAATCATTACTGACATAGAATGCAAGATATGCCTAGCCTCCAAAATCCAACTTGATGTAAGAAACACAAATATCATATACAAATATTTACAAACCACTTAGCTCATTATTTTCAGCAGCTAATAAATTCCCACAACAAAAAGAGGTTCCTTCAGTGTGAACCTGTAAAACATTAACCACGAGTCTGGTGAGCATGTAGACATGGGCAATTTGGTAGTACAAATTTTTCTTAAACCAGTAAGCCCACGAAGTCCTACATGAGTAATTCCTCGCCCACCCATATTTAATCCTTGCATGAGTATTTGATGGTTGATAATTACATCAACCATCAAATATACATGAACACTCTTAGTGGAATCAAATGGTGCATTGAAATTTGGTTTAAGAGCCATGCAATATGAATCAGTGTAACTTTCTTTTGCAGCAACTTTATCAAGATATTCCTTGGGATAGACCCGGCCACGGTTCCGGTTCGGAATCAAAACCAAACCGGAAGAAACCGGACGACTAAGGACAACGGCTAGTAATCATTGGTTTAGCTCCCTCCCAAATATTTTATATTTTTAATATATATTTTTAAAATGACTAAATTACCCTCAACAACAGTAATAAAACAGTTATTTTTAGGGACAATTTAGGCATCACAAAATTAACCAAATAATCTATAAATAGGGGTCATAATTCATTTGTCTACACAGCAACAATTCTCTCATTCTCAATTTTCTTAAATCTCTCATTCCAATTCTCTCATTTTCAATTCTCCAATTGATTTAATTTTGCAATGATGCTACACTAGGTCCTTGCAACCATTATTTGTTTGGTAAGCAAAACAAAGTCTCGTTTAAATTCTCTTCAAAGAGAAGATCAGAGTTGCTCAGTCTGGTACACTCTGATGTGTGTGGTCCCTTGGAGGTTCACTGGGCAGTAATAAGTATTTTCTGACTTTCATTAATGATGTTCCTCAAAAAATGTGGGTGTATTTCCTCAAGAGGAATGATCAGTTCCTAGATCAGTTCAAGCCGTTCCAAGCCGTGGTAGAGTATAAAACAGGGAAGAAACTAAAGTGTCTCCGCACAGATAATGAAGGCGAGTACAGTTCCAGGGAGTTCGATATCTACTGCAGGAGACATGGCATTCGAAATGAGAGAACTGTTCCACACACCCCACAACATAATAGTGTAGCTGAAAGAATGAACCGCACCATTATGGAGAAAGTCGGAAACATGATCAGTATGACTAAGCTGCCAAAGACATTATGGGGAGAAACTGTCTGTACTGCCTGCTACCTAATCAACAGATTACCATTTTTACCGTTGAATTTTGAGATTCCGGAGAAAGTGTGGTATGGTAAGAATCCATCTCTCTCACCTTAGAGTATTTGGTTGGTTAGCAGTTGCACATGTATCCAATGGGCTCAGTCAGAAGCTCAATGCAAGGACAATTCTATGTATATTCCTAGGCTATGAAGATGAAGAATTTGAATACACACTATGGGATCTAAGGGAAAAGATGATCATCAGAAATCAGGATGTAGAATTTCTTGAAGACCAGATAATTGAAGACATTGGAAAGCTCAAGATGTCTTCCAATTCCAGTGCTGAAAGAAATCCAAACCCAGCACCAGCATAATTGGCCACATATATGGTGCATGATACTTTAGAAGCAAAACTAGACAAGGCAAATGAGGATGTCGAGTAGGGGGAAACACAACCCGCTCCATCGGAGATTACAAAAGAGAGTGTTGAGCAGAGGAGCCGCAACCCACTCCAGTAGAAACTATATGATCATCCGCAAATTTGGATGATGACGGACCTACTAAAACCAGTGGACCTCAGACAATGAGATCTGAGCGAGGCAGGATTCCATCAACCAAATATCCGAGATCCAAATATATTATGTTTACTGATGAGGGGGAGCCACAAAAGTTTCTCACAAGACAATAAGGCATTGAGGAACAAATGGGTGAAGAAACATGAAAGCGGAACTGTACTGTGCAAAGACACAACAGAAGAGTACTATGTAGAGACACAATGAAATGTGCTGTGCAGAGACATAGCAGAGACACGACAGAAGAATATTGTGCAGAGACAGTGAAGTGTGATATGCAGAGACAGCCGACATGTCAACAAAGGTGGTCACTCATGATAAGCTAGAGCTATGCAGAGACATAGTCGAGATAACTGTCAGATGACAATCGTTTCGGATGCAGCTGGAGTGGGAGAATTAAAGTGTCCAGTTTGCATCAACTTGCCAACAATTTCAAAGATTGTTGCTATCATTGTCAAAAAGAAGATCACCACATTTTGACAATGGTGCAAACCACTAAAATAGCTTTAGATGCATTACTTGAGTGATTGTAATAGTGAGCTTTTGAGTATCACTATAAATTGAGAACTGATTAAGAGCTCAAATCATCCCCAATAAGAAGCTCCAAGAAAGAGAGCTTATAATATAAGCTTAAAGTAAGAAAGCTAGAGAGTGTAGTTAGTATGTGAGGTTTTTTTTTTGTAACAAAGTTTGTAATCTTTGTAAATTATATTCTTGTAGTAATAGAGAGTATTTATTTTTCCTCAAAAAACACTCTTCAGTAATAAGAGAATCATAACAAAATATACATACATGTAATCATAACATGCAATTTATTATACAAATATTTATAATGACTTCATGGGATATATATATATATATATATAATATAACAAACAATCCACTCACAGTTTCCGGTTTAGTCGTGGGTGTAGGTTTCTATAATTAGTCCCAAAGAAAGTATAAGCCAAAGAAATACACATTTTATACATGCAAAGCTTGAAGCATGGCGGAATCATACTTACAAAGCTTGTGACGAAAATGATGAAGAGAATCCTTGAGTCTTCAAGGTGGAAGTTTCGGCCAAGAGCAAGAGTGAGAGAAGCTTCAAGTCTTCTTGTATTCCAAGCTCCAAGGTTGTTTCCCTATCACCTCCTTTGATCCCTCATTGTGCTAGCAAAAATGGAGAAGATGAAAACAATTTTCTGCCCTTGTTTGAAGCTCACGGCGTGAGCAAGGAGAAGAAGAGGAAGAGTGCCTTTTTCAATTTTCTTTTTCTCTTTTATTTGTTTCAAAAACCGTGAGAAAGAAAAAGAAAAAGCAATGATGAGATATCATTTTCCAAAATGAATTTTTTATTAAAAAACCCTTCAAAAACCGTGAAAGGTTTTCCCTCCAAAAAATCCATTAAATGGCCTCACCTACTTACATTGAGAATAGAGACAATGTATCATCCCATAAAGGTGACTAGATACATCCATCAACTAGTCGTGTCAAGTAATGAGCTTCGCGATGTGATTTGCAGGTCCCACTCGTTTCAAAATACGAATGTGTCCGCAAACACTTTCGGGCTCAATTTCGCTAATTCCGAATTAACGAATTTCCGTCGCGACGAGAATTAAATAATTACGCCTAGCGGAATTACTATTCAGATCGCTAACGAATTAATTCTAAATTAATTCGTTTGCCCGAATTAAAATCCGATTTTAATTCCGCGTCGAAATCTAATTTCGTTTAATATATCGAATATATTATTTTATCGATTAATTCCAAATTAATCGTTCTCTCTCCTAATAAGGCATTTTATCCAAGATAAAGTTTCTCCGCAATTAATCCAAGATTAATAAAGTTCGAATCAAACATCATAGGTGAATCTTCAGGAAGCGACCCAAGAGATCTCCGGATATGTTGGCAGTAAATACGGTCGTTGGATAATCCAAACACGTACGTACCTCGTACTACGTTTTTACCGATTTACAAGACAAGGTTGGCTTCTAGCAAAGCGCCATGCCTACCCAATTCTCCAGAAATATTCTTATTGGAATATTAGATCTTTATCAAGCGTGGTATACCGTAGTATCGCATACATCGATCCAGTATCGGACGATCACATGTTAGGCCTGGGGCTGGAAATGTGTCTACCCCGTACGAAACATATATCGGACATCAAACAACTAATCTCTTTAAATCGGACAATCCTGACCTGGTCATATTGTCCCGACGGTTGCAACCTTTTATAGAGTACTAGTTCTGTATCCTGCGTGATCATCATCTCCATATGTCTGAAGTGATACTTCCATCTTGACATCACATCCAGTACACTACGATTCTCGATAAACCCAGAAGAGGCGTACACAGAACCGGTTAAAGCCCCGAACCACCACAACCAAAGTTTACCGATTGTCGCAAGAACTAGCGATGCAAGTCTCAGGTTAAGACCATATACACCTACCCTGATGCGGCCTCCCATAGACACGCAGACATACTACCAATGGGATTCCGCGGGGTCTGTCCAGAGCGAAGCTGTTTTCCGTACCATCGGCAAAACACAACCTCCTATCGCACTTGCATAAGTATCCAATACTTAAATATATGAGAACTATGCCGTTGTGCCATCACAACTCGCACAAGTGCAATACTAGTCTATTCCGCATTATCGATGTCCGATCTCGATAATACTCCGACTAGGGATATTTAATGATTAAACCTTTTATATTGATACTGTCTCATATCATCTCAATACGGAACTAATCATATGGACTTTTGCCATTAATATATTAAAGTAAATAATTTTACAAAACGGCAAAAGGCAATTTCATTATCACATAGTTGATTTTGTACAATAATACAATATCATTTACAAAACAGTGACGCTATGGGTCATAATGTCTAACAATCTCCCACTTGGCCTATAGCCAGTCACTCAAGCATCTAATACCTGAACTATGTATATGTCGTTCAAACACATCCTGAAGAACAGCCTTCGTCAGCGGATCTGCGATGTTGTCATCCGATGTGACCTTCTCGACTTTTACATCGCCACGATGTATAATCTCCCGAATCAGATGGTAACGCCTAAGAACATGCTTGGATCGTTGATGAGACCTTGGTTCCTTAGCTTGTGCTATAGCCCCGTTATTGTCACAATACAATGGCACGGGCTCAGCTGCTAACGGAACTACTCTTAATCCGATTAGGAATTTTCGGATCCAAACTGCCTCCTTTGCTGCTTCTGACGCAGCAGTGGGTTCGTTGTGACTCTGTAGGATTCCTGAGTATGTCGATTTCATCAAAATCAATATAACAACTGAAACGTATAACAAAAACTATAACGTAAATACTTAAGCTTCATAAATCTGTTACCCACTGATTTACTAGATATCAAATTAACTGTCCAATTCTACGCCTTGTATAATTCTCTCTATTTTTTTCTCTTCCTTTTGCTCACTGTCTCTTTTCCTAATACTTCTATCGGTTTCAGCTTGAACAAAATGAAGCAACTAATAAATTTTGCATTTTATAGAGTCACCGAATGAAGCAAGCAGCTTGATGTTTCCATATAAATTGCCCACGTGTTGGTTTCTAAGGTGGCTCAGTGCCACATGCACGTGGATTGCTTCACATGAAGCAGGCAGCATGTTGCCTATCAAAAAAATGAACCCCACGTGCACTTCACTTTAACTAAGCATTGCATACCTGATTTTCAAGATCAGCATGCGTTTCTTCTGTAGTCACACTGAACACTATAAAAGCAATAGCATATAGGCTAGGCTACCTGGAAAACATATAAGATAAAACCAAAAGTGAACAAGACCTTAAAAATAATGCATTGCGGTAGCTTGTCAGTACCACCTCTGCTCGTTGAATTCAGTGTGATGCAATTCACCATTGACCTTCAACAAAACAGTTATAATTCAGAGCAAAAGCAATTCCTGCATATTGATATCCACGTGAACCAATGAGATTCTTTTTTCCTTTTTCTTTTTTCTTCTCCCTAAAGAGGAGGGGATGAAGAGTTCCCTCAGTGCTGTATGCTCTGATGAACAATAACTTGTTACTATATCAAATATTATCAAACCTCTATAAGATATAAAAACTCAAGTTTCACAGGAAGAAAAGAATTTCTTTGATCAATCCAGATAAATAAGCAAGCAAGCCACTGTAAGAGAAAACCTGAAGAGGATGATTTACTTTGATGTCTCCAACAGCAATGATAGGAGTCGGCATTCCTATAAAGAGAATCCTAATGCAGAAATTTAAAGGCTTCCTACTTGTCATTGTTTAGAAGATTTAGTTATGAACGGACATAACACATTCAACCAACAAATATTAAGCTTTAGTGATTATTACATGTGTGCAAATACACAGTATGAGATAGTCTCCAATTTCACTGTGTAGGTAGAAAGTATTCTACATGGCATGCAACCACCGAAAACTGAATAAAATGAAACTGCAACAAAAACAGATCCTGGACCATGCCATATTTTGAAATGTCCAAACTTATCTATCTGTCAAGTAAAAGAGTCTAAAAGAAACGAAAAATAAGGGAAAAGGTTGTTCCAGAAAGGTATAAAAGGAGATTAAGCAGAACGATTCTTAAACGTACATCACAGAATAATTGGATAACTAAGAGCCCCAATCGAAATAACATGTACGAGTATTAATTTCAAAAATATCAATATAACTTGTTTCACTATGACAACATGCTCCACAACTTCCACATTTTTTTTCCTAGGACAAGATGCTCCATGACCTCCATGTTTCTTGAATCACAAGATTCTCCCACAGAAGGCTTTCTTTTGTCTATGTTTATGCAATATTGAATCACAAAAACGTACGGCAACATTTATATTTGCAAGAAACTTAGTAGCACACTGGTTGACACAACACATGCTCTATTATCTATATAACTTTAGATAAAATTTTCGTCAAAAACTCAATACAAATTGAGCACATAATTGATGCAAGGGAAAAGAATGCCACAAAAAGGGAAATTGATAAAAAGGAAAGGGAGGAGGAAAGAGATGTTATAAGAGATGCAAAAGAAAACAGTGGACAGATACACAGCCAAGTTGAAACTGACTAATTATTGCTATGGGCCAAATCTCTTATCAGTCTATGGGCCCAAGCCAGTGTCCAATTCAGCCCAATTTAATGTTTTCAACTTTCAGCAATTGTTGTTTCAATTCCCAGTGTTTGTTTTCCAGTTGTTACTTTTCAGTTGTTGTTTCCGGTGTTTGTTTTCTATTCTGTTGTTGTCAGTTTCAGTGATTATAGGCTCCAACTGCTGTAGACACGTTCGGTCTATCCAATTGTTAGTGGTGCCTAGCTTGTAGATTCCATTTACTGGGTGGTTACTTGGAAAATGTATTTATACTACCAAAATGGAATGAACAAGCAACGTTAATCACTAAAACTTTTCCTTATCAATTAATGCTGGGAGGTTTCAGTCCCCTCAAAGTGACCCATTGTAGATTAATTGTGACTTTCAGCTGCAAGGCACGTAGCAAGTGGTATCAGAGCCTTCGATCCTCATGGCAGAAGGTACCCGTCTGGCCCAGTTGACTGACACAGTGGTGGCACTCCAGCAAGCTCAAGGCGCTGCTGACCAAACACAAGTCCTCCAACAACAGACACTAGAGAGGCAACAGCAGTCACTGGAGAGAATGATGCAGCAACTGGCAGGAATGAACACACGGCTTGATAATCTCCTGCAAAACCAAAGACAACAAGGAGGTGAGATGGAGGAATTAGCACCTCGCAATAATGACTTACAAGGAATTCGTTTGGCAGTTCCTCGGGTGGAGTTTCCTCGATTCGAAGGTGATGATCCTATTAGTTGGTTGTTTAAGGCAAACCATTTTTTCGCAATCCATACAACTCATCCACAACATCGAATCATGCTCGCGTCTTACTATATGGAAGGACCAGCCTTAGTGTGGTTCCAGGAAATGGAAACCGCTGGATAGCTTACAAGTTGGGAGAACCCTTCAAGAGCTATCATGGTGAGGTTTGGACCATCGGCTTATGATGATCCCGCTGCCCAATTCAAACGCTTGTCACAAAAATCCACTGTCGAGAATTACAAGGCCCAGTTTGAACTATTGTCAAATCGGCTTCCTAACCTTAGTGCCGAATACAAGCTTAGTTGCTTCCTAGCTGGCTTGAGAGAGGAGTTGGAAATTCCTGTTCGCCTTGCAAATCCCACCAATGTCACACAAGCCTTTGGAGTGGCTAAACTACAGGAGCGGTATATAGCATTAGCCCATAAACCAGCCAAACACATGCCAAATACCTCAATCAACACCCAATCCCCATATCAAGCCTCTGCCCAAAAACAGACCCACACTGGATCACCTCAACCGAACCACTCTTCCACCAGAAATCCCATCAACACCACTCGGATTACCAATGAAAGAATGAAGGAAAGAAGAGAGAAGGGTTTATGTTATTATTGCGATGAAAAGTGGCATAGTGGCCATAGGTGCAAGAAACCAACAATTTTCTTACTTGAATGTGTCAACTTTGAAGTTGATCATGTGTTGGAGAATGAAGACTTCAGGGCAGAACAAACTGGAGAGCAATCTGAGTTGTTAGAGGAGGACAAGGTGGAGATATCTCTCAATGCTGTTACGGGCTCTCCTTCACCCAAGACCATGCGAGTAATGGGAAAATTGGGAAGCCAGTCTCTAATTGTACTTGTGGACTCTGGCAGCACTCATTGTTTTATAGATGCAAAAGTGGCAAGGAAGTTATTGTTGCCAGTTCAAGAAGGGGGACAGCTACATGTGACTGTTGCTAATGGTGATAAGGTCCCTTGCCAAGGCTTATGTCAAGAAGTGACCCTGGTAATACAAGGTAATTCCTTCCTGATGCCATTTTACTTATTGCCACTAGGGGGTTGTGATATGGTTCTGGGAATTAATTGGTTGCTAAAACTATGGCCTATTCTGTGGGATTTTAGGAACTTGAATATGCAGTTTATGTGGGGAGGTAAACGGGTAGAATTGAAGGGACTAACCCCAACAGACTGGACGGTAGAAGAGGGAAGGGAATTCTGTAAAAATTCGAAAGGGACCCCAAAAGGGTTGATTCTGCAACTCCTCCAAGAAGGTGACTCTACCCTATTACAATCAGACACTTCTTCTAACCCGGAGATACAACATCTCTTAAACAACTTTACTGACATATTTCACGAACCCCAGGGGTTGCCCCCACCTAGAAGTCACGACCACCATATTTCCCTAGTTGATGAGACCAAATCAGTTTGTGTGAGACCTTATAGATACCCTTATTTTCAAAAGGCTGAAATAGAAAAGTTGGTGGATGAAATGTTGAGGAGTGGGGTTATTAGACCTAGCCAAAGCCCTTTTTCTTCCCCAGTTTTGTTAGTCAGAAAAGCTGATGGGAGTTGGAGAATATGTGTTGATTATAGGGCCTTGAATAAGGAGACTATTAAGGATAAATTCCCAATACCGGTCATTGAGGAGTTACTTGATGAACTACATGGGGCTTCAATTTTCTCAAAAATTGATCTCAGGTCCGGGTACCACCAAATTAGGGTAAAAAGCGAAGATATTCCTAAAACTGCCTTCCGCACTCACGAGGGGCACTACGAGTTCTTGGTTATGCCATTTGGCCTCACCAATGCTCCCTCAACCTTTCAAAGCCTGATGAATACAATCTTCAAGCCTTACCTCCGTAAATTTATTATTGTCTTCTTTGATGACATTCTAGTTTACAGCAAAGACCCCATCACCCACCTTGAGCACCTAAGGTTGACACTAAAACTATTACGGGATAACAGTCTATTTGCTAAGCTGTCTAAATGTCAATTCGGGAGGGAGGAGATAAGTTATTTGGGCCATGTGATCACTAGGGAAGGAGTTAGGGCTGATTTATCTAAAATTGAGGCCGTGAGAAGCTGGCCTACACCAGCATCGTTAAAGGCTCTTAGGGGATTTCTTGGGTTGACCGGGTACTATCGAAGATTCATTAAAAATTATGGAACTATTGCTGCTCCTCTCACCGCCCTGTTGAAGAAGAATTCCTTCCAGTGGACAGATGCCGCCACCAATGCTTTTGAAGCCCTCAAGGCAGCTATGTCTCATCCTCCAGTTCTAACACTACCAGATTTCTCCAAACCCTTTACTGTGGAATGTGATGCCTCCGGAGTGGGAATAGGAGCCATACTAGTACAAGAAGGAAGGCCCATTGCATTCTTTAGTCAACCTCTCAAAGGCAAGGCTCTCGCCCTATCCACCTATGAGAAAGAAATCCTAGCCTTAGTTATGGCTGTCAGAAAGTGGAGACCTTATCTGTTGGGGCAGCAGTTCAAAGTACTCACTGACCAAAGAAGCCTAAAATTTCTCTTAGATCAGAAGATTGGCACTCCCTCTCAACAAAAATGGGTGTCAAAATTGCTCGGATATGACCTGGTAGTGGAGTACAAGCCAGGGAAGAATAATAGCGCAGCTGATGCACTCTCCCGACTCTCTGGGGAACAGACAGAAGCAGAAACAAAGCTCCAAGCCATTTCCTACCCAATTATTGACTGGCTTTCTCAAATACCCCCAAATTATGCCACTGACAACCTATTGAAGGACTTATTACTGAAATTCAAAGCGGGACAGCTCTCAGCCGACAAGTATGAAATGCAGGGGCAGGTCTTAACTTACAAAGGCAGAATACACTTGGGCACAGTCACTAATCTGCATCAATAAGTACTCGAACACTATCACAACAGTCCCCAAGGGGGGCACTCAGGCTTCCACAAGACTTTGAGCAAAATCAAAAGAGAATTTTATTGGCCAGGGTTAAAGCTTTTTGTGAAGAACTATATCAAATCTTGCGATGTATGTCAACGAAACAAGACAGAAAATATCCATCCAGCTGGTTTACTACAACCCTTACCAATTCCCGAGCGCAACTGGACAGATTTGAGCATGGATTTCATCGAAGGCCTTCCAGCATCTCAAGGAGCAAACTTCATTATGGTAATGGTAGACAGGCTATCAAAATATGCCCACTTCAATTGTCTTACTCATCCATTCACAACTAAGAAGGTAGCTCAACTCTACATGCATCAAATCTTTCGCCTGCATGGTCTGCCAAAATCCATAGTCAGTGATCGCGACCCCATTTTTACCAGCCTTTTCTGGAAAGAATTGTTCGCGGCACAAGGAACTAAACTCCAATTCAGTTCGGCCTACCATCCAGAAACCGACGGCCAGACAGAAGTAACCAACAAAAGTTTGGAACACTACCTCCGTAGTTTTGTGGGAGACAAACCGAAGTCCTGGTCCCAGTAGCTTCCACTCGCCGAATGGTGGTATAACACAACCACCCATTCCGCCACTAGGCTCACCCCTTTTGAAGCAATCTATGGACAACCCCCTCCAAAACTCATTTCCTATGAGCCAGGCACAACACGCGTTCAAGCGGTGGAGGAAGCTCTCAAGAGCCGTGATGAAATATCATCCATCTTGCGACAAAATCTCAGCGAATCACAAGAACGCATGCGCAAATTCGAAGATCGGCACAGGAGCGAACGCGAATTTACATAAGGCGACTGGGTCTACCTCAAGCTCCGCCCTTACAAGCAAATGACGGTTGCCTTCGTCGTCACCACAAACTCGCTGCAAGATATTTTGGCCCTTTCCAAATTCTTCATCGCATCGGCAATGTAGCTTATCACTTGGATCTGCCAATTCATTCCAAGATCCACCCAATTTTCCATGTTTCTCTCCTCAAACGACGCATTGGGGATACCACCCCATTCAACCAAACCTTGCCACCAGTGGACGATGAAGGTGCGATCCAGCCAGAACCAAAAATTATTTTAGACCGGCGACTAGTGAAGAACAATAATAGAGCAGCAGTCGAGATTCTGGTCAAATGGCAGGGACTTCCGGCAGAAAACGCAAGCTGGGAGAGTTATGATGCTCTAAAGTCAAAATACCCCAACCTTGTGGACAAGGTTCTCTAAGGGGGAAGGATTGTTATAGACCAAATCTATTGCTATAGGCCAAATCTCTTATCAGTCTATGGGCCCAAGCCAGTGTCCAATTCAGCCCAATTTAATGTTTTCAACTTTCAGCAATTGTTGTTTCAATTCCCAGTGTTTGTTTTCCAGTTGTTACTTTTCAATTGTTGTTTCCAGTGTTTGTTTTCTATTTCGTTGTTGTCAGTTTCAATGATTATAGGCTCCAACTGCTGTAGGCACATTCGGTCTATCCAATTGTTAGTGGCGTCTAGCTTGTAGATTCCACTTACTGGGTGGTTACTTGGAAAATGTATTTATACTACCAAAATGGAATGAACAAGCAACGTTAATCACTAAAACTTTTCCTTATCAATTAATGCTGGGAGGTTTCGGTCCCCTCAAAGTGACCCATTGTAGATTAATTGTGACTTTCAGCTGCAAGGCACGTAGCAATTATCGCTTCCCAAATTACCAGTTCACCAATAAATATGGTAGCAAACCCATCAGCTATCTGACCAGAAAGCATAAAAGCAAGAGGGGCCCTGTTAAACTGGAAGGATAAATCTGAAAATCCAAATGCCCAAAAAACAAAAAAGAAAGAAACCTTTATATATATGCAAATTCTATGCACTGAGAAAAAATATTTTGCAAAGTTCAACTGACAATGCAATACAAGTGGAAAAAAAAGGAAAAAAAAGAAAGAGGGATCTAAATGTAAGATTTCTGTGTTATCCTACAAAATAAATAAATAAATAACAGCCACTTTAGCCACATGCTTTTAAGCAAAACAAATAGACATTATTAGTTTCCAGTGAAGAGAGATGCCCAAAACAGTCAGACATCGACTTATTCTGTTTCTCCTCATTGAGCACCCTCAGGCTGTATGCCTGTATTAACATTCTAGTTAGCAAGGCCATACACATTCTTTTCAGAAAAAAATAAAACAACATACATATCCCCAAGGTCAAATTGAAAGAAGTACAAATGTATTCTCCTGAGATAGGTACATGGGGGAAGTCTGTTGCCAGCCAGCATGCAGTATGTGCATGCAAACAAAGCGCACCGAAAGTTTGAAATGAAAGGTGCAAGTTGGTAGATCAAAGCTGGCAAAACAAGTGTCAAATCGTGTGGCACTGTTCCACGGTTTGGACAATATAAAAAGGGTCATTCATCAATTGTAAACACATCCCAGAAACGTGAGATTAATAGAGTGTTGAGAGTATTTGAGAGTTTTTTGTAATGTTTTTTGGAAAGCTTTGTAATTCTTTGTTTTGTGAAATAAAGAAGATTTTTTTCTCATTCTCTCATCTATTGTGTGTGTTTCATCACAACAAGTGGTATCAGGAGCTAAGGTTCCACGGTGGGATCCTAAAACTCGGTAACAGAGGTTCGGTTCAGAAAGTCGGTTCCGACGAAAATTGTCGAAAATCGATTTTGAGCATACCATTGAATTTTTCATGGCGAGACGAGCACGGTGGTATTTTCTGGCGATCGATCGGAGGTCCAGAAAAGCTGCACGCGAGCCACGCGCCGGTCAGAGCCTTCTTCACGCGCCCCACACGCAGTTGACGCGCCCCACGCACTCCAGATGAAGAAGACGATACACGTCATCCGCCACGTGGCGCCCATTCAGCGCACAGTCATCAGCCACGTCAGCGAACAGTCAGCAGCCACGTCATCGCACAGTCAGCAGCCATGTCAGCGACCAGTCATCTGCCACGTCAGCGCCACATCAACTACCACGTCAGCAGTGCCACGTCAGCATACCTGGTAATCTTCAGATAGGTCCCTGAACTTTCTGGAAATTACATTTTAGTCCCTGAACTTTTCCGTGATTGCAATTTGGCCCATGGACTTTTGGAAATTTCACTTTGACCCCTGTTATTTCTTAAATTTGAAAATTGGTCCCTGTGTCGGATTTTGACAAACGAAGTGTCATTTCCACTATTTTCGACTATTCCAGACGCAACAGTGAGGTCTGTTTTTTGAAATTCTGCTTAGAATTTTTATGATGGATGAGGGTGTCGGAAAAATGATTTTGTTGACTAGTACCAATTATTTCACATGGAGAGGAATGATGAAAGACCTTCTATATGTGAAAGATTATGATGGGTCGGTATTTCTGGAGGAGAAACCAGAAGAAATGTCTGAAGCAAGAGAATAATCTTCACCAGAAAACATGCAGTACTATTCGTCAGTGGATCGACGACAGTATCGTGAACCATGTTAGTGAAGATACAAATGCACATATCTTATGGAGAAAGCTGGAGGATCTTTTCCGAGCAAAGACTGACAACAACAAGCTGTACTACATCAAGAAGATGATGGGGTTGAAATACCAGGAAGGTATAGTTGTGGCGGACCATATCAACGATTTCCTCGGCACCATGAAAGAACTGTCTGGATTGGGCATAGACTTCGGTGATGAGGTAAATGGCTTAATACTCCTTAATACGTTACCAGAACCATGGGAAACGTTCAGATCTACGGTGATAAATTCAGCCGCAGATGGGAAAGTCACTATGGAGATGGCGAAAACCAGGATCTTCGAGGAAGAAAAGAGGACGAGAATGCAGGAGTCAGCATCAACCTCAACCTCAGAAGCTCTAGTGACGAAGAAGAACACCAAAAAGGGGAGGAGTAAAAGCCGAGGCCCAGGTAAATCAGACAAGAACCGGGGGAAATCAAGAACTAAAGATATTAAGTGCTACCACTGCAAAAAGAAAGGCCATATGAAGTAGGATTGCTACAAACTGAAGAATGAGCAGTCCAGGAGAGATGGTGACTCTAACCAAGAAAGAGTTGCTACCACCACCGACAAAACCTCCAAATAATTTTGTATAATATATGAAGAAAATGTTGTGAATCTTACCAGCCACGAGACCAGTTGGGTGATAGATAGTGGCGCCTCCATACACGCCACATCTCGCAGAGACTTCTTTTCATCTTACACACCAAGGGACTACGGTGCTGTAAGGATGGGGAATGACGGCCAGACCAAAGCTATCGGTATTGGAGACATCTACCCTGAAACAGACAACGGGACGAGGCTAATGATGAAGGGAGTCAAGCACATCTCTGACATCCGGTTAAACCTGATCTCAACAAGCAAGCTGGATGATGAAGGTTTCTGCAACACCTTTAGTGACGGCACCTGGAAGCTCACTAAAGGATCAATGGTGGTGGCACGAGGTAAGAAAGATTCAATTCTGTATTTGATGCATGCTAAGCTTTCAAATAGTAGCAAAAATACAATCAACAACAATGAAGCAGTCGAGCTGTGGCATAAAAAGTTCGGTCACATGAGTCAAACGGGGATGGAGATACTATGCAGGCGGAATGTTCTTCCCGAATTGAAGAACTCACACTTATGGAAGTGTGAACACTGTATGGCTGGAAAGCATAACAGAGTGTCCTTCCAGAGCTCCCCGCCTCAACGGAAACCGGAGGTACTTGACCTCATACATTCAGATGTATGCGGTCCGATGCAGATAAGAACACTTTGTGGGTCACTGTATTTTGTGACATTCATGGACGATCATTCAAGGAAGACATGGGCATACACATTGAAGAGAAAAGATCAAGTGTTGGGAGTGTTCAAGGAGTTTCACACCCTGGTGGAGAGAGAAACCGGCAAGAAACTTAAATGCATCAGAACAGACAACGGTGGAGAATACAGAGGTCCGTTTGATCAGTACTGCAAGATGCAAGGAATCCGACATCAAACGACACCTCCGAAGATACCTCAGCTGAATGGCCTAGCTGAGAGGATGAACAGAACCTTGTGCGAAAGGGTCAGAAGCTTGTTGTCACAAGCCAAGCTGCCGAAGACATTTTGGGGGGAGGCACTCAACACAACAGTACATGTTTTGAACATGTCCCCAGCGGTCGCACTGAAAGGTAATGTTCCTAACCAAGTTTGGACAGGTAAAGAAGTGTCATACGAACACTTGCATGTCTTTGGGTGCAAAGCTTTTGTACACATCCCAAAGGACGAGAGATCCAAGCTTGATGCAAAGACGCGACATTGTGTCTTTATTGGCTATGGTCAGGATGATTTCGGCTACAAACTGTATGATCCTGTGGAGAAGAAGATTCTCAGAAGCCGAGATGTTGTCTTCATTGAAGACCAGACCATAGAAGATATCAAAAAAGAGATGAAGACAATGCCCCAGCAATACAGAGATGTGAATCCACAACCTCATACACCGGTGCCAGTACAAGTTGAAGATGAGGTTCCCAGACATGAGGGTACAGGTGATGAAGCTCCCAGAGATGATGATCATGATCAACCACCAGTACCAGAAGCTACACCAACAGTTCCACAGAGAAGGTCTGACAGAGAGAGACGACCTTCAACCAAATACTCTGCATATGAGTATGTGCTGCTTACTGATGGGGGAGAACCCGAGAGCTACCAGGAGACTGTGGAAACATAGGACAAAGAAAAGTGGGAGGAAGCCATGCAAGATGAGATGAAATCCTTACATGAAAATCACACTTTTGAGTTTGTGAAATTGCCAAAAGGCAAACGGACTTTGAAGAACAAATGGGTGTACAGGGTGAAGCAAATACTTCACAACCCCGGTATAAAGCCAGATTAGTCGACAATGGATTCAATCAGAGGAAATGCATTGACTTCGATGAAATCTTCTCTCCAGTTGTGAAGATGTCATCCATTAGAGTGGTACTCAGCTTAGAAGCAAGCCTTGATTTGGAGATCGAGCAGAAGAATGTCAAGACCGCATTTCTTCACGGAGATCTGGAAGAATAAATTTACATGAAGCAACCAGAAGGCTTCAGAGTCAGCGGAAAAAAGGATTATGTGTGCAGACTCAGGAAAAGCCTCTACGATTTGAAACAGGCACTGAGACAGTGGTACGTGAAGTTCGAGTCAGTTATGGGGGAGCAGGGATACAAGAAGACCACTTCAGATCATTGTGTTTTCGTTCAGAAATTTTTTGACGATGACTTTATCATCTTACTGCTGTACGTAGATGATATGTTGATTGTTGGCTGGAATCAATCGAGGATTGATAATTTGAAGCAGCAACTGAGTAAGTCTTTTGAGATGAAAGACTTGGGGCCAGCTAAACTGATTCTTGGCATCAGGATCGGCCGTGATCGGAAAGTCAGGAGATTATACTTGTCACAGGAGGAGTACATCGAAAAGGTACTTCAGATATTCCAGATGGACAAGGCTAAAGCGGTTAGCACTCCTCTTGCTACCTACTTTAGATTGAGTACACAACACTGTCCCTCTACTGAGACAAAGAATGAGGAAATGAAACAGATTCCATACACCTCAGCAGTGGGAAGTCTAATGTATGCCATGGTGTGCACAAGGCCGGACTTGGCACACGCAGTTGGATTGGTCAGCCGGTTTATGTCAAGCCCAGGAAGATAACACTGGAATGCTATCAAATGGATCATGCGGTATCTACGAGGCACATCCAAGAGCGACAAGCCAGTGTTGATGGGCTACACCGATTCAGATATGGCAGGAGATGTGGATACCCGAAAGTCTACTTCGAGGTATCTGATTACTCTCTCAGGAGGAGCTGTGGTATGGCAATCTAGGTTGCAGAGATGCGTTGCACTTTCTACAACAGAGGCGGAATTCATTGCAATGACAGAAGCTTGCAAGGAATTGCTGTGGATGAAGACATTCGTCCAGGAATTGGGTTTCAAGTAGGAGAAGTACACTTTGCACTGCGATAGCCAGAGTGCTATCTATCTCGGTAAAAATTCCACCTTTCATTCGAGGTCAAAACATATCGATGTGAGGTATCACTGGATACGGGACGTCCTGAGCTCAAGGCTGTTAGAACTCAGGAAAATTCACACCGATGACAACGGTGCCGATATATTCACGAAGGTTTTACCGAATGAAAAGCTTGAAATATGTCGTGCCATAGCCGGGATGACAAAACTCTCCACATAGTCAGAGTGGGGAGATTCAGAGAACTACGATTGGCTTGATCCCAACTCAAGGTACGCAGGCAGTCATACAGATGCAGCCAGGGGAGGATCTTTTTGAGGATCCGGTTTGGATGATTGATGGTCAGCTCAGATTTTGGGGAAATCTTCACCGAATGGGAGATTTGTTGCCAGCCAGCATGCAGTATGTGCATGCAAACAAAGTGCACCGAAAGTTTGAAATGAAAGGTGCAAGTTGGTAGATCAAAGCTGGCAAAACAAGTGTCAAACCGTGTGGCACTGTTCTCACGGTTTGGACACTATAAAAAAGGCCATTCATCAATTGTAAACACATCCCACACATCCCAGAAACGTGAGATTAATAGAGTGTTGAGAGAATTGAGAGTTTTTTGTAAAGTTTTTTTGGAAAGCTTTGTAATTCTTTGTTTTGTGAAATAAAGAAGATTTTTCTCTCATTCTCTCCTCTATCACGTGTGTTTCATCACAACAAAGTCCAATATCTGTCAGGAACAATAAGAGGTAAGTAAACCAACAGGCAGCAGTGTCATCATTCTGCATGTGTCCCGTGCCATAATATAAAACAAACCGGCTTCGAACGGGCTTTTTCAATGAATCATCAATTTCAATATCGTAATATATTATGGTTGTCGAAGTCATGTTTCAAAGACTTGAAAGGATGCCAGAAGTAATTTTTGTAATCAACATTCAATAAGAACCCGCAAGGCTGCAAGACACAGATTGTAGTTTAGACGGCTAAATATTGGATGCCACATAAATCAAGATAAGTAACTTGGTTTTTCCCATGCTTAGGCATCACAATTTCGATCTAAGTTATTGACGGTTGTTTTTCGTTTCAAGGGAGATTTGGACCCAAGCAGTGAATTTATTTGGTTAGTTGGGAACCAAAGCAAACTTAGCAAGTAGATAGTAAATCATTAACGTTGTTCGGCGGAGAGCGGCCTCGACCTACATCCACGGAAACAAAAAGAGGAAATTCTATTACTTGTTCAGGTCAAAACCAACTAATTTTCTCTCTCTCACACTAAGATTTTTGAACTCTCTTTACAAATGGTGAAATATAAAAAGATATCAGATTCGAAAGTACTTGAGCATTTGCGGAAGCCTACTAGAACAGTGCTGGTTTAGTTACCAGCTGTCATGTTGGCAGAACGTGTAGCAATGGACAAAAAGTTGGAATGATGACCTTCTGCTAGCAGAGAGTGGTTGAGTCAGAGACCAGCGCTACTATTTCCAGAGTGGTTGGGGAAAATGAGGATGAGTGACGATGACGGTATAACATGAGCTGAAATCATGGGTTGGTAGAATAGTTGATTCAAAAGCCTATATAAAAGGGTTGAAGTCTCAGATTTAAGGGTTAGCAATTTTTATATTTCACTATTTGTAAAGAGAGTTCAAAAAGCTTAGTGAGAGAGAGAAAGATGGTCGGTTTTGACCCGAGCAAGTTATTAAATTTCCCCTCTTTGTTCCTGTAAATGTAGGTCGAGGCCGCTCTCCGCCGAACCACGTTCATCTATTGTTTTCTCTTTGATTTACTATATGCTTGCTATGTTTATTTTGATTCTCAACTAACCAAATAAATTCACAATTTGGGGGAGGTTGTTAGGATCAATAATGTTTGAGATAGAAAAATGGACAGATTTTGCAGATAACCAGAAAAATAGCAGTAGTGCTAAATATTGATATTGATGATAAAGAAACCAAGAACAAATTAACCAACATAAAAAGTGTGCAACAACAAGATAAAGGAATACAGGGATAAGTATTAGCCACTGCTAACATACACTCTTTCCCTCTCCCTTCCAAGGTTTCCCCCACCCCTTAACAAAATATCAAATCCTAACTAACTACCCAAAGGAATATCTTTCCCTCTATATAGCCTACTGCCACATGCTCCCATGTATTGCCTTTCTCCAAAATGCTCCACGTCAGCCTCCACTTGTGGTCCCCTATTTCCCATGCACTTGTTACGCTCCCCCTTGATGATTCCCCATCTTCCTTCTTGAATACACATACTGCACAGGAGGTCTTGCCGGATAGTGAGTTGTGGCTTCATTACTGCTTGCTGATACTCCTCTCCCTTCATTCTTCTCCTCTGCTGATTTAGAGTACTTATCAGAGGTTTTGTTCGAGAGGTTGATTTCCCAAATCACCTTTGGAACGAAAAACATCCAAAAAAATTGAAAATTGCATTCTATTTTCATATCTCCTATTGGATGGACATCTTAGTGTTCAGAGCAGTAAATCCTATGTGAGGAAAGAAGACCTTGTTGGAAAAAAATGCTTATGAGTAAGCATTTTGAGGCTCAATTTTAAGCATGGTCCACTTCGTGTTAGTGGTTGTTATTGAATGATTCGGATACTCCTCCGTGAGTACTTCGAAATGGTATATTCATATGCTTAAAATGGTGCTTGGGTGAATGAGAAATTGTTGCTCAAAGTTCACCCATTGGTGTTGGAAAATAAAGAAAATTAAGCTTGTCCCATAAGGGAAAGCTATAGAGTGAATATTATGCTTATATATGATTGCTCATATGTAGATGGGTAAGAGTTATAAGGATAGAGGCTCTCTCTACGTGCGCGGGGGGGGGGGGTGCAAATCAAATCCGAATCAAGCTTGGCTCGTGTGCACCCGCGTGTCCTGCGTACACGAATGCCGGACCAAATTGACGGGCCTGGCCGGCCCAGCCAATTTTTGGATGTCTCTTTATTTTTTCCAAGCCTTTTTATGTTCCATAACAGTTGAATCAATGACAATTAATCAACTTTGTGGTTACAATTTGAGATTAATGACATTAATCAACTTGATGGTTACAACAAGTGTAAAGTCTCTCATTGATGAAACTTAAATTGGCATGTTATTTTCTTTTAATATAGTAGTGTTTTCGTTTTTTTAGAATTACATACATTACACATTAAGAGAAAATTGTCATTACGAAAATCTTTTGAGAGAGAGTTCAAGCACATCAGTGTTTTCGTTGAAGTCGGACTTGGTGGTGCCCAATTTCGTCTATTTTTCCGTTGCATCCTGGGAAACAGACGTCTCGCGCTCTACTGCACCGATCGGTAGGGGACGAATTTGTTTTAAGGAGATTGTTGCCACATCAACAAGCCTCGGAATTCTTCATGTTGCTGATCCGTGCCTTATTCTCAACTCACTGCCTGCAATTGTCTTCTATTTTATTTGTATTGTTGATTACTGTATCATTTTTGTTAATTGTACTTTTGTGTTCAGTTTACTGTCTGTTCAAAGTCCGTTGTAAGAACACAGTAAACAAATAAGTTGTAATAGTCTTAAAACAAAGTTCGCTCTGTGGATATGGAAAACAGTCCAAACACAGTAGATGTTCTGGCAGCCCCTGTGGTGGGCAGAATATTGTGGCAGCCCCCGTGGCTGGCCAAAGTGCAGTGGCAGCCTCTTCGGCTGGCCAACTTGCTTCAGCCTCTGGGCCTAATATGGCAGCCGCTGTGGCTAGCCAAGGTGTTGCAGCCTCTGTGGCTAGACAACCTGTTGGACATGTGAGCCATGTCAATACTGCTGCAGAAAAACCTGAAAAATTCAGTGGACAGAATTTTAAACGGTGGCAACAGAAAATGTTTTTCTACTTGACCACTTTGAACCTTGCGAGGTTTCTAAAGGAAGATGCTCCTGAACCCGTGGAGGGTGAGATTGATATCCAAGTGATCACTGCGATCGATGCTTGGAAACATTCTGAATTCCTATGTAGGAATTATGTGCTAAATGGGCTGAGTGATTCCTTGTACAGTGTGTATGCCGGGATGAAAACAGCAAAAGGGCTTTGGGAATCTTTAGACCGAAAATATAAAACTGAGGATGCCGGTACTAAGAAATTTGTCGTAGGCCGTTTCCTAGATTTTAAGATGATTGATTCCAAAACTGTGTTAAGTCAAGTACAAGAATTGCAAATTATTCTAGCAGAAATTCATGCTGAGGGGATGGTTTTAAGTGAAACATTCCAAGTAGCCTCGATAATTGAAAAACTACCACCTGGTTGGAAAGATTTCAAGAATTATCTAAAGCATAAGCGAAAAGAAATGAGCATTGAAGACTTGGTTCTTAAGCTTAGAATTGAGGAAGATTACAGAGTATCTGACAAGAGGGGAATAACTCATGAGGCCAAAGTAAATGTTGTTGAACATGGCCATAAGAACAAGAACCTCAAGAAAAAAGGGTCAAAAATGGGCCCTCAAGGAGGAGTTTCCAAGAAATTCAAATTTCAAGGAAAATGCTTCAATTGTGACAAAATGGGTCACAAGTCTTCTGAGTGCAGACTGCCGAAGAAGAAAAAGAATCAAGAGGCTAATGTGATGGAAAACATGACTCAAGATGTTTCAGACATTAACCTTTCAGCTGTGGTTTCTGAGGTGAATCTGGTGGGTTCTAACCCAAGAGAGTGGTGGATTGACACTGGTGCCACTCGACATGTGTGCTCAGACAAGAGCATGTTTTCTTCATTTGAGCCTACTGGTAATGGGGAAAAATTATACATGGGCAATTCAGCAACATCTGAGATTGAAGGTCAAGGCAAGGTGATTCTGAAGATGACCTCTGGGAAAGAGTTGACTTTGAACAATGTTCTGTATGTACCAGAAATACGGAAGAATCTTGTGTCTGGATCACTTCTGAACAAGCATGGATTCCGGATGGTGTTCGAGTCTGATAAAGTAGTTTTAACTAAAAATGGGATGTATGTGGGAAAAGGGTATGTAACTGATGGGCTCTTTAAGCTCAATGTAATGGTTGTTAAACCTAAGAATATCAATAAAGCTAGTTCTTCTGCTTATATTGTTGAGTACTCTAATCTATGGCATGGTAGATTAGGACATGTTAATTTTAATTCATTACGGAAATTAATTAACATGAACCACATTCCAAATTTTAAAATTGATAACAAACATAAGTGTGATACTTGTGTTGAGGCAAAACTAACTAGATCATCTTTTCATAGTATTGAAAGAAACTCTGAACCACTTGATCTTATTCATACCGATGTATGTGATTTTAATTCAATACAATCAAGAGGTGGTAATAAATATTTTATTACCTTTATTGATGATTGCACGAGATTTTGCTATGTGTATTTGATGAAAAGTAAGGACGAAGCTATAGAGAAATTTATTCTCTATAAGAATGAAGTTGAGAACCAACTGAATAAAAGAATTAAGGAGTTAAGAAGTGATCGTGGTGGTGAGTATGTTTTTCCTTTTGAATCACTTTGTGAACAAAATGGAATCATACATCAAATCACAGCTCCTTATTCACCTCAATCCAATGGGATTGCAGAACGGAAGAATCGTACCTTGAAAGAGATGATGAACGCTATGTTAATCAGCTCTGGTTTACCTCAGAATATGTGGGGAGAAGCTGTTTTATCAGCTAATTACCTTTTAAATAAGGTACCACGGAAAGATGCAGGGAAAACTCCTTATGAGATGTGGAAAGGAAGAGCACCTTCCTACAAATTTCTACGAGTGTGGGGGTGTCTTGCCAAGGTAGTTATTCCTCCACCTAAAAAGGTGAAGATAGGACCAAAAACTGTTGATTGTATTTTCATAGGATATGCGCATAACAGTAATGCTTATCGATTTCTTGTGCATGAGTCTAATATACCAGATATTCACAAGAATACGATAATGGAGTCGAGGAATGCATCCTTTTTCGAACACGTTTTTCCTTGTAAAACTAATTCGAATTCAAATGTACACAAACGGGTACATGAGACTATCATTGAAGATAGTCAGGACCGAGAACAAATAAATGTTCCGGAGGATCAACAAGTTGTTGAACTTGAACCAAGACGTAGCAAAAGAGCTAGAACGGAAAAATCATTTGGTCCAGATTTTTTGACATTTTTGCTAGAAAATGATCCTCAAAGCTATAACGAAGCTGTAAGGTCAGTTGATGGTGCTTTGTGGAAAGATGCCATCAATAGTGAAATTGAATCCATCTTACAAAATCACACATGGGAGTTAGTGGATCTTCCTTCAGGATGTAAACCGTTAGGGTCCAAGTGGATTTTCAAAAAGAAAATGAAGGCAGATGGATCAATTGACAAGTACAAAGCAAGACTTGTAATTAAAGGTTACAGACAACGTGAAGGTCTTGATTACTTTGATACTTATTCTCCTGTAACGAGAATAAATTCCATAAGGATGATACTAGCAATTGCAGCTTTGCGCAATCTTGAGGTACATCAGATGGATGTGAAAACAGCCTTTCTGAATGGAGATTTAGATGAAGAAATCTACATGGAACAACCTGAAGGCTTTATAGCTCCAGGACAAGGAAAGAAAGTCTGTAAGTTAGTTAAATCCTTGTATGGATTGAAACAAGCTCCGAAACAGTGGCATAAAAAGTTTGATGATACCATGTTGGCAAATGGTTTCAAAATCAATGAATGTGATAAATGCATTTATGTCAGAGAGACAGAAGTTGGCTATGTCATTTTATGTCTCTACGTTGATGACATATTGATTGTCGGGAGTAATATTAAAATGGTGAAATCTACCAAGAATATGCTAAAATCTAAGTTTGACATGAAAGACATGGGTCTAGCAGATGTCATTCTAGGAATAAAGATCTCGAGAAGTTCAGATGGACTTATTCTTGATCAGTCGCACTATGTGGACAAGATTCTTGGTAAATTCAACAATGATGATTCTGCTGTGGCTAGAACTCCTTTAGATGTGAGTCTACACCTATCAAAGAATAGGGGAGATGGTATATCTCAAGTAGAATACTCTAGAGTTATCGGGAGTTTGATGTACCTATCGAGTTGTACAAGGCCTGATATAGCCTGTACAGTAAACAAGCTCAGCAGATATACGAGTAATCCAGGGGTTGATCACTGGAAAGCAATAGTGAGAGTACTTAGGTACTTACGTTTTACTCGTAATTACGGGTTGCACTATCATAGATATCCAGCTGTAGTCGAAGGATACAGTGATGCTAATTGGATATCTGATATGAAAGACTCAAAGTCTACCAGTGGCTATGTGTTTACACTAGCAGGTGCAGCTATATCGTGGAAATCCTCCAAACAGACTGTGATAGCCAGATCTACAATGGAATCAGAATTCATTGCATTAGACAAGTGTGCTGAAGAAGCAGAATGGCTTCGAAATTTTCTAGAGGATATTCCAAGTTGGCCTAAGCCAGTGCCAGCAATTTGCATTCATTGCGATAGTCAATCTGCAATTGGAAGGGCACATAACAATATGTATAATGGTAAGTCTAGACATATTCGTCGTAGACACAATACCGTTAGACAGTTACTCTCTACTCTACTTCTGGAGTTATTTCGATTGACTATGTAAAGTCAAAGGATAACATTGCGGATCCGCTAACCAAAGGGTTAAATAGAGAGTTGGTGGTGAAATCATCGAGGGGAATGGGACTAAAGCCCATTAGATAAATGTTTATTACAAAGGACAACCCAACCTTGTTGACTGGAGATCCCAAGATCTAGGTTCAATGGGACAACCTACTCGTAAAAGACATAATTGGTTCACTGTGGGGGGTTTACCCTCTAGTCCATTCCTATGGTGAAATGAAATAGTGATGCTCGTATGGATTGAGGTTAAGAAAAGGCTTTTAATGATTCTTATGCGTCGGGAATCCGAGCAGAGTATTACGAGATGCTCTTAAATAAGAAATCACCTATGTGAGAGAGAAGTGGGGCCGCTTCAAAGGGAATTGTATGGGGCTCAATTCTTAGAAACTCTTGCAGAACCAGGTTGATGTTCATGGCCAAAATGAACATAATAATGAGAACTCAGATGTGTTAGGTTAAATATCTGTGTGATATATATTCTCCATTTACATGAACGGCAGTACAGTTCAATGACATCGCGTCCACTGTCAGCCAGTAAATGAGATATATTTTCACAAGGGAAGGTTCAAAGGCTGAGGCCTACCTATCTTATGCAGGTGTTGAACCGTTGAACTCTTCTAGGTCAAAATAAAATGTTTTATAAAATAATTTTATTCGACGTTTTTCGCCAATTTCATTCATGTGGGGGATTGTTGGAAAAAAATGCTTATGAGTAAGCATTTTGAGGCTCAATTTTAAGCATGGTCCACTTCGTGTTAGTGGTTGTTATTGAATGATTCGGATACTCCTCCGTGAGTACTTCGAAATGGTATATTCATATGCTTAAAATGGTGCTTGGGTGAATGAGAAATTGTTGCTCAAAGTTCACCCATTGGTGTTGGAAAATAAAGAAAATTAAGCTTGTCCCATAAGGGAAAGCTATAGAGTGAATATTATGCTTATATATGATTGCTCATATGTAGATGGGTAAGAGTTATAAGGATAGAGGCTCTCTCTACGTGCGCGGGGGGGGGGGTGCAAATCAAATCCGAATCAAGCTTGGCTCGTGTGCACCCGCGTGTCCTGCGTACACGAATGCCGGACCAAATTGAGCGGGCCTGGCCCAGCCAATTTTTGGATGTCTCTTTATTTTTTCCAAGCCTTTTTATGTTCCATAACAGTTGAATCAATGACAATTAATCAACTTTGTGGTTACAATTTGAGATTAATGACATTAATCAACTTGATGGTTACAACAAGTGTAAAGTCTCTCATTGATGAAACTTAAATTGGCATGTTATTTTCTTTTAATATAGTAGTGTTTTCGTTTTTTTAGAATTACATACATTACACATTAAGAGAAAATTGTCATTACGAAAATCTTTTGAGAGAGAGTTCAAGCACATCAGTTGTTCGTTGAAGTCGGACTTGGTGGTGCCCAATTTCGTCTATTTTTCCGTTGCATCCTGGGAAACAGACGTCTCGCGCTCTACTACTGCACCGATCGGTAGGGGACGAATTTGTTTTAAGGAGATTGTTGCCACATCAACAAGCCTCGGAATTCTTCATGTTGCTGATCCGTGCCTTATTCTCAACTCACTGCCTGCAATTGTCTTCTATTTTATTTGTATTGTTGATTACTGTATCATTTTTGTTAATTGTACTTTTGTGTTCAGTTTACTGTCTGTTCAAAGTCCGTTGTAAGAACACAGTAAACAAATAAGTTGTAATAGACCTCTGAAGGGCGAAAAGCAAGGAAAGTACATGACTAATAGGCTCATCGTGTGTAGGAGCACTTGGGTCAAAAGATTGAAAAGTTTCCATTTTTTGGAGGTTAAATATCTATTTCTTGAATTTTTAACTCTAGAAATTCCAGGGTTTAATCAGTATATACTTCAATTAGTGAACCAAGAAACTAAGTAAGAAGAGACCAGCAAAAGATAACGAGAAACAGCGCCCATCCTTAAAAACTTGTGAAATTGAAATAATAAATTGGTAATAGCAAAAATAAAATGAAACCAAATAGAGGATTCATACAGTTACTTGCGAGCCCAAGCCATCATCATGAGGCTCAAATCTTTCGGCAGAACAGTATTACAACATGATTGTTTTGTTATTGTTGTTGACAATTATGCACAAGTAATAAATATTTATATACGTAGGGCGCATGTGGGATGTGGATGGTCGGTCGATGTGGGTAACTTGGAAATCGAGTTTTGATTTGTCATCCAACGAGGTTGAATTTGTTATCCTTCTCTCGTTCTTCATTTATTATTATATTCATTTGGATTGGCGTTTTGTTTGTTTGTCCTGAGTCTGTGAAAATACGATATCGTTCCAGTTCCTGTTCGTGTTCCTGTTCCTGTTCCATGGGATGACAACCCATGGATAATATTGTCAAGGGCCCAACTAAAACTGAGGGAAAGCAGAGGAGTTGTATGTCTCACATTCGCATTATGCATGTTGTAATGTGTACCGACTGCCTCAGTCACCACACTCCACATTCAATACAAGCTAAGTCCTCACCCGGCCATCTCAAAGCAAAGCAACTATCTCTCCCTCTCGTCTTCAGAATTCAGATTTAGATTTTGGACTGGACTGAGAATAAGATTTTGTACTTAAATCAACCATACATAACCTAGTAGTCCCATCACGAAAGGCTCAAGCTAGCTTTAACATGTTATTGCATTTGCATGCATATTTTGTGTTTAGGCTCAACTCTTATCCCATCCCATAGCCATTTTTATTAAGTGGAGTTGATACTGCAGGAGACTGTTACTTAATTACGCAAGTAATAAATAGCATACAACAGTTAAGACCCAATTTATTGAATTGAAGATTAAGAGAAGAGAGAGAATTCATCTCAGGCTCAGCTAAGCTGATCATTGATCATTTTATACTTGGTATTATATAAACACGTGTGAACTGATGAAGAAATAAAACAGCAAAACCCCTCCAGAAACAATCTCTAATCCCAACCATCTCTTTCCAATATGACAGCCATCACTTGTCCCTTGATCATTTGCTCCCCTGCTGCTAGAAGTAGCACTGATAGGGTTCCCCCCAACTCCACCTGATATATATATATATATATGTATGTATGCATCCCGACACACCAATTAGCTACCTAGAGCTCAAGGGGAAAAGATGATCACAAATTATTGCATACCTGTAGTAGTAGAACTAGGAGCTAGAGCTGGAGCAATGTGACCATTAACAAACTGATAGAAAACTTGAGCTTCTGGGGAGTTTGGATCCAAGTGTAGAAGGGCTACATATGCACATGCACACATATTAATATTAATTTAATAAGAACAGAAATGAATGAATTAGTTGTACAAACCAGGACATTGAGAAACGTTGGCAGGTGCATGGCAAACAGAAGGCAGGCCTAATGCAAGTGTAACATTAATATTAAGACCAAGCTGTGGATCATTTCTATCTCTAATAATCACGCACAAACACTTCTTATCACTCTTCAGGACTTGTTTGAGGCCACTGCAACAGTCTGGTGTTGGAGCTTTTGCGTTGCCCTCAACATAAGGCAAACATGTAGAAAGCCCTACCAGCTGATTCACGCACTCCTCTCTGTCTTTTGCTTTATCTGCCATTGCACGGCTTAAGCTTATCATCACTGACATCATTAAAACTAAGTAGGGCGACCTCGTTGCCATTACTTAATGTAAGCTTAAACTAAACTATAGATAACAAATTAATTAAGTAAAAGGCTTAAACTTGATTTTGCAAGGAGCTCTAGCTAGTAATTAAGCAGACATTGGCGGTCGTGGTTGTACTAGTGGTGGAAATAGAAACCATACATATATATATATATACACACTTTTTGTTACTTTAATCTTTCATGATTAAGTTAGATCGGAGTGGCCAAAGTTGTGGTGCCAGCGCATTGCTGTTGAATGAATGAATATGAAAAAAATAGTTGAACATTATCAAGTAATCTGTGGCAGGCAGAAAAGGCGATAAAGGAATAAATAAATATATATATAGGAGAGCGAGAGAGCACAAAATGTCAGTTTTTTGAAGAGTGGAGCTCAAAGTGCGTCACTTCACCAACCCACCAAGAGCAATCGTGATGATTGGTTAGTTTGGCTCTCAACTCAATGACATCATGCCGTGTTTTAAATGACATCATGCCTTGCTAGCTAAATAAAACCTCAAAAAAAAATAGGTTTTGCAAATCAAAATAACCATCCATTTAACAGCAAAAACCAAATGGATCTAAAACTAACATCTCCATTCCGATATAATTAGGAATAGTAGAAATTTTATCTAACAACACACTCTACTTTTATTTTAGGTGACCACATATAACCTGATACTATCATAATAAAAATCAACCAACTGTCATTATAATATGTATATAATAAGATATTTAATATTATTTAGAAGATATCGGAGGATTATTTGAGAAAATCCCCGCACATGATTCTTTAAACTAAAAGTGATATCGTTTTTTTTAGATATACGTAGAGAGTCGCGTAGGTAGAATTATTGGAGATACTCTAAAAGAACTGGGATATAAGTCAAGGATCATCAATTAATCGATGCACAATGAACAATTCATTTTGCGAAATTAAATATCAAACTTTATTTAGTCTAGGACATATAAAGTATTTATTACATATACAGTTGTTGACGGCTGATTTTCGTTCCAGTGGTAATTGTACGGGCCAAATTTGGTACAGGGGTAGTTTCGTCATTTTGCTTCAGGCCCAATACTGGACGCACCCCTGAAGCCTCCTAATCAAACCCCAAAGACATAATGTCGGCTCAGGCCCGATGAGCACCAACACCCGTAACCGAAGGACCATCCAGAGGCCCGCCCACGTAATGCCTAAGTTCATAAACGCCATTCATAAGTTCAACAGTTGCCAGCCAAACAACGAGCAAATACAAATAAAACCCCCCCTCATGAAGTCGACAGTTATGACGACCCAACGGACAAGCAATCAAATGGCAATAAAGGCACACGTTACTTAAGCATGTATATATAGGAAATGAGTTTCCAATAGGAGGGGAGGGAACGTCTGGCTCTCCTACCCATAGCTTTGGGACATCCTCAAGTTCGCCACTCCTGCCACTTACCGCCCTCACGGCATTCAACGGAGTTTAAGGTAGCATCTAACCTTGACCTTCATCTACAACTACCTTTGTTCATCTACTGACTTGGGCGTCGGAGTGCCCCCGGCACCCACCACACCGGTGGGCAGTACTCCCGCTCACTCTACATCTTTGTTTTGCAGGATCGCTAGCGCCTCATCCTCACGAAATCTCGATTGTAGACCTCGGGCGAAAACCAGCGTCTACAATTTGGCGCCCACCGTGGGGCACTAGCGATTCTTAGCATGCAAAGATCTCTCCATTTACGATCTTATCAAACACCTCTCCAAAAATTGGCGTATTCTACTCCACCTCGTATGGCGTCATGAGATGAGCAAACACTAGATCTCATGATCACTTAATTAGCCATCCACCAAGAATAATTACGAACATTGGAGCACATTTCTTCAAACTCCCAAATGCACGAGGCTACGAGTCATCCAAGTGATCTTAACATCTAAACTAATCTCTTATGAGAATTCAACAATATGAAAATTGAAAATCCACCATCAAGTGACCATCCACTTAATCACTAAGAGAGCCACCATATTTCATTAGCCGACCGTTCAAAACTCATATCTTCCATGCAAAATGAAATGCAAGAGCTCAAATGAGCAACTCTCCCTAGTTTACCTGGGGTTAGACTACCAACCAGTAAAATCGACCCGACCTTCATACTCCCACAGAACTCCACAGAAGTCCATTCCTCAGGCATGAGTGTCCACAGACCTAGACTATGTGGAAGGATTGTCATAAGCTCCCAATAACGTGAAATGGTGGCCATATTCTCCATACGACGTGGAAAAATCGATGTCAACTCTAAAGTACTTACGAATGAATGTCATCTACACCATATTGTATGGAGGGATCGTCATCTCTCATATGACATGGGAGGACTGTCGCCCCTTTCAGACGACTGAAACAATCTCCATCTCCTCCGTATGGCACGCATGGATTGCCTTTAGCTCCATAGTACGTGATTGGGAACAAGTACTTGGCATGAAGATGGCGTCACGGTCGACAATACCCGAATGAAGTTGGCGTGGATATCACAATTGACGTTACCAGGTATGTCTTGCACTATTTAAGAATGTCTTATTCGACATCAGCAAGGCATGAGACTTGCAATAGATGTCATACTTGGTACCACCATTTATAGTATGAGACTTGCTATGGTGTCCCAGTCGACACTACAATTTACAACCTGATAATTGATAAAGAAGTCACAGTCGACATTTACAATGAGGCATAGGACTTGTTAGGGATGTCTCACTCGACATCAGTGTATTCGAGGAAGTCCTAATTGACAATACTATATACAACTAGCCACAATCGTCACTATATAATAGATTGGCATTTATCAAAGATTTCATTCGACACTCCATGTATGAGTCTGACACTTGTTTAAATTCCCATTCGATATGAGATAAGAGAAGACTTAGTTTGATTAAGATACCATTATATAAAACATAGCCTCATTACCTATATGACAGTATAGATTGTCAATAACTTCAAACTACATGGGATGATTCTTACCTCCTTCAGTTGACATAAAAGGATAGTCATTTTCTCCATGCGACAAGGTGGTCATCGACTCCTTGCTACATCCAAATATTGGCATTTTCTCCAAACGACGAAAACCATTGTTATACCTCCGGACGATATATATGGTTTACCATCCCTTCAAACGACATGGATGAAGTGATATCTTCCTCAGACTACATTGATAGAATGTCGTATGTTCCATAAGATGGGGAAGGGTGTTATCTCTTCCATTCAACGAGAGTGAAGGGATTGTATTGTTCCCATGATGACATTAAAAGTTCTTGTAGACTGAATGGAGAACTTTTTAAACCTCTAACAGACCCATTCGATCATAGACTCGTGGATTCTCATCGAATCCAATAGAATGGACTCATTGACCTCCATTTTGTTCAGAAGATAATAGCTTCAAGGAAATTCCACGTGTCCAGTTTACCATGGTTCTATTGACCTTCACCAGGTCTTTAGGTGTCGTGGGACGATTCCTATTACATGCCCATGATATGATGCCTCCACTCGACCAAAACTCAAGCCAGACCTTCCCATGCAACCAACGAGACCATGAGAATCAACTAGAAAGCAAAGCCTAACAATTGATGTCGACTCAAACTCAGCCTAAAACCCCACATTGCTTATTTTAAGGCCTCAGCTCTTCAAACACAGTCCACGCATAACTAAAACACCCAAGCCTAACTCATGAGCAAAAACATGTAGGCTCCAAAAGACTGCAAGCTATTTACAACCAAAGTCATTCCATACTTAAAACAGAGTCCTTCATCAAGCCACACTACGTGCAAAGTAGAAATGGCCTCAACGTGCCAACTGAAGCAGCCCCACTCGTGAACTCCAAGAAAGAAACCCCCCAGCCCTCTGGCCTTAGGCTACAGGTTGATCGAAATCATTCAAAATTCAAAGCTTGTGAGTTAAATAGGTTTCCAGGATTGCTTCATGTCAGTCCATTTATAGTTGAATGGTCTTGGTTATTGACGAGTCGACCTTGCGAAGAATCGAAGTTATCTGGGCTGGTTAAGGTAGTGCCGACATTGTTGTCGTTAAGGTGGTGTGAGCCGACTGACATATTGCTGGCCACTCCTTGCGCGTGATGCTTAAAATCAAAAAAAAAAAGACTAAAACCATTCACACATGTGTTTGATTAAAATCATAAACGACGCAGCCTTCATCCGTTCAGAAGGCAGTATTCAGCCCAGTCGACATAAAAAGAAATATCACATGGCATTCCATCTTATGGCTTCGGCTTCGGCGCATCGTCGTAGGAGTTATGGTCTCCTTTCCTACTCATTCGATTCGCAATGGGGATGTGGGAGTTGTGGATCTTGAGCAGTTATGATCATTGAGCTGTGGATCTTAGTTTTGGTGTGTCTCTTGAGCCGAACCTCTGACAGAGTCCAAGCTCTCCAAACATATTATCAAGAGCAGTAGCCCGACATTCTCTCAAGCACTTGGTAGGCTCTATTTGGTTCTGCATGTGAAAGTCAAAAGCTAAATTTCTTACCCCCATTACGCCTGATAAAACATAAGAAATTACATCGCTTCTTGTTACATCTTTCGACATTACTTCATTCATTAATTCAGTAGTCTCTTTGAGAATACATACGACCTCATATGGCAGTTCAACATCGCCTTCATTTGGTCTTTGCAATATTATTAGTTGTGGCATTTGCAGTATCAGTAACCGGCATCATTTTGGTGATTAGATTAGTAGTTGGGCATGACAAGATGAGAACAATGTGGGTTATTGATAGCGACGGGAAAATGTGGCACATCTCCTGGAGTTTATCTTCTGATGGAACAATATCTTCATACCGTTATTTGCTTCACAAATATGTCGTATGTGGTCTTGGACAAATCGGCTTGTCAAACTTAACCTTGCAATTTTCTTACTCAACTAGGAGCTCATGTGTGAGCCTGGCACAGTGGCACATCTATATATCTATTTCCTTTGTGAAAGACCCTTTCAAGTGCTTAAAAAGTGGAGTTGGAACAGGGTATTGAGATGTTGAACATATTTAAGAATTATGAAATGTATTCATCCATTCTAGACGACTTTCACTTCTACGAGCAGCGGCAGAAAGCAATGCAGGAAAGGAAGGCTGGACAGCAACCAAGCCGAGTGGCTCCTCCATAGTTGACAGCAGTCAGTGAAAAACAAAATCCAGTTTCAGGATCCCCTTTTCAAATCTCTAATTTTCATTCGACATCGCAGGCTCATGCCTGGTTGGGTCTGCTGAAGGTGGCTAGAAGACTTTGTGATTATTTTGAGCCTATGGTCCAGTCTTGTAGACTGGACTCAAGTAAGAAGAGAAGCCCATTTTATATAAACACATGACACTTAGAGGATTCCGTGCTCGAAATACCCTTTAATCTCCATCAAATTCTAGATAGCTGTTGAGGAAGTAATCACCCGACAAAAGAAACCTCCAAAATGTTAAAATGTTAAAATAAAGTGAGACCAATGCTGAAAAAGTTGAATAAAGAGCTTACTGCCTACAGTATAAATAAAGCCACACAAAGTGAGCAAGATGAATGGTCCCAACGTGCCTAAATAAAGTAGTCCGCTCGACAAAGCCATTATATCTTCCTGGCATCATCAAGTCCAGTCGACCGGGGACATCCCGCATGGACTCATGTCGAGTCAAGTTGTAGACATGGATTACACATGTCGTATGACTTATATCTTCCTGACATCATCAAGTCCAGTCGACCGGGGACATCCCCCATAGATTCATTTCGAGTCAAGTTGTAGACATGGATTACGCATGTCGTATGACTCATATCCTCCTGGATTCATCAAGCCCAGTCGACCGGGGACATCCCCCATAGATTCATTTCGAGTCAACTTGTAGACATGGATTACGCATGTCGTATGACTCATATCCTCCTGGATTCATCAAGTCCAGTCGACCGGGGACATCCCCCATAGATTCATTTTGAGTCAACTTGTAGACATGGATTACGCATGTTGTATGACTCATATCCTCCTGGTTTCATCAAGTCCAGTCGACCGGGGACATCCCCCATAGATTCATTTCAAGTCAACTTGTAGACATGGATTACGCATGTCGTATGACTCATATCCTCCTGGATTCATCAAGTCCAGTCGACCGGGGACATCCCCCATAGATTCATTTTGAGTCAAGTTGTAGACATGGATTACGCATGTCGTATGACTCATATCCTCCTGGATTCATCAAGTCCAGTCGACCGGGGACATCCCCCATAGATTCATTTCGAGTCAACTTGTAGACATGGATTACGCATGTCGTATGACTCATATCCTCCTGGATTCATCAAGTCCAGACGACCGGGGACATCCCCCATAGATTCATTTCGAGTCAACTTGTAAACATGGATTACGCATGTCGTATGACTCATATCCTCCTGGATTCATCAAGTCCAGTCGACCGGGGACATCCCCCATAGATTCATTTCGAGTCAAGTTGTAGACATGGATTACGCATGTCGTATGACTCATATCCTCCTGGATTCATCAAGTCCAGTCGACCGGGGACATCCCCCATAGATTCATTTCGAGTCAACTTGTAGACATGGATTACGCATGTCGTATGACTCATATCCTCCTGGATTCATCAAGTCCAGACGACCGGGGACATCCCCCATAGATTCATTTCGAGTCAACTTGTAGACATGGATTACGCATGTCGTATGACTCATATCCTCCTGGTTTCATCAAGTCCAGTCGACCGGGGACATCCCCCATAGATTCATTTCGAGTCAACTTGTAGACATGGATTACGCATGTCGTATGACTCATATCCTCCTGGATTCATCAAGTCCAGTCGACCGGGGACATCCCCAATAGATTCATTTCGAGTCAACTTGTAGACATAGATTACGCATGTCGTATGACTCATATCCTCCTGGATTCATCAAGTCCAGTCGACCGGGGACATCCCCCATGGACTCGTGTCGAGTCGAAATTGTAGACATGGATTACACATGTCAAGTGAATTATATCCTGAATCTTCACCTAGATCAGTCGACTGGGGACATACCCCATGGACTCATGTCGAATCAAGTTGTAGACGTATATTACCCACGTCGTATAACATATATCATGACCTTCAGTTGACTGGACACATCCATGATGGATCATGTAGATTCAAGTTCTTAACTTGACATACATTTGGTTCAAATCAATAGGTAGCATCGACGCTCAAGTACACCTTCATCGAATGGCTCGATACGCGCATCAAATACTCTCCAAGCCAAGGACTCATTGACTTAGAGAGTAGGGGACAAACTGTACGAGCCAAATTTGGTCCAGGGGTAGTTTCGTCATTTTGCTTCAGGCCCAATACTGGACGCACCCCTGAAGCCTCCTAATCAAACCCCAAAGACATAATGTCGGCCCAGGCCCGATGAGCACCAACACCCGTAACCGAAGGACCATCCAGAGGCCCGCCCACGTAACGCCTAAGTTCATAAACGCCATTCATAAGTTGAACAGTTGCCAGCCAAACAACGAGCAAATACAAATAAAACCCCCTCTCATGAAGTCGACAGTTATGACGACCCAACGGACAAGCAATCAAATGGCAATAAAGGCACACGTTACTTAAGCATGTATATATAGGAAATGAGTTTCCAATAGGAGGGGAGGGAACGTCTGGCTCTCCTACCCATAGCTTTGGGACATCCTCAAGTTCGCCACTCCTGCCACTTACCGCCCTCACGGCATTCAACGGAGTTTAAGGTAGCATCTAACCTTGACCTTCATCTACAACTACCTTTGTTCATCTACTGACTTGGGCGTCGGAGTGCCCCCGGCACCCACCACACCGGTGGGCAGTACTCCCGCTCACTCTACATCTTTGTTTTGCAGGATCGCTAGCGCCTCATCCTCACGAAATCTCGATTGTAGACCTCGGGCGAAAACCAGCGTCTACAGTAATTCGGGGAAAACCATTCCTCAAACAAATCTCCCTCAACTGTGAATTTGTTTGGTTTGAGGACCAAATGCAAACTTAGCAAAAGATGGAAAACGCACAGACAACATAGAGGGTTTAACGTGGTTCGGCGTATTGGATCCAACCTACGCCCGCGGGCACAAGGGAAAATGGTGTTTTTATTAGGACCTCGGGTCAGACCGACTTGCCTTTAACTCTAGCTCGGCTGATCGCCCTCTTACTAGCTCTTACTTATAATAAGCTTTTTACTCTCTTTTACAAGTGAATAAGACAAATTAGCCAACCCCAAAAATGAGAGTCTCTTACAATGAATTCTCAACTCCTTTATATACTAGGACAAATTCTACTATTACAACAGCTTATAACGTCAGCCACGTTTCCTTGTCATTATTACCCATTTACCCGGACGTTACTGCTCATTATTTCCCGTTACTCGGATGTTACTGCCCATTACTCGCACGTTATTGCTCATTACCCGTACATTACGCACATCCAACCCTCTGGAGGCTCTAGGTTTCATGTAGGCCTTACGTCATTCATACATGTGCATAAGGTTCAGCACCCCCGACCTAGGTGACCAGGACAGTGTGTCGAGTCTCTAGGTGATTGGTTTCATTTCCTCAACCGGGTCTGATCTGCTAAGTCGATCCTGACTTCAGAAGTTGACACGAGGCTCTGAATGCTGAGTCTGATGCCGAGGTCGCCCTGAAAGTCTGATGATGAGGCTGCCCCGAGAGTCTGATGTCGAGGCAGACCTGAGAGTCTAATGTCGAGGCTGTCCCGAGAGTCTGATGTCGAGGCTGACCTGAGAGTGTGATGCGGAGGTTATCTTGAGAGTGTGATGTTGAGGCTGTCCCGAGAGTCTGATGCCGATGATGTCCTGGTAGTCTGATGTTATGGCTGACCCGAGAGTCTGATGCTGAGGCTGTCATCTTTTCTTCACAATGTCCTTGGGCTTTTACTCATTAACTGCAATCCTCATTCTACCCCTCCTAGGGATTCTGACTTCTTGGGAGCTGAAAACCACCATCAACAACAATTAATAATTAAGAGAAGCACTTTGTAAAAGTACCTAGGGGTGGGCACAAGTTGAGTTAGGTTGGGTTGGGCAAGTTGGAGCTCAACCAACCCAACTTAATCAATGATGGGTTGGAAATTTCTCATCCTATTGTATTTTTCATCCCAATATGACCCGCTCAAAAATTCAATCCAACCTGACAAGCTCTATTCACAACTTCTTTTTGGCCACATTCCTTTAGTTGAGGTGAGCAGTAATATAGGTATTTGTAGCATGGCTAGCCAGGATTCTATTGATATAGTCCCGAATACTCAAAAGGAACAGGGACATGCTGCTTGAAGGTTTCCAGGTTAACCAAACTAGTAGCACTTTTCAGGAGAATGTCTTTGTATTAAGATAGGCCTTAGATGCTGCTCAAGATTAATGCTTGTCTGGTACTTTTTTATTCTAATCCAAGTCTTTATGTTTCTGGTCTGGAATGTTAGAGGAGCAGGGGCCAAGCTCTTCCCTAGAACGGTATCCAATCCCAAGCAAGTTTATGGTTTTTAAGTGCTATGTATAGTGGAGCTCAGGATCAGTGATAAGAGGGACCAAGACATAATCAGAAGCTTGCACTTTAAGAAATCTTACATTGTGGAAGCTCAGGGTTTCTCGGGAGGAATGTGGCTTTTTTGGAATGATAGTATGGTTAGTATGGAGGTCTTAACCCATACTAATCAAACTATTATTGTTCTTGTGAATAATAAAGGGGATAATTGGTTTTTTACCTTCATTTATACTAGTCCAACCCCTAATACCAGAAAAAATCTTTGGAAGTATATGGATGATCTAGGTACCTTGTCCAATCTTTTTTCGGTGCTTATGGGAGACTTTAATGAAATATGAAGTAGTGCCGATAAGAAAGGTGTCAGAATCTCTTTTACAAACACAGGTCTTGCTGAGTGGATCGATTCTAATGGCATGGTAGATCTTGGCTTCACAAACCAGAAATTTACTTGAAAATGTTATAGAAATGGTAATGCAGATTGGGTAAGATTAGACGTAGGTATTGCGAATCTGAATTTGAGGACTATTTTCCTAAGGCATTTGTTAAGCACCTGTCAAGTTTTAAGTCAGGTCATTGTCATTTGTTGCTTTCTCTTGTTAGCAACCACATACCTAGCTCTCATCTCAAGCATTTTTGTTTCCAGACTATGTGGCTTCTGTTGGGGTTTTGGGCGATGGGCGCAGCGGAAGCGCGGGTTCGGGCGAAATCGTATTTTATTCAAAATACCGAATTAATTATTCAATATATAATATGAATAATTAATTCATATTTCACCTAAACATATTTATTCAATATCAAATATCAACATAAATATGGTGAAAACTCACGAAACTTTTACGAAAACCGTTTTTCCGCAAAATTGCCTAAAACACGTTTTTGATCGAACCGACTACCCGACACTTATGGAAACTGCCCAGGTCAGCTCCAATAGTGTCGAGGCAGTTCATGGGCTGCCCAAACAGTGACGGAATCACTGTTTTCACAGCCGTCACCCGATTGGCTCAAAATCCACCCGGTAACGCCGTTTTTGGCCGTTTTCGCTTATTTCAAGTCGGAAACACTTTCCGGCAATTGTGCCAACTCCCAAAACACATCCATTACATTCATATGACATCAAAATCATCACATAATTTTCAATTTCATCAGATCTCATCCAGAACAGAAATTCACCAAATTTTCATGCTTAAATTCAACAAATTCAAGATTAATCAAATTAATCATATCACCAACCTAAGTCACCACACATGAAGCACTCAAGAACAATTCTAGGTGCCATAAGAGTGGTCACAACACTCTAGAATGGCAACAATAATCAAATGATCAATTTGAATGAATATTACAATAATTTCACTCAAACTAACTTCACACATGCTATTAAGCTTCCAATCCATCATCAACAACCAATAGCCCCAAAAAATCAGAATTGAAGGAACCCTAGATAATATCTAATAATTCAAGAAACAAGAAAACAAGTTTCTACGCTCAAGGGGATGAAAGATTACCTTTTAATCTCCAAATACTCAAGCTTTTTCCTTGAATTTCCTTCAATTTTTCATGAACTTTGCAAACATATTTTGAAAACCATGAAACCCATTTTTTTCTTTCTTTTGAATGTTTATGAAGATGATGAAGACAAAGAAAACAAATTTTCTCTTTCCTTTATACAAAAAAACGAAATTTGGCTTGGAGGGGTATTTTTGTCTTTTTCAAATTTAACAAATTAAATGTCCATTTTCACTTTATTTTTGGCCAATCAAATTAGGACATTATAAAGTGAAAACAAACTCATGCCAAATGGTCCTATAATACCTCACCACATTTCATAACATTTAATGAAAAAATGTTGATTATTCTAATATTTAACAATTAAATATCAATTAATCAATTAATATTATTATTATATATGTATTTTTTTTATTTACAATAAATAATAAATACATATATTTATGGCATGTGTCAAAATCTCATTTGACGAATAATTAATGTGTATCTAATCGTATTATGTATCAAATACACAATACACAATAATTATTATCGGACAAAAATTCCCTAATGCATGTGTTATCGTTTAACCGATTAAACGATCCGAATTAACTCATTTAATCCAGTGAAATATTATGAATAATCTGTATTATTCATATCGAGTTGCCCAAGTGCTCAACGAGTACACTTCATATTGTGGGACTCTCTAAGTTTAGGTTTATCCGTCACGAAATCCAATTTCGTGTCCATAATTCACCCACTCATGAATTATGATGACCACAGATAATCTCGCTAAACTATGCAAGTCGAGGTCATAACATACGTATAATCCCTCCATCACAGGCCATCCATATTATACTTGGGATATAGATCAGAACGTCAAATCCGTTCGGTATAATACAGTCGACTTTCAATTTACGATCAAGAAATAACACTCGGAACTGGTTTCCGACGTTATACCATGGCCATGGATTTACTAGATCGTAAACACGTGAGGATGCCTATGCCCTGTACACAGGACTGACGGATCTGTAGGAAACGACTTTCCTTAGCGCGACGGAAGTTGCTTGTGGTGGCACCGGGTCTAGTATGGATCTTCAAAATTTTCTTTGCCTTCTCCCTTTGTTGTAGTAGCCAAGATCAATCCTTTGGTGTCCAACACTTGGATCAACCACTCGATCTTCTGAACTATGACTCGAAACCAACAAACCGAAGTGTGGGCTTCACTCACAAAGATTAAACCTCTAAACTATTTAGATATTTAAGATGTCACAATGGTGTTTGGCTTTAGGAATTTCACAACACTTGTGAATGCTATAACTCTCTCTATTTTCTCTCAAATCTTTTCTCACAACAATTGTGTGAATGAATGCAAAGTGTTAACCTTAGGAAGTGAGAGAAATGGTAAAGATTATATTCTCTCACACAAGCCAACTAACCTTGTCATTAAGCATCTAATGCTTTCTTGCAATGGCCAACACAAAAATGTGAATGTCATACCAAAGCATAAGAAATGTTAAGCTAAAGACAATGGCTTTGTCATTAAGCATTCAATGCTTTCTTTCAATGGCAAACACATAAATGTGGAGGCCATACCAAAGCATAAAATGCATTAGCTAATGACAAAACTATTATGTGTATCCAAGCCACCTAATAGACATAATTGCTTGGATGACATGGTAAGCCATATGGCTTTGTCTCCAATGGTAAATAAAAATCAATATATTAATAATGATTTATTTACCTTCAATTATATTGTAGTAATTATCTCATAATTATTACTAACTTGATTATCTCATAATCAAGACTTGATTATCTCATAATCAAAGAATTCTAGAAAACATTAAGTTAAACTAATTTAACATAGTTTTCATTTGTGACAATAAATATTATTAATTTTATTAATAATATATAAATAAATATAATGTGAGCATATAATTAGACAATCTAATTATATTAGGTTTGCTACAGTTAATCGAGCTAGCACGGGGACCAAATGGACCTACGGCTCCGAGCTCCAATAATTCCGAAATATTAATTAAACTCTTTAATCAAATATTAAGAATTATTAACTCCGCGTTATTCCACTAAAAACTCGAAGTTGAACTCCTGTTACCGTAGATTGATTAAATAAACCGAATATTTTCGGTGTCCATCGATATAGTCATTACATATGGATATAGCCCTTCACGAATATCTCATAAATAGAGTCGGGTCATAAGTCCGTTAAACCCCTCTAAATATTTTGTCTCTTAAGCACCATTGATTCTATAATGAACAATTAATTCATAACAATTATGAATATAAAATACTTTCTATTCGTAATAGAAAAGTTGAGCGCTCAAATTGTTCAAGTCTCGAATCAACTCTTAAAAGAGATATTCATCTGCTTCTCGTAAGAATGAGTGAATTTCATATCTATGTAAAACGTTCCCACCTACACACCAAATCATATCCCCAAAATATGTAGTTATTGGCTGGGAATGCAACACCAACCTCACCATAGTAAATCAAATGACATAACCTGTCATGCAGGAGTTTATAGTACACTCAGGATTAAGATCGAATCCATATATGACTATCTATTAGATAAAATGAATTTCTTCGGTTAACGAATATTAAAAGAAATTTGTATTTATCTGAGTCCAGTCCTATATGATCTTATCATACAAGGTGCCTCCATTCCCATGTCACTACATGAACGATCCCGGATCAAGATCGTCATACAAGTATAGAATTGACCGCAGCTATAAATAAACCACAAACAAAGTACCCTCCTTGTTCGCTCTCTATGGACTATTTGGATTACTAACTTTAGACTTAAATCCTCTTGTGCATCAAACATACACTAAGTCTAAAGGTACAAGAGCAATCAAGGTAAACAAGACAATTGGACAATATGCGATATAAATCAAACAACTTTGATAAAATGAATAATGCATTTATTATTATTACATAAATCAATTTCGTTTACAATACATGAAGCTCTAGGACATAAATCCCAACAGGATCCTATCTTGATACGCACTGGATATCATGAGCATCAGTCCACACCCAACGAACAGGCGGAGGTCTGATCATGAATAGATCGTTGACGTGACTGCCATCAAAGTGTGGAGGATAACTCATATATCCCACTGTGGTATCTCAAGTCAAAGGACCACTATGCTCACTCAACTCGAGAAGGTTCCTATTGACGTTGGTGTACCATCTATTAGGAAACCTTCAGTGAGTCGTTCAGTGTCTTATCAAATAAACACCTACATGTCTATACGAGTCTCCCGAGACTCATGATTCATTGGGATAAACCATCGGACCAAGTCACGATATACGACATGTACTGGTCTCAGCGGATTTTACTAACTGACCCGTGTTAGTAAATATTGACCAGGAACTTTATTTAAGGATATACATCTTATAGTGCGTTTCCCAATGTCAATTACATACTACGTTGTAACTGCGCACTATATCGTAAATCCTATGGTCTTTGTCTAATAGACACATATCACTGAACCAGATTTAGTTTCGGTCTAATCAGAATCAGATATCTAATGCTAATTAGACCGAATATGTGTATAAAAGACAAGGGTGCTACCATTAAATTAGTAATATTTATGGAAAATAGAATTGCTCGTATTTATGAATCGGACATAAATACGATCCGGATTGGCACTCTGAGCACCAACCATAACAGCTTCATGAGCCAGGTTTCCGTGAAATGATAGCTGCTGAATGGAGGAAGTCTACTAGAGACATTTTGAGTAAAAATGAGTCTATTAAAATCAATATGATCAATTGAAATAAGGAACATTTTGGTTGCTTATTTAAGAAGAAAATATTGATTCTTGCTATAATTGATGGCATTCAAAAATCCTTATGTTTACACCACAATCTTTTCCAGTCCCAGCTAGAGCTGAAACTTACTAATGATCTTATTGTTGTTCTTGACTAGGGAGACATCTTTTGGAAGTAGAAATCCATAAACTTATGGCTCAATGAAACGGATAGAAACACCAAGTTCTTTCACACATCCACTATGATCAGGAGAATAAATAATAAATTTGAGGGCTTATATAATGACCAGGGTAATTGGATTGACACAAAAGAACAGCTCCAACAGTTAGTGACTCAGTATTTACATTCCATATTCACCATAAAACAAATCAAAGACGGGTATTCTCAGCTCCATCAGTTATCCCCAAGAATTTCAAAGGCTGATCAGAAAATTTTAGATAAAAACTTTTTACCCAAGAAGTTGAACAAGCCCTATTTAGTATGGGTGCTCTTAAGGCACCTGGTGTTGGTAGTCTGCCTACAAAGTTTTACTATGACTCGTGGGATTTGTGTAAATGGGATATATGTGATATGACCAGCAAGAGTCTAACGACAGGGAAGATTCCAACCAGTCTCAATTCCACCCTGATTTTCTTATTCCCAAAGTACCCAACCCTTTAAAAGTGAGTGAAACCTATTAGAGAGCAGTCAAAATGACGGTACACAAAGAATAGAAGTCTCGATCTTCTGATATTTTCAAAATTCATTTTCATTTAGTCGAAATTGAAAATGAAGGTTCAAGAGTAATATGCAACTACTGTGGTGTATCTTACAAATTTACCGGCAGCTATGGCAATATGAACAAGCACTTGGATAAACACCATGTCGTTGAAATCAGACTTGATACAACACAAATTCAAATGGGCAAGTACGCTTCATCTAGTAGAGGTACAAGTTCTTTAGATATATTTCAATATTTTGATGCTAAAAATAGAGAAAAAATTCCTAAATTTACTTGCATGACACATATTTATTACATATGTCATGTCTTTAATTTATGTATTCAAGATGATTTGACTGAATTAGAATTACGTGAGCTTTAATTCCTCTCGCCCTAAGAGGATACTTAGGCAGCTTAAATTTTTATAAATTTAAGTTGAAGCTTTTTTAATAATTCAAATTAATAATTTTTTCATTATTTATATGTGGTAATATTAATAATATCCTATTTCTAATTTTTTTAAATTAATTTTCAATTTTAAATTTTTTTTAAAAAAAATCGTCCTGTCCGGTTCCACAAGTGTGGAACCAAGAACTGTTCAGTTCGATTCCGAATTTAAAGAACATCAATAAAATTATCAATTCATATTTTTAGAATCTCAATAGTCTATAGGAGTACTAAAACATTTAAAGCTATTATGTAGGAATTAAATTTTCTCCTTAAATTAAGGAGAGCAGCTCAAGACTTTAAGGATGGATGTGAAAGCTTTGAATGTCTCTTAAATATATAGATATTTAGTAATAACTAACTAACTAAGTAGCATGTGACTACAAAAACAATAATAATCAATATAATATATAAAAGTTGAAAAAATCGTTGTTCTCTCATGCATCTAAAAATGTGAAGCTCTCTTTAATTTGAGGAAGAAATTCAATGTTGCCATCATGTAACACCCCAAATAAATTTAAGGATTAAATTATTAAGTTTGTGGAAGTTAGAATTAAAATGCGGTTCAGATCAAGTTTAGGGTGGCAAACGAATTTTGACATATAAGTATATATTTTGTACGCACACACACACACCCTAATTTCGCTCAGCAGCCACCTCTTTCTTTAATAATAAAAAAAAATAGAAGATAGAAAGATAAGAAAGAAAGAAAGATAAGAAAGAAAGAAAGATAAGAAGAGTCAGAGAGAGACGTGAGGGAGAGAGAAAGAAAGAGAAAGAAAAGGAAAAGAGAGAAAAGAGAAGTTTCGGTCCCGATCCGTAGTTCAAACCCGACCGAGTCCTTAAGGAAAAGTGTAGATCTCGTTGAGAGGATCATTTTGGTGGTGGTTTCATCTTGGGAAACTTCCAATTTTTGAAGAGATCTCGGTAAGAAACTTTTTATGGTTTTTCTCGATTTCCCGTTGATCCGGAACTCCGATCGACGAACCGTCAGCGGCATTAGATCCGGGAGAGGGAGAGGAATGCACGACCGTCGGATTTTTCCCCATCCGACCGGCGCGTGGCGCTCACGCGCGCCTTATGTGGCGGCGCGTGAGGCCCACGCGCGGCTTGGGTGAACGGTGCGTGGCAACCACGCGCCGGACAATGTCTCCGTGCCGATTTCCCTAGTCTCCTCCGCGAATTTCAGACCATTCCGAGTAGTAACGGACCTCCGAATCTTAATTTTCATTAAGTTTACAAGAGCGACCAAATCACGTTTCTTTCATGTTCTATCACATTTTCTAGATTAAGATTATGTTCCTTATAGTAAATTCTTTTATCTCTTTAGGTGATCGTGATACCATAAGCAGGGACGGTCCTGCTGCATAGTTCCTTTCTCAGTAGTCAGCTCACCAGGTGCGTAGATAAGCCTGTAACATTGATGTTTTCAAAAGTATATAGTATGTATGTTTTCTTAAATGAATTTTAAGGTAATGCATTAAATGAGTTTGTTTTTAGAAAGTTTATATATTTTGCTATAAGGTATGGATCGAATATTGATTATGTTGAAATCATGTGTTTGTGATATATGAGAAACTTGCATAGATATATGAGCATGGATTTTGGAAATGATTTTTATGTTAGGATGCACCCCGTGTACTTATATGTGCCAGATTATTGCCATGAGATAAGGTCTCATGTTGCCAGTTATTGCCGTGAGATAAGGTCTCACGTTGCCAGTTTACTCCGGATGCCAGTTTTGCCGTGGGGAAGCCCCATGTTGCCAACTTTGCCATATTGTCATGAGGTTGTGCATATAGATGAATAAACAGATTTATCATTACAGATTATTTTTGAGCAGTATGAGCTTTATGATAAATGAGATTTATGATTTGAGTTTTATGAGAAATGAGATTTACGATTTCAAGTAAATGTTTGAGATATCGATTTACAGCTTATGTATTTATTTATATTATGAAAGACTTGTTCGATCCACTTTGTTACTTGATTATCCACGGCACTAAGCTGTGATCCATTGCACTAAGCGTGAGCTTACCCCTTTCCTTAACATTTCAGGTTCAGCAGTTTAGTAGATTATCCTTTCCATCTGCTATTTCGTCATCATTTCCTGCCAGTAGAGAAAGGTTGTGCCAACAGTAGAGTGTCTTTATTATGTATGAGACTGTATTTCTAGATATGTATTTCTTGGGAGAATTTGTTATGTGGTTATAGGCATTGAGCCTTTAATTGATTCTGAGGTTATTGTGTTTCCTTTATGGATATTATGTTGAGTTGGATCATGGAGATCCTAGTTTTATGATGATATTTTATTTTCAGTTTAGATTTTTCCTTGTATTTGGAGGATTAGTCCATATTACAGGGGAAACTCTGCCAATTTCTAGTCTTCGTCTCACCCCTACTCTACCTAAGGGGACGGGTGTGACACATCATTTGCTCTTTAATGAATCATAATAATCTCAACTTTCGACATATCAATAGGTAAAATTGATTATTATTTTAATTATTTGTTGATATTATAGTGGTCTTTTTATCTTTTTATACTCTCTAATAAATATAAGTATAAATATATTTCGCATTCTCTCATAAATAATCACACTTATATATTAGTAAGAGTCCAAAAGTCATTACTAATGTAACCTATTTAAATATAGACATTTACTAATATCATCTTTATCTTTTTGTTTTTTGTATTTTTATTTTATACTTATTACTCGATTATTTATTAGTGAAAGTTTAAGAGTCGTAAATTATATTAATATTAATTATAAAAGTGTCTTTAGCCTAGTCAAATTTATTTTTGTTCCCTATCATAAAAAGAGTATAAAGTGAAATAATTATAAGACATTTTTGTTAATTTGAGAGAATGTTAAAGGAATTATATTATTTGAACAATTATGATTAAAGGTAAGATCCTAATTAATTTTATTTTTATATTTGGTATCGATCATATCTATGAGACGAACCGTACATTACGCGGGTTAGCGGCCAGTACTAATAATAACCAAGTGGTATGTGGGGTTATTAGAATAAAGTACCAAAGCTGTAGCCACCAATATGTATCAAGGTATATTGGCTGTCTTTGCAATATCAAACATCCCAGCATGTGAAGCTTTCTTCCTCTTCACCTGAATCACGTCAGAAGGATAAAATTTCAATGAGAAATGTTACATACATAGAAAAATTACATAGATGCTTAGGTGGTTGGATTTGTATAGGTAATATTATATTTGGCCATAAAAATTTATTCATACAAATCCAACCACCTAAACATCTGTGGCTGAATCTGTATAATTTTTATGTGTTTGTAACATTTCTCAATTTCAAAATACATTAACTCTGATTTAAACAAGAAAGCATGAAAAGTTGAATCATACTCTATAATCAAGAATCCAAGTTACCACGTAAGAAAATGTTGAATATTTTTAAGTCTCTCATCACCCCATGTGACGGCTAATTATTAAATTATAAAATTAAATTAATAAATCTATTAAATAAAGAACTTATTACAATGAACTCTATTATAACAACAAAACAAACATACTATCATATTAAAATAAGAAATACTATTAAATTATAAAATTAAATTACTAAATTTATTAAATAAGAATTATATTATATCAAGAAAATATATTATAATATCCGATTAATTTTTGAATAATATCACAGATAATGCACATAAGAATATATATATACACACACACACACGTTAAAAGTTGTTAAATTTTCATGTGATATCTAATTTTCATAATTAATTTTTTATTATTAAATAATATATTATTAAAATATAAAAAATTAACTTACTATTAAAATCAAATTAAAGAAAAAACTTATTAATTTAATTAATTAATCATTACAACTACCCATTATGCTATAATGCAATGAAAGTCTTTCGGACCAAATAAAATCCTACCGACAAGATGTGCATTGATGATACTTCAGTAGTAATGAGATAAGTGTTGACGGTTGTAGAACTTAATGCTCAAGCAAGGGAAATAAAAGCAACATGGGAACGCTGCAGAATCCATACCGCTCCCGCAATTATCTCCCTGAGTTCATCATCAGATGCATCCTGACGAAGAGGATCCCTTAAGCTAACCTGCAAATACTTAGCACCAGTGACAATAACAATAAAATCATTATTCAATTGTGTAGTTTTGTTTGGTAGAAAATCAAACACTCAAGAAAAAAGACACGTGGCTAGGTGCAGAGGGTTTCAAGGCCTTCCGTTAGGATCAGACTTCAGAGTCTGAGTCTAATTTCAGAAGCTCCTTATCAGAGTCAAACTCCAGAGCCTCTCGTCAGAGTCAGACTCCAGGACCTCCCATCAGAGTCTGAATTCTGAACTTCCCGATAGAACGTCTACTTCAGACTGGCCCCCTGAAAAGGCAAATAAAAACCATGCGAAGAATTAGCGTAAAATATCAGCATCTTAATTACATGAATAAATAAGGAATCAGACAATGAAATAAAGTATTTTCCATTTATTGACGCTAATTGACCACTCAGAATAGCGAAATCCCGAGATTCTTGTGATTGGTCTAGTTAATTAGGAATGTGAGCGTTGTCAATCTGAGTTTCCTTATAATTAAAGATTATAAATAATGGAAGAATCCCTAGAGAAATGGATCTTTAATGGACTGTTTGAGAGATAATAAAAACTATTTACTTATGACTTTGATCACTTAGTCACTTTGTGAAATTTTTTGTACAAACAAATTCAAAAGATAATGAGAAATTTATAGAATATTGGACAACTCACCTCCGATCTGAAGGACCAAAGAGGCATACTTTGAAGTTCCCATCGGCCAAAAGTAGCAATCTATTGCAACCAGCACAAAAATGCTCAGCCATGGACGTGATTAACGAAACAGTACCAAGATGACCAGCAATCTTAAAATTCTTAGCTGTTTCTGTCGGATGTCCTGTATCCTCCTAAGACCTGGAAACTTTTTTACCTATAATATTAAGATGAGTCACTTGTGTAATGCACAAGAGAACACCCATAAATCTCCAAATAAGACCATATCCAACATTTCTGCTTAAGGTACAAACTCCTTGACATTCCAGACATTTCCATCAAAAGGCACGAACTCAATGAACCGAATATTAATTGGTCTATAACGGGTCAACTCCACAAATTCACAAATCTCATCATCATTAAACCCACGCATCACAACACAATTCACGTAAATGAATACGGCACAAATGGAAAAAGAGAATATCACTTCAATTTGTTGTCCAATGGAAAAGCCTTGAACAAGAACTAGTAGTGAGGGGAAAGTACTTTAGAGCGACGGAAGACTTACTTTTACTGGATTGTAGCCAGCAGCTATAGAACTCCATAACCTTTTCATGGCCTTAATTTGCACCTGGTCAAAAATTCAAACTTTGCAGGAACTAAGGTGTCTAAGCTATAATATTAACAGAAGTAAGGCCACATTCTTCAAGCTTTGGTAGTTTTCTAGCAAGAGGGAGTCCATTAGTAGTGATGGCGAGTGTCTTGAGACCTTTCAAGTTAGATAAATGCAAGCAAACATCTTCGATATCTTTCCTAATAGTTGTCTCACCGCCAGTTACACGAATTTTATGGACTGCCGAAGTAACAAAGAGATTAGCCAAATAAAGAATCTCATTGAGTGACAGTAAATGAGATTTAGGAGTAAGGTCCACACCCTCGGGTGGCATACAGTACTGACACCTTAGATTGCAACGTTCTGTCAAGTATATTCTGAAGTAAGTGTGCATCCTTCCGAGTGAATCAATTAACATATCAGAAACACGATTATCTTTCTCTTTGGAAGAAGCTTCTGATAAATTAGCACAAGAAGTTGCATAGTTCATCTTTGCCACATATTTATGCAAGAGATGACCATCATTACCACTTGTCAAAACCAAATGTAAGAATCCAACTTCAGAATCAACCTGAATTTTTATTTTTATCTTTATAAAAAATAACAAAATTGTCAGCCTGCAAATGGAAAAGGAGCAGGACTTGAAAAAACAGCGGCATAAAATTTCCCATGTTAGATATTAGTTGTGTGTTGTTAGTAGTTGTGTCATTGTGTGTTGTGTTAGTAATTGTATAGTTGGTAGTAGTTGTGTGTTGTGCTAGTAATTGTATAGTTGGTAGTAGTTGTGTTTAATATAGTAGTTGTGTATTTATTATGTTAGTTGTATAAATGTCTATATAAAGGCCTTTCATTTGTAAGTTCTAATCAAGCAGATGTTTATAGATATTTTCTTCACAAATTCTCACATGGTATCAGGAGCTTAGGTTCTTTCCGGAGGTGAAGAACACATCAAACGGAAATTGGTTCCGAAAATTCGGGTTTCGGGAAAGTTGTTAAAAATTAATTTTGAGCATATCATCAGCTTGTTCACATCGAGACAAGCACGGTGGTATTTTCTAGAGGTTGAAGACGGCCACGTCAGCACACAGTCATCTGCCACGTCAGCACACAGTCATCCACCACGTCAGCATAATCCGAATCGTCAAAATCAATCATGATCTTATACTATTTGACAAATGGAAAAGTCAGATGCTATGCAACCCATCCCTACCGTCCTCACCGGTTCAAACTACCGTCTCTGGGTTCAGGGAATGCGTAGTTTTCTCAAGGGTAGGAAACTATGGCGCTATGTTACTGGAGATGTCAAGCCCCCCACTCGTCTCACTGATGAAACTGAAGGACAACTCGCTGATCGTCTCGAGGATTGGAACAGTAAGAATCATCAAATTCTGACATGGTTCCGGAATACTTCGGTTCCAGCCATTCATCATCAATTTGGCCGCTATGAAACTGCCAAAGAAGTTTGGGATCTGCTTGCATTAAGGTACACATCTTCTGATCTCTCTAGTCAGTATCAATTGTGGGAAAAGTTGCATAATTTGAAACAAGAAAAAGGTCAGTCTATTACTGAATTTCTTGCACAAATGGAGAATATTTGGGACCAACTTGCTCTGTAAGAACCATCAATGAGTTGCACCGTTGATGCAACTAATTATACGGCACATCGTGACCGTATGCGGCTAATTCAATTCCTTATGGCCTTTACTGATGACTTTGAATCTTGTCGAGCTTCATTGTTACATCAATCTCCCTTGCCTACATTAAAAGCTGTTGTCTCTCGGTTATTGTCTGACGAAACTCGTCTCGGCTTACTTAAGCCATCTCACGATGAGGCTGTGCTTGTCGCCGCGGGTAAACATTTCTCAAAAGGTGGAGGTAAATTTTGTCGTACCTGCAACAAATCTGGTCATACTCTGATTGAATGTAGTCTTACTGAATGTCACAAATGCAAGAAAAGAGGCCATATTGCCTCTCACTGTCCCACTAAGGTGGGTTGTCGTTACTGTAAGCTGTCTGGCCATTCCATTGAGCAATGCCCCACTCGTCCACCAAGAGCTGACCAGCCCTCCAAGATAGAAATTCCAATTGCTGCTGCTACCTCTGAGATCACTGCCTCTCCTACATCCACTGGTAACTTAGAAACACTCATTAGACAAATACTCTCCACTCATCCCAGTACTTCTACTGCCTTATCTGTCAATTCAGGTAATTCTCCTTGGTATTTTGACTCTGGTTGTTGCAATCATATGACTTCTCAATCCCCGTTATTTTCTTCCACCTCTCCCACCACAAATATTTCTCTAATTTTCACTGCAGATGGCTCACAAATGCTTGAAGGTGTTTGGATGATAAGAAATTGAATGAATTTGAGAGAATAAATTCTGAATCTTATTGATTACACACTAGAAATGAATTTACATGTATGTTTGTTTATATACAAGGCTAAGTGGCTTGGCACCAAAAAGTCAAAATCCAGATCTAAAAGAGCCTATCAGTTGTCTACATGTGTCAGCTTATTACTTGCTTCCTCTTTGACTTTATACTTGCCCTATATTCAGCTCATATACTCATTGCAAGCCATTGCCTCTTCACGTCTGCAATTAACCAAATACATCAAGTCTATACCAACTGATTATCTGATCATTGAAGCTTTCTTCATTTGAACATCCAGATTCCATTGCAGCTGCATGTGCTTTCTTAACATCCCCCCTCAAGCTCAAGGTTCTCTCCTGAACATTGAGCTTGCTCCTCAAGTAAAATTGAACTGCGGAAAAGTTAAAGCTTTGGTCAGTATATCAGCAATCTGGTGTTCAGTAGGGATGTATTTTATGTCCAACTCATGATTGATCACTTTATCTCTAACAAAATGTGCATCAATTTCAATGTGCTTAGTCCTTGAGTGATATACTGGATTCTTTGCCAATGCTGCTGCTCCTTCATTGTCACACCAAATGATAGGAACTGAAATGAGCTTAATCTTCATTTCTGTAAATAAGGACTGTAGCCAAATAATTTCTGCACTTGCTGAGGCTAAGGCTCTATACTCACTTTCAGTACTGGATCTAGCTACTACCTGCTGCTTTTTGCTAGACCAGGATATTAGATTATCTCCCAAGTATATGCAATAGGCACCTATAGATTTTCTATCATCTATATCACATGCCCAATCAGCATCTGAATATCCTGTAATTTCCATTTTTCCACTCTGTCTTATCTGAATCCCATATGATGATGTAGATTGCAGATACTTTAGCACTTTCTTACAGGCCAGCCAATGTTGATGAGTCGGCGAAGACAAATATTGACTGAGTTTGTGTACTGAATAGCTTATATCTGGTCTGGTTAATGTTAAATATTGCAGACCTCCAACTATGCTTCTGTATAAACTCTCATTATCAAACTTCTCTCCCAATGCTCCTTCAACAGATCTTGCAAGTTTCAAACCCGAACTGAAAGGAGTTTCACTTCCTTTGCAATTTTCCATAGATACTTTGCTGAGCAGATCATGAACATACTTAGCTTGAGATAAGTGCATACCCTCATTAGAATAGTTGACTTCGATGCCAAGAAAATAAGCCAGTAATCCCAAGTCTTTTAAAGCAAATGTGGAACTGAGATGAGAGAAATTTCTCAAGCAAAGTACTGTTTGGTCCAGTAATCAGTATATCATCTACATAGATTAAAACTAGGATTACTGATTCTTTTTCATGCTTGATAAACAAGGATGTATTTGCCTTTGAGCTTTCAAATCCAGACTTAATCAAATATCCCTTGAGTTTATCATACCAAGCCCTAGGTGCCTACTTCAATCCATAAAGAGCTTTATTCAGTTTACACACATGAGTAGCTTTGTGTGCATCTTCAAATCCTTCTGGCTGCAACATGTAAACATCTTCTAGTAAATCTCCATTTAAGAATGCATTGTTTACATCTATTTGCCTCACTTTCCATTTCAGCATCACATATAAACTCAGTATCACTCTCACTGTTGAGGACTTTACAACTGGACTAAAGGTTTCAAAGAAGTTCACACCAGCTGTTTGATGATAACCTTTGGCAACCAATCTTGCTTTATACTTTGCAATTGAGCCATCGCTGTGGTACTTGGTTCTAAATACCCATTTGTTTCCAATCAAATTGTATTTTGTTGAGTTGGGTACAAGTGTCCAAGTTTTGTTTCTTATTAGAGCATGATATTCATCTTTCATTGCATCCTTCCAATGTTAGTATGACAAGGCCTCTTTAACAGATGTTGGCTCACACAGTTTGGCTTGTGTAAGAAAGGCATTGTTTTGAAGAAGTTTGGTTTTAGATCTAGTTAGCATAGGATGAATGGAGGGTCCATAATTAGAGTCGATGATGGGTTCAGTGTTTGTGGTGATAGGTTCAGTGTTTGTGGTGTTTTGTGGTTGAGATAAGGATGAAGGAATACTTACAGTGCTTGGTGATCAGGAATGTTCTCTGTAGTGGCACTTGCTGTTGGATCTTTCTCAGAGGTCTGAAGATTGCTGCTGAGAAGGTCGGTATGGTTTATATTGCAAGAGTGAAGAAGATGATAGGAATGATCAGTAGGAGTATATGACTCTTTCTGGTTAAATGAAGATTCAACAGAATATGGAAATGAATGTTCATCAAATGTAACATGACTTGCAATATATATCTTCCCTGATTCATCCAGACACTTATATCCCTTGTGATTGGGGCTATATCCAATAAATATGCATTTCTTTGTATGAAAATCAAACTTGTTTCTAGTATACTCTCTTAGGAAAGGAAAACAGGCACATCCAAAAGGTTTAAGAAATGCATAATCTGGCTTTGTTTTGAATAGTGTTTCATATGGACTTTTCAGTTTGAGAACTGGTGTTGGTAACCTGTTAATGTGGAAAACAGAAGTGAAAAATGAATCCCACCAGTATTTGAGAGGCAGTTTGGATTGAGCAAGAAGTGTTAGACCTAACTCTACAATGTGTCTGTGCTTTCTTTCTACCACTCCATTCTGGTTATGAGTGTAAGGACAAGAGTGTCTAAAATGAATCCCTTGATCAGTGAGAAATTGAGTGAATGGCCTGAATTCTCCCCCCCAATCTGATTGCAGTGTTTTAATTTGGCTTTGAAATTGTTTTTCTATTTGAAGTTTAAAGCATTTAAAGACTTCTAATGCTTCAGATTTGAACTTGAGGGGAAAAATCCAGGTGTATCTAGTAAAGTCATCTACAAAACTTATATAATATTTATAACCAAGAGCAGTTTGAAGTGGTGATGGTCCCCAGAGATCAGTATGAACAAGTTCAAGAGGTGTTTTGGTCTTTATATCAGTACTTGAGAAATGCATTTTATGCATTTTGCCCAGTTGACATGAATCACAAAATGGAATATAAGCAACTGTATTCAACTTTTGAAAGTTGTTACAACCTTGAACAATTTGTTTCATGATTGGCAAACTAGGATGTCCTAACTTTCTGTGCAATGCACTAACATAGTCATGCATCTCTGAGTTGGTTTTATTGACACATATTAAGAATGAAGCAGATGAAAACATAGACAAAGGTTTACTTGTTTTGTAAGATACAAGATGATTTGGATAGAGTGAATTTGAGGCTAAAAGCAATCTATAGAGACCTCCTTCAGCAAGACCCTTCATTAGCACCACTCCTTTCACCTTGTCCTTCACAAAACAAGCATTGTTAGAAAACTCAACAATCAGATTGTTATCATGGGTAAGTTTTGAAATGCTAATCAGATTTTTAGCTATATGTGGAACAAGTAAGATATCTTGAAGAATAATAGGCTTGAAATTAAAGAGGTTGTGATTTGATAGGTTTAAGGTTGCATTACCAACATGTGTGATATTGAGTCCTTCTCCATTACCAACAATCAGCTTATCATTACCTGCATACTCCTCCTTAATATTCATATTCTCCATGTTGTTTGTTAAGTGGTGTGTTGCACCACTGTCCAGGTACCATCCTCCATCAGCTGGTACCATCCTCCATCAGCTGGTCCCATCATGTTTGCAACATACGCAGCTCTGTTGTTTCTGTTTGGAGGCTGTCTATGAGCATTAGAGGCAACAAAATCTTCCAAGTCCCAGCAAATGTTAGCAGTATGTCCAATCTTATGGCATATTTGACAAATTGGCTTAGAGTTATTAGCCATGTTCACAGTTGGTATTCCAGTTATAGGTGTCTTTCCTTTGTTTTGAGCAGCACCTTTTTTATTCCAGTTGCTACCATTACCTCCATTCCAATTCTGATTCCAACTTTGATTCATATAGGCATTCTTTCAATAGGCATTTTGACCTTGAGAGTACATATTATTGCCTCTCCCACCAGTAAAAGTGCCTCTTCTATTTGCATTTCTGAACTGACTGTAAAATGCCTCAAAACTCTTGTCATAACTATTTTGTGCAAAATGTGCTTTAAGATTATTAGTCATAACAGTGTTGATCTCTCCTCTCTCTTGTTCGAGTCTAGCCTCTTTGCTAAGTAACATAGCATAGGCTTCATCAAGATCCATAGAGGCTGCATTTGCTGTTAAGTATGTAGCTACATTAAGATGTGCATGATCAAATCACTGTCCTCTATTGCACTTCCAGCACATGCTAAACTATCAGCTATTCCCTTCATCTTCACAAAGTAATCTGCCATGCTTAATTCATGTTTCTTAGTAGTGTTTAGTTGATACCTTAAATTCACAGTCTTAGCTTTGGATTGAGATCCAAAATGCTTGTCTAAAGCTCTCCAAACAGCATAAGACGTATGGCAGTTCATCACCAGACTTAGAATGCTTTCAGTCATAGAAGAGAGCATCCATCCAAGAAGCATCTGATCTTTTGCACTCCAAGCTATAAACTCTGGATTGGAGATGATTTGATTTGCTCCTTCTTCAGTCCTGATTGTGATGTATGTGTCTGGAATTTTGCTTGTTCCATTGATGAAGGACTCCAATCTATTTCCTTTGATTGAAGCAGTAACTTGTGCACGCCACATCAAGTAATTAGATCTATCAAGTTTAATAGGTGAAATGAAATTGAAAACTGTGTTTGATTGAGTAACTGATGAAGATAAATTTGGATTTGGTTGAGTTGATGATGAAGATAAGCTTGGATTAGCCATAACCATGGCTCTGATACCAAGTTAAAATGAATTAAAGGTGTTTGGATGATAAGAAATTGAATGAATTTGAGAGAAAATAAATTCGGAATCTTATTGATTACACACTATAAATGATAAGAACCCAAGCCCTAACTCTGCCCCAAAAGCTAGCTCAAAGGGAGAGGGTTGGCCCTGGCCTTATAAACCAACCCAGGAGGCACCCCGCAACCGATGTGGGACGCATCATCCCCACCCCCTTGAGACCCGACTGCCTCAGTCGGCGTTTTGCCGAACCCCAAGAGACACCGGCCATTCACACGGAGTGGTGGCTCTGATACCAACTGATAAGAACCCAAGCCCTAACTCTGCCCCAAAAGCTAGCTCAGAGGGAGAGAGTTGGCCCTGGCCTTATAAACCAGCCCAGGAGGCACCCCGCAACCGATGTGGGACGCATCAATAAATGAATTTACATGTATGTTTGTTTATATACAAGGCTAAGTGGCTTGGCACCAAAAAGTCAAAATCCAGATCTAAAAGAGCCTATCAGTTGTCTACATGTGTCAGCTTATTACTTGCTTCCTCTTTGACTTGATACTTGCCCTATATTCAGCTCATATACTCATTGCAAGTCATTGCCTCTTCACGTCTGCAATTAACCAAATACATCAAGTCTATACCAACTGATTATCTGATCATTGAAGCTTTCTTCATTTGAACATCCAGATTACATTGCAGCTACATGTGCTTTCTTAACACATATCAACATCTACACTCACATTACCAAATACATTTCTTATTCCCAAACTTACATTCAACCTTATTTTTGTTGGTCAACTATGTGAACTTGGATTAGAATTGATATTCTCCACTAATGGTTGTCGTGTACAGGATCCGCAGACGGGACAGATTCTTGGGACAGGCCGTAGAATTGGACGTCTGTTTGAACTCACCTCTCTGCATCTTCCTTCAAATCGTTTTTCCCAACTATGTGATGTATCTACTCCATCTTCTCTTCACTTGTGGCATATGCGTCTTGGTCATGCCTCGATAAATAAACTTCGTCCTTTAGTTTCTAATGGTTCACTAGGTTCTGTTAAAGACCAGTATTTCCATTGTGTCTCTTGTCAATTTGGAAAATGTTAGGACCCCAGAGGCAAAATAAGAAATAGGGAAGGGTAGATAGGTCACTTTAGTTATTTAGGGTTTACATATAAATTAGGATGTTTGTTTCATTTGGGAGGATGCTATCATTTTGTTGAATTTGGAATTGGGAATGGGGAGGGGAAACCCTAGGGAGGTTGCCAACACCTCAAGTTGAGCAAAGGTTGGTGGAATTACTTCACCTTCAACTATCTTTGTATTTCAGTTTCGTTTATTAATTAAAGTATCATTTCGCTTCTGTTTTTGGTGTAATCTGTTGTGTGTTTGCTTTGTAAATTTGGGGTTCCATCAATTGGTATCAGAGCATTACGCTCCTTGGCCTGTATCGTGGGATCGTAGATCTGAGAAGAAGAAGATTGTTGTGTGATTGCAGAGCTGTTGAAAAACAAAAAAAAAATCAAGAAACGCTAACCCTAACACTGCCGCCACCCACCACCACCACCACAGCCAATTTCCTCCGTCGTCAAGCACACCAAAGCATCCCTTCACGCCGGCGACCAAAACCCCTCCACTTCCGTCACCAAAAGCCGCCGCGACGAGCAGCGTCTTTCGCGTTTCACCGCCGCCTTTCAGCCTGTTTTCGCCGTCGACGACCACCAGCAAGAGCCTCAGCACGAGCCGACGACTTCACCGAGACTTCTGTCACCGCCAATCGACGTCCGTGTCGCCGGAAAACGCAGAAACAGCCACCCACTGCCGCTGCCTTCTTCGCATCGATCCGCCGCCTACGGAGAGCTTCTGACGTCGCCGACACCACCAACGCACTCAGCACGTTCTAATCTTTCAGATCCGACCACCCCTTTTCATTTCCGGCCACCGGCAGGTTATTTACATTTTCACCCCTAAAGTTTCTGATTTTTGCGATTTGGCCCAGAAAATTTCAGATTCTTTCATTTTAGCCCTGAGCCTACTGTTTGTTGATAAAAAAAATGAGGAATGTTGGGAGTTCGTACGAATTGGATAACATACAGCAAGATGGTTCTATCTGTGACTATATTGACAGGTTCGATTGTGTGGTGGGATCAATGTCTTACATATCCGAGTACCATTTACCGGGCATTTTCATTAATGGATTGCGGTATGAGTTGCAATCTGAGGTTCGATATGGTTTACAGTACTTGAGGGTTATTGATCTTGAAGGGGTCAAAAAAATAGCCCTAAAGGCGGAAGAGAAACTAGCGGAATTGGACAGATTGGCGGAATTCCGAAAATTGAGAAGGATCAATTCACGCAAGCCTGAAAGATCTCGAGCCGTTAAGGGATTCGTGTACAAGTCAGATGTGAGAAGTTTGGATAGAGTTGAGGAAGATCCTTGGAAAAAGTTTGACTCAATGTTGGAGAAGATGCAGAAGATGATAAAAGGATCAGATGCCACCACCTCACTTCAAGAGGCAAATATTGGTCTACCACCGCTTGTAGAGAACATTGGGAAAAAATCTGAGAACCTTCCAAACAGTCAATCGGGAAAATTCAAGCAACTTCCTGCGGTTGACTTTCAGTTTCGACGTGATAAGGGGATTTGTTTTAGATGTGATGAGCGATTCCATCCGAGGCATGTATGTCAAACTAAGTCGGTTGATTATGTTGATGACGGGGATTCTGTCCCCATGGATGAGAGTGAAGCAAGTAATAAGATGAATGTAATGAGGTGAAGGGTGAAGAACTTGAAGTAGTGGAGTCTGTAGCCGTTGAGGAGGAGGATCGTGCTCCTAAGGCGACAGAATTGTTAAAGAAACAAGAGCATGCTAAATGGGAAAGACCATTGCAACTTTGGGAATTGTTGGAGAAAGACAATGAACCGGAACCGTTTGTTATTCATCAGGAGAAGAAATTGGAGGTGTCAGTTGTGCAATTTTTCGGTTTTGTTGGTGGATTTGTTGTCTTCGGATCGGTTTTGCAAATGATTATTATGCACTCTTATCAATTGGCTGAATTCTTTGGGTATCTGGAGGAAGCTTGGGACTTCATCAGAACAATGCCGTTCAAGCCTGGGATATCCTTTGAGGCGATAGTCATATCCGCGCTCCCACGTTAAGGACAACGTGTTTTTCAAAGGGGGGAGTAATGTTAGGACCCAAGAGGCAAAATAGGAAATAAGGAAGGGTAGATAGGTCACTTTAGTTATTTAGGTTTTACATATAAATTAGGATGTTTGTTTCATTTGGGAGGATGCTATCATTTTGTTGAATTTGGAATTGGGAATGGGGAGGGGAAACCCTAGGGAGGTTGCCAACACCTCAAGTTGAGCAAGGGCTGGTGGAATTACTTCACCTTCAACTATCTTTGTATTTCAGTTTCGTTTATTAATTAAAGTATCATTTCGCTTCTGTTTTTGGTGTAATCTGTTGTGTGTTAGTAATGTTAGGACCCAAGAGGCAAAATAGGAAATAGGGAAGGGTAGATAGGTCACTTTAGTTATTTAGGGTTTACATATAAATTAGGATGTTTGTTTCATTTGGGAGGATGCTATCATTTTGTTGAATTTGGAATTGGGAATGGGGAGGGGAAACCCTAGGGAGGTTGCCAACACCTCAAGTTGAGCAAGGGCTGGTGGAATTACTTCACCTTCAACTATCTTTGTATTTCAGTTTCGTTTATTAATTAAAGTATCATTCGCTTCTGTTTTTGGTGTAATATGTTGTGTGTTTGCTTTGTAAATTTGGGGTTCCATCAATTAACCAGCTTTATCATTTCAACATAATGAACATAATTCTGTTGCCCCATTTGATTTGGTCCACTTTGATGTATGGGGACCTTCACCTACAGCCACTATGGGAGGATCTAAATATTTTGTCTTGTTTATTGATGACTATTCTCGATTCACATGGATCTTTCTTATGAAACAACGTTCTGAACTGCCTTAAATTTATATTGACTTTGCAAACATGATCAAAACACGATTTTCTAAAATTATTAAAATTTTAAGGACCGACAATGCCAAGGAGTATCTTGACTCGAAAATTCAACATTTTTTAAAAGCCCAAGGAACCATTTCACAACGATCTTGCCCATATACCTCTCAACAAAATGAACGAGCAGAAAGAAAACATCGTCATATTTTAGATTCCACTCGATCTATGCTCATTTCATCCTCTTGTCCTGAACGCTTTTGGGGTGAAGTTGCCCTTACGGCTGTTTATGTTATTAATCGTATTCCTTCTTCAGTCACCAAACACAATTTGTCTCCTTATGAGTGTCTTTATGGTGTTTCCCCTCCTTATGATATTCTCAAGGTTTTTGGGAGTGTTTGCTTTGTTCTTCTTCCTCCCACAGAGCAACACAAGTTAGAACCCCGTGCCAGACTTTGTTGTTTCTTAGGATATGGTATTCAACACAAAGGGTATCGTTGTTGGGATCCTGTGTCAAAGAAACTTCGCATCTCTCGTCATGTTATTTTCTGGGAACATGTTATGTTCTCCTCTCTTTCTAAGTTCACAGTGTCACCTTCAGATCCACCTCCACTTTTCATTAATCCATCTATCGAGTTGTTTCCACCTGATACAGGTACTCATAGTGAGCATACAGATGTCCAACCTCCATCACCGTCTGTTCTTGATGATGCCCCTCCTGCAGATACTGCACCAGAGACCATTGGTGACTCATCTCCACCCTATCCTACCCGAGTAAGAAATCCTCCCTCTTACATTCGAGATTATCATTGTTTCACTGCTCTTGTCTCTTTGCATGAACCTAAGTCCTATAGGGAGGCTTCTTCTAATCCTCATTGGCAGCAAGCTATGCAAGATGAATTACAGGCACTGACAAAGACTGGTACTAGGGACTTGGTTGATCTTCCTCCTGGCAAAAATCCAGTGGGATGCAAATGGGTTTACAAAATCAAAACACATTCAGATGGATCTATTGAGCGTTATAAAGCACGTCTTGTTGCTAAAGTATTCACTCAAGAGTATGGGATTGATTATGAGGAGACCTTTGCACCTGTTGCTCGCCTTACCTCAGTTCGCAGTCTGCTTGCTATTGCTGCTGCTCGAAAATGGAGTCTGTTTCAGATGGATGTCAAGAATGCTTTTCTCAATGGTGATCTCATTGAAGAAGTTTATATGAAGCCTCCTCCGGGTCTTGATCATCCACCAAATACAGTATGTCGCCTACGACGTGCCTTATATGGTTTGAAGCAAGCTCCTCGTGCATGGTTTGCCAAATTTAGTACCGCTGTCAGACAGATTGGATTCACCTCCAGTCCACATGATTCGGCCTTATTTCTTCGAAAATCCGAAAAGGGTATTGTGATATTACTTCTTTATGTTGATGATATGATTATTACTGGAGATGATATTTCAGGCATATCAGATCTCAAGCAGGCTCTTAGTCAACAATTTGAAATGAAAGATCTTGATCTTTTGAGTTATTTTTTAGGCCTTGAGGTTATTTGTTCTGATGATGGTTATCATCTCTCGCAAGCCAAGTATGCCTCCGATCTTCTTTCTCGAGCTGGCCTTACAGATAGCAAGACAGTTCCAACTCCAATTGAGTATAATGTTCGTCTTACACCTATAGATGAAGATAGCACTCTCCTTGATGATCCTACTCTCTACAGAAAATTGGTTGGAAGCCTCATTTATCTTACAGTCACTCAACCAGACATTGCTTATGCAGTTCACATTGTCAGCCAGTTCATGACCACTCCCCGTTCTACTCATTATACTGCAGTGCTTCGCATTCTTCGTTATGTTAAAGGAACTCTCTTTACTGGTCTCTATTTTTCTGCTACTTCATCATTGGTGCTTCGAGCCTATTCTGATTCTGACTGGGCAGGAGACCCTACTGATCGTCGATCAACTACAGGTTACTGTATTCTTCTTGGTGACTCACTTATTTCTTGGCGCAGCAAGAAACAGACATTGGTTGCCCGCTCGAGTACTGAGGCTGAATATAGAGCTGTTGCTGCTACTACAGCTGAACTTCTATAGTTAAGTTGGCTTCTAGAATATATGGGAGTCTCTCAACCATCATCTCTCACTCTTTACTGCGACAACAAAAGTGCTATTGAAATAGCACATAATGATGTTTTTCATGAGCGCACCAAACACATTGAGATCGATTGTCATTTCATTCGCCAACACGTTGCTTGTGGCACTATTTCCTTGAAGTATCTCAAATCCACCGATCAACTAGCTGATGTCTTCACCAAATCCTTTCTTCCGGGACGTTACACTACACTTGTTTCCAAACTCAATTTGGTTTCGTCTAAACCACCTTGAGTTGAGGGGGGATGTTAGATATTAGTTGTGTGTTGTTAGTAGTTGTGTGTTGTGTTAGTAATTGTATAGTTGGTAGTAGTTGTGTGTTGTGCTAGTAATTGTATAGTTGGTAGTTGTGTTTAATATAGTAGTTGTGTATTTATTATGTTAGTAGTATAAATGCCTAATAAAGGTCTTTCATTTGTAAGTTCTAATCAAGCAAATGTTTATAAACATTTTCTTCACAAATTCTCACATCCCAAAACATGAACAGAATCAAATATGCATTACTGAGTTTTTAAAAATATGTTAATATGTAAATAATTTCAATTGACATTTGAGAGAGATGAGATGCACGCACAGAAGAAGCAGGGCGAAATTGGATTTTCTGAATCCTAAATGAAAGCGAGTCAGTGATTTTAGATACACAGCGCCTCATCGTGGCCGCTGAAACAATAAATTTCATGAATATTTTCGTATGAAATGAAAATGATTAAAGATCATAGAAAGCAAAATAAAGTTCTAACCTTTTTTTTGTTTGTTTTGTTCGGTTCTGTTGTTTGTCGAAATTTGTTTAGAATACTTGGAAAGGGCAGCTATATATTGCATTGGATAAAAGACAACATATTACATCATCTTCAACTCCAACTCTGCAGAAAAATGCAAAAGACATTGGTGCATCTCTGACTTTGCTTCTACAAAATTAGGAGCAAAGTCACGGGTCCTTCCAATTGACATTGAGTTGGTATTGGAAGCCATGTAAATATCATATAATTTTTATAAACTTAATTTGTCCTATTGATGATGCATATTTCTGTAATGGGGTATATTATTAAAATATTAGAATTTTCTTTTAACCATAAAATATACATTATCACATTGATTCGATTAAACAAACCTGAGTCGGCGGTAGGTGGTGCTCGTGAGTCATTGACTACAAAATAATAATAATAATAATAATAATAATAATAATAATAATAATAATAATATGATAACTGAAGGTCATCAGTGTAATTTCATGAAGCTCTGCTGCAAATTCCAAATCTTTGAAAAGTTAAAAATTTGCGGTAGGAATAAGAAGTAGGAGGTTTTCTGTGGACTATAAATAACCCAAATTTGCGACTGCGAATCCGAATACGATTCCGTCTCTCTATTATTAATCTAAATTCCCATCTCGGTGCGCGGCCTTCTATTCTATATTTATTTATTTCCTCCTTCAAAGTCTATTTGCTGATTTGATTCATTCAACTTTTAACTCTTTGCAACAAAATACATTTTTTAAGTTGAATCCCAATCCCATATAAAGTTTTTCATATTTTTCTTCTTACTTGTGTGATTTCCATTGGGTAGATGCAGGACTAGTGAACGATGGTGTTCTTCAGGACCGTAACTGCGCTTTCTCGCCTCCGTTCTCGCCTTGTGAGTTTTTGACTATTTTGCTCTAGTTTATACTCTTCATTCAGAATGAATATACACACACACACACACACAGTAATTCTCTCCTGCGGACATCCGCGTGAAAGTACCCGTAATTTCATATATGTGTGTGTTACCCTTGTTTATTAAATGATCTGTATTTCAGGGACAACAGTCTCATCTCAGTAGTTCAGTGAGATGGCTTCAAATGCAAAGTTCTTCTTCTGATCTTGTAATCTCTCTCTCTCTCTGCTTATATGCATGTATGTTTTCGACGTTTGCATTTGACTTGTAGTTTCTGAGAAATTCAGAGAAACTGTTTCTCTGTATTTCTTCATTTGTATTGACCATGTTTTGTTGTGTGGTTTTGTTTGTACTCACTTGCCTTTTTCCATTAATTTCTATATTTAGCAATTTAACTTCCATTGTAGTTTGATGATGATTCATTTCATCATAAATGAAATTTAGTTCACTGCTCTTTATTTCTTATCATCATCATGCTAGCCAATTTATCCAACATCATTCATTTATCTACCTACTCTTGTAGGACCTTCATTCTCAGCTAAAGGAAATGATTCCAGAACAACAGGTCTGTTTTATTCCTTGCTATAAGTGCCATTTTTTGTTGAATTATTTTTTTTTATACTTTTACTGTTGTTTAATTTTTTATTTTCTGCTAATCTTGTTCTGGTAAGTTCTTTTGTTCGATGGGTTGGTAGATGAATGTTTTCTTAATGTGTTGCCTAGACTTCATTTTCGACTGAGGTGCTGGTTAACTCCCTTTCCTTGTTTTATTCACCCTGCAATATGCTTAAGTTGAGAGGTTTAGTTATCAAGTTTCATGCTATTGTAATTCAGTACTACTTACTGTGTTAAAAAACAGTTATTGTAAAACTTGCTATTGCTTAAGCACAAAATGAAAGCTAGTTCGATTTCTCACTTGTTACTTTTTGGTTTCAGGAGCGCTTGAAGAAAGTGAAGTCAGAACTTGGAAAGGCCCAGCTGGGGAATATTACCGTTGACATGGTAATGTTTTATGTAAATTCTTCTCTGGTAGAAGTGAACTCTTGTAGTTTTCTTGTCCATGTGTTAAAGGATAGAATCTCATTTAAATTATTTGGTTGACAAGGTAATTGGCGGGATGAGAGGAATGATTGGCTTACTGTGGGAAACCTCATTACTTGACCCTGATGAGGTATAAATTTAATCTGGTGAATATTGAAATTTTACGCACTTAATGATCAATCACTTAGGGTTTGATGTAACTTAAATAGGTTGTGGATATAAAAGATGACCTTGTAATTTTCAGGGAATTCGCTTTAGGGGCTTATCTATTCCTGAATGCCAGAAGTTATTACCAACTGCTAAGCCAGATGGAGAACCTTTGCCTGAGGGTCTTCTTTGGCTTCTTTTAACTGGAAAGGTGGGTAGTCTTCATGTGCGATATGATAAGCTGTAAAATTTCAAATAATGCCACTTTTCTAAATTTTGCTCATTACCATTCTGACAATATTCTTTTTACCATTTGTATCTCAGGTACCAAGCAAAGAGCAAGTCGATGGCTTGTCCAAGGAATTAAGAGATCGTGCCACCGTTCCAAGTCTGTTCCTTACATTCCCATTGAATTGTTTGTGCATTAGAATGTTCTTCATATCTTAATTTGATCAATTGAACAGAATTAGTTGTGTATGTTAAGGGATAAATCCGACCTTGGTTGAAAGTGAGTTATGTATATTAGCTTGAGGCAATCCTCAGCTCTTAAGCAATCTTTTAAGTATTAGCTTGAGGCAATTCTCATAAGATTGGGCATGCACTTCCTTATCACGTGACAAAGGCCTGGTAGAAAGACCGGCTTACACATGATAGGGGAAAAATTTTCACATTAGTTGAGAATAAATCTTGAGGCTATATATATATAAGCTTGACGCAATCTACAACTATTGAGCCCATAGTTATTAAAGGCGCACCTAGCATGCTTAGGTGCGCCTCTCATTCAGGCTCACTACTAGCTCCTCCCATCTAGGAGGCCCAGCTCATATTCCCAGGCGCGCGCCTCACAATGCCTAGGCAAAAAGCCCAAGAGGCGCGCCTGTGTGCCTTTTTTAACAAAAAAATGAATTTTGAAAAAATGACATGAACAATTGCTTATATCACATCATTGCACATATTACGAAGTTCAAAAGTTAAATGAGAGAGATCAGTAGTAATAAATATTATATGAATTACGAATTTTGATAAATTAGAATCTTTTATTTATTTTTTTTAAGTTATGACTTTTTTTCCATTTGATATGATTGTTAATTTTACTTAGTCGAAATTTATAGGATAAATTTATTAAATATAATTTATATGAATTTTTCAATTGAGAAATTAATATAAAAGCTAAAAAATACGGGGTACGCCATTCACCTCACTTTGATCAAGCGTGTCTCATATTGCTCCTTGCGTCTAGGCCCCATGAGAACCTTAGCGCCTCAGTGCGCCTTGTGCACCTTTAATAATTATGACTTGAGCTACCTTTTGATTATGAGTGAGGCTCATTTGCTTTTATAGTGTAGCGTTAATGTACTAATTTTCTCCAACCATCTTAATCAGATATATTGACATGTTCACGAGCTTCTTGTTGAATGTATTCAACTTACTTTTTAATTTTGCTAATAAAATACACAAGATTCTTATGATTATTTGGATTTGAGTTTTGTTGATCATTTATTTTTTACAGCTACCCACTTAATTCAACAAAAATTAATTATTTGGTTTATGATCAACACTGCAATTGTTTTTATCATGGTTTTTGCATTTTATTTGCAGATTATGTATACAAGGCCATTGATGCTCTTCCTGCAACCGCTCATCCAATGACTCAGTTTGCAAATGGGGTTATGGCTCTGCAGGTTTAATTTCTCATCTTGGTTCACAGATTTTTCTCCTCTATTTTTCCTGATTTTGGGTTCCATCCTGTTAATTTCTTTTCCGGTCAAAGTCAATCTGATTTGGTCCAACTATCCATGGTTTAGTCCTTGCACTTGTTTCTGGGGCCTTAAGGATTGCCTCTTTATTCTCAAGTTCCCCATTTTTAATTTGAGAGAGTAAATGTCCTTTGTTTGATACTTTGATTCTCATAACCTCATGATTCTATAACTCAATCAACAGCTGCTAAAGTGAACTGCTACAAAGGTAGTTCCTTGATTGACTTTGAGTTTCAGCAAATAGATGCTAATTGACAATTTTATGTTGTGTATTTCAGGTTCAGAGTGAATTTCAGAAGGCTTATGAGAAGGGGATTCATAAATCAAAGTAATATATTTTTTTGGGAAGTGCTTTTTGTTATATCTAAATTTTATATTAATTAAACAAGTATTTATATACGATATTAATTTTAGATACTGGGAGCCAACATATGAGGATTCTCTTAATTTGATTGCTCGTGTGCCCGTAGTAGCTGCATATGTTTATCGAAGGTAGGTGCCACATATCTTACCCATTCATCCTTGTGTATATGACCTGAATACATTTTGACTGTTTCTAAGATGATTTCAGGATTATAATAATTGTCTGCATGGCTGTTATCTCACACTAGTAACTGATTTCTCATATCCAATATGTATTTATTTAATTTTTCTTAAGGATATACAAGGATGGGAAAATAATTCCTAAGGATGACTCTCTAGATTATGGCGGAAACTTCTCTCACATGTTGGGATTTGATGATCCCAAGATGCAAGAGCTTATGAGGCTTTATGTTACCATTCACAGGTTTGTACAACTTCTTTTCTTCTTAATAATATAGCTTATTCTACACAGATAATAGATTAAAAAATTTACTTCTTGTTTTCTACAAAATGTATGTGGTACTTATAAATGAACAACCTCATGGACTTTTATTTTGGGCTTTGCCCACCCAAGCTCATGAACTTACTTTATGATTCATTTAATAATCCCTTGCAGTGACCATGAAGGTGGAAATGTCAGTGCTCACACCGGCCACCTAGTAAGTAGCCTAGTTTTGGTTGTGCTTTTCCTCTTTCCTATATGATATCATTTTATCTTTGATATATGGGTATTGCTTTTTCTGAAGCTAACAAATAGGGTATTGGAACTTTTGTCTTAAAGCCTGTTCTTTGGCTATATTTCATCTAGTAAAATGTTGATGTCATGTTCTTATGTATTTTTTGCTGAATACAGGTTGCTAGTGCACTTTCTGATCCTTATCTTTCATTTGCGGCTGCATTAAATGGTTTGGCTGGTCCACTCCATGGTTTGGCTAATCAGGTACTTTACCTTCTGTGAGCACTGTCCAATATATACCTTTTCCTCTTCTTTTTTTTGGGGGGGTGGGTGGTGTGCGCTAATGGAAGTTTATGCTTTCTAGTTCCATCTGAATATGATTATTCTTTTTTTCCATTTTTAGTTTTGGCATTATTGTGATCACAGGAAGTTTTGCTTTGGATCAAATCAGTGATGGATGAGTGTGGTGAGACCATAACAACAGAGCAGTTGAAAGATTATGTCTGGAAAACATTAAATAGTGGCAAGGTATTCTCTTTTATTTGTAATGGTATGAAGTTATATTTTTGTTTCACTAATAAATTTAAAAGTATTTCTGTTGCTGAAGTTGTCTTGATTATGAAAGTACACAATTGTCTAGAAAGAACCTTATCTTGTTCAATAATAATCGTTGCCCTGCTCTGTCAGAAATCTTTTAATAATAAAAGTCATCCACCTTAAGTACAATTATAACCTTCCCTAGCAGATAGTTTAGCAAACTATAAATGTTTTTCTCTAATCCCATGATGTTTCAAATATGCAGGTTGTCCCTGGATTTGGTCATGGAGTTTTGCGTAAAACTGATCCTAGATACACCTGTCAGAGGGAGTTTGCCTTGAAGCATTTACCTGACGATCCTCTGTTCCAATTGGTTGTCACTTATTCCCCGATTGCAATATATAAATAAGGCCGTGCCTCTTTGTATGGTGCATAAAAAGATTTTTAACTTTTTAACCAACCTTAGCTTATACCTTCACAGGTTTCTAAGCTGTTTGAAGTGGTGCCCCCAATACTAACAGAACTAGGCAAGGTAAATGTTTGAATGAGGCTTTTCAAAAAAAATGCTTGAATGGGAAAAATTTTATTTCGAAACTTATGTGAACATAGAGTATCTATGTGCATTATGATGTGTGATTCTCAGAAGTATCAGTAGAATTCATATTTAACAGCTTGGAAAATCTGGTATGAACGCTTAGTAATTGGAGTTGTGCTTATGAGGAAATATTGGTTAATGTTAAAATCCCTGTGTTCCGTATATTCCCTTTCTTATTTTTAACAATCAAATGATTTTTTTTAGGAAAATTACAATGAGACAATTTTGGACCATCTAAAAAATTACAACATTTACTTGTTATACTCTTAATGAATGTTGTTGTGGATGAAACACTAATGTCGTATCTAGCCATTACAATGTTTCTACACTTCTGATCCAATATTCTAAATTTTCATTTTATAGTTTCTTCCAATGAAGCTAAGTTGGGTCTAATTCTCATTGTACTTTGAACACTTGATGCTTGTAGGTTAAAAACCCTTGGCCAAATGTTGATGCTCATAGTGGGGTGCTGCTGAACCATTTTGGTTTGACTGAAGCAAGGTGTGATACTATTTTCTATCATCAGTTGTAGCCGATTATGGTGTTTAGCTATCCTATGATCCTATCAGTTACTAGAGACGATAATATAATGCAAAATTGTTGGTCAACAGATATTATACTGTTCTTTTCGGAGTATCAAGAAGTCTTGGAATCTCCTCTCAGGTTTGTCTGGCCTTCCTTCTCTCTCTATCCGAACGAGTCATTCATTGTTGTTTACTAATCTTGTCCATTTTGTTGGTTCAGCTGATATGGGACCGAGCTCTTGGGTTGCCACTTGAGAGGCCAAAGAGTGTTACATTGGATTGGATTGAGAAGAATGGCAAGAAAGCAGCTTAGAATTAGGAAGTGGCTGTAGCTCTAGTGATGGATGGATGGATGGAGAGTTTGTGAGGTTGATGCAGCCATTTTAACTTTCTCGTGTTTATGATTTTCCTATTCCGCAATTTGACAGAGTGCCATTCTGCTCTGTGAACTTGATATTTTTTTATCGAGGCAATTGAATAAAGTCATGATGGATTAAATTTACCGGGATCTCGTTTTATAATAGTTCTTAGTATCTTTTAGCAAAATGTTTAATGTTGTATGACAATTTTTGAAATTATTTATAAACACACTAACAATAAGTATTATATCCAAGATGGTGTGTATTGGGTAATGATCAGATTTTGCGGAATTTAAAATATTTTCAATTTTACGCTACTTAGTAGCTTTATCCTTTTAAGCTTATTAATCAATTTCTCAAATTAATAAATTCAACAATTAATTTTCAAATGCAAGTTTCTAAACAATATGCATATTTAAAATAAAACTTGCAATAAATAAAAGGAGTAGGGGATAGAGAAATTGACACTGTAGTTTATAATGGTTCGGTCAACTCTTTGCCTACGTCCACTCCCCTAAGCCAAGCTTGAAGCTTTTCACTATATAAATGTGATCACACACATTACATTGAGTTTTCTGTGGCGCACTCACAAAGAATGAGTTTTTTGTGATTCACCTCAAATCAAGAGTTTTTCTAGGTTCACCCAAACATTTTACAACAATAAGAGTTTTGTCACTTAAGTTCACTATTTAACCTTTACACAAAATATTTTTTTGAGTATGCCCACTCAACAAGAGATTTCTCAATCACGAGTGTTTGAAAAAAAATTATAACACAACTTGGATACTCACAAAAGATAAGAAGATTTAAGTGTGAGTTCATAACCCAAGTAAATCAAACTCACTAAGATGTAGTGTGTGAGCTTTGATTATGATGAGAGTGTTTGATAATGAAGATTTAAGTTAACTCTCTGTTTTTGTCTTGAAAGAAAATGTATGAGGGTGCAATAACTAAGCAAAAACGAAATTGGGGCTCAATATATAGTGAAGTTGAAAACTATCTCAGCTATCTGTCCTGAGATTTGTAAGCCGCTCTACAGGGGCTAGTATGCTGAGTTTTGCAAATAAAACGGCTATATATGATCATTGAAGTTTTAATCGCACTAATCAGATTACTGGCCGGTATGGTGATCAATAAGCCGGTTAGCTAACCGGTAAGGGATCGGTATGATTCGTCCCGGTTCCAGTAGCTATACAAACTCTAGACTGACCGGTATGGTAAACCAGTATGAAGTAGTTTGGTTCCAGAAAATATGCAAATTTGCCCAAGGTATAGCAGGGTCACCAGTATGCACGTATCGGAGACCGATTTGCTGATCACTTTCGTGTTGATTTTATTATACAGCCATTGCTATAAAAACGTATGTTTTGTAAACTATAATATGACACGTGGCTCACATCCTATGCGGTGACACCAACGAACAATGCACCGATATTTGGACCATAGATGGGTGCTTTGTGATCTCATCTCATTGGAGAAATACAGCAGTGGCGATAGTGGGGCTGAAAATGGCGTCCGTCTCGCTTTGTGCTACACGAATATCACCATCTCAGCTGGTTATTGGGACTCATCGTCTTTTGCACAGAGTTTCTCCGCTTCCTTTTAATTTCAGGTACGTAACTCCTAATTTTTAACCCATTATCATCAATATTACTTGCTAAATGAATTATCATTTTAGCTCTTTTTGGAGCTTCTCATTTTCAATGGACGTCGCTTTCAGGTGTCAATGTAGTAAATTGTGTGGATACATGGAACTGGCCACTGGGTATTTGTTTCAGAAAATGGGTATCAATTACTTAAATATATTATTGAACATAAAAGGATAAACTTCCGAATTGAGCTCTCCTTTTTGTCTATATTCTCATACTCTGATGTGGTGATTACTTAATAATGAAAATAATATGATACCTAAACAAAACAGATTTTTAATAAAAGCTTGCAATTCGATGCGAGGATTACTTAGCTATACCATGTTTATGGTGACAAGTTTATATGGACTCAATCTCATAGCAGTCAACATACCCAACTGCAAATTTACTTACTACCCAGCTTGATTCAATGATGATAATTTTATTCTCATTTTCAATAGGATATGTTTGTATTTTGGTGTTGTGATATAAACAATCACAATAGAGGAGAAGTATCAGAATAGAGGAGAAGTGAGAGGAAAAGTCTTCATTATTACTCAACAAAAGAATTACAAACCTATTTCAAAACTTTACAAAAAACCTCTCAACACTCTTTACTCTCTATATTAACTCACTTGGGATTTCTGGGATGCTCTAACTGTGAGAATTTGTGAAGGAAAAATTGTGTATTAAAATTTGCTTGATATAAAACTTACAATGAGAGGCCTTTATATAGGCATTATACAACTATCATATTAAATACACAACAACACAACTACCAACTACACAATTAATGCTTGGTTGAATATAATCTAACAATAAATACTAATTAGCTTCTCAACTAATTCCAACACTCCCCCTCAAGCTGGAGCATACATGTTGTATGCACCAAGCTTGTTACAGATGAAATCAGCACAAGAACCATAGAGAGACTAGGGTGTTTAAAGCGCTGCTGGAGAATGCACAGCAGGAACATATATGGTGACTTGGTTGTTTAACGTCGTTGGAGAATGCGCAACGAGAACAGATGTGGAGGTTTGGATGGTTTAACATCGCTGGAAAATGCACAGCTGAAAAGTTTAAACTATTCCAGAACAGCTCAAAACATCTAAAGAAAACTTGCCAAATCACCCCATAACAAACCAGAAAAAAGTCAGATGTGGAACTTGGTGCAAATAAGGGATAAGAATTAGCATTTCGTCGTCACTGATATTGTCAAGATTGCCAAAGAAGATGCGGCGCGTGAGGCTCACACATATATAGCGGTGTGTGTTCCCCACGCGCCGACTTGAACGACGACTCTAAAAGAGAGATACTAGAACCCAGAGAAAGATTGGCTCTGATACCATGTGAGAATTTGTGAAGGAAAAATTGTGTATTAAAATTTGCTTGATATAAAACTTACAATGAGAGGCCTTTATATAGGCATTATACAACTACCATATTAAATACACAACAACACAACTATCAACTACACAATTAATGCTTGGTTGAATATAATCTAACAATAAATACTAATTAGCTTCTCAACTAATTCCAACACTAACAAATGACAATGGGGCTCTTTTAATACAAAAACGTGTGCTATAATGCCACATGTTTTGGCAGTTGGCAAAACGCATTACGCATTTTGCCAACTTCTGTCATGCCTGTTGGAGTCCAACAAATCTCCCTATCGGTGAAGATTTACCCTAAAATCTGAGCCGACCATCAATCACCCAAACCGGATCCTCAAAATGATCCACTCCTGGCGGCATCTGTATGACTGCCCATTTACCCTGAGTCGGGATCAAGCCAATCGTAGTTCTCTGTATCTCTCTACTTGGACTGTATGGAGAGTTTTGTCATTCCGGCTATGGCATGACAGATTTCAAGCTTCTCCTTCGGTAAAACTTTTGTGAATATATCGGCACCATTATCATCAATGTGAATCTTTCTGAGTTCTAACAGCTTTGAACTCAGGACGTCCCGTATCCAATGATACCTCACATTAATATGTTTTGACCTCGAATGAAAAGTAGAATTTTTACCAAGGTAGATAGCACTCTGGCTATCACAGTACAAAGTGTACTTCTGCTTGAAACCCAATTCCTGGATAAATTTCTCCATCCACAGTAATTCCTTGCAAGCTTCCGTTACTGCAATGAATTTTGTCTCTGTTGTAGAGAGTGCAACACATCTCTGCAACCTTGACTGCCATGTCATAGCTCCCTCTGAGAGAGTAATTAGATACCCCGAAGTAGACTTACGGGCATCCACATCACCTGCCATATCTGAATCGGTGTAGCCCATTAACATTGGTTTGTTGCTTCCAAAACATAGTCTCATTTTGGATGTGCCTCGAAGATACCGCATTATCCATTTGATAGCATTCCAGTGTTCTTTTCCTGGATTTGACATAAACCGACTGATCAATTCAACTGTGTGTGCTAGGTCTGGTCTTGTGCACACCATGGCATACATGAGACTTCCCACTGCTGAGGTGTATGGAACCTGTTTCATTTCCTCATTCTCTTTCTCAGTAGAGGAACTCTGTTTCGTACTCAATCTAAAATGAGTAGCAAGAGGAGTGCTAACCGTTTTGGCCTTGTCCATCTGAAATCGTTGAAGTACCTTCTCGATGTACTCCTCATGTGACAAATATAATTTCTTGGCTTTTCGATCACGGCCGATCGTGATGTCAAGAATCTGTTTTGCTGGCCCTAAGTCTTTCATCTCAAAAGACTTACTCAATTGCTGCTTCAAATCATCAATCCTCGATTGATTCCGGCCAACTATCAACATATCATCTACATACAACAGTAAGATGATAAAGTCATCGTCAGAAAATTTCTGAACGAAAACACAATGGTCTGAAGTAGTCTTCTTGTATCATTGCTCCCTCATAACTGACTCAAACTTCACGTACCATTGTCTCGGTGCCTGTTTCAAATCATATAGGCTTTTCCTGAGTCTACACGCATGGTCCTCTTTTCCTTTGACTCTGAAGCCTTCTGGCTGCTCCATATAAATTTCTTCTTTCAGATCCCCATGAAGAAATGCGGTCTTGACATCCATCTGCTCAATCTCCAAATCAAGGCTTGCTGCTAAGCTGAGTACCACTCGGATGGATGACATCTTCACAACTGGAGAGAAGATTTCATCAAAGTCAATGCCTTTCCTCTGATTGAATCCATTGACAACTAGTCTGGCTTTGTACCGGGTTGTGAAGTGTGTTCTTGTTGCTTCACTCTGTACACCTATTTGTTCTTCAAAACCCGTTTTCCTTTTAGTAATTTCACCAACTCGAAAGTGTGATTGTCATGCAAAGATTTCATCTCATCTTGCATAGCTTCCTCCCACTTTTCCTTGTTCTCTGTTTCCACAGCCTCCTTGTAGCTCTCGGGTTCTCTCCCGTCAGTAAGCAGCACATACTCATATGCAGAGTATTTCATTGAAGGTCGCCTTTCTCTGCTAAACCTTCTCTGTGGAACTGTTGGTGTAGTTTCTGGTACTGGTGATTGATCATGATCATCATCTCTGGGAGCTTCAACACATGTACCCTCATTATTGGGAACCTCATCTTCAACATGTATTGGCACCGGTGTATGAGGTTCTGATTTCACATCAACATTTATGTATTGCTGGGGCATTGTCTTTAGTTCTTTTCTAATATCTTCTATAGTCTGATCTTCAACGAAGACAATATCTCAACATCTGACAATCTTCTTCTCAATAGGATCATACAGTTTGTAGCCGAAATCATCCAGACCATAGCCAATAAAGACACATTGTCGCGTCTTTGCATCAAGTTTGGATCTCTCGTCCTTTGGGATGTGTACAAATGCTTGTTCATATGACATTTCTTTACCTGTCCAGACTTGATTAGGAGCATTACCTTTTAGTGCGACTGTTGGGGACATGTTCAAAACATGTACGGTTGCGCTCAATGCCTCCCCCTAAAATGTTTTCGGTAGCTTGGCTTGTAAGAGCAAGCTTCTGACCCTTTCGCACAAGGTTCTTTTCATCCTCTCAACTAGGCCATTCAGCTGAGGTGTCTTGAGAGGTGTCGTTTGATGTCGGATTCCTTGCATCTTGCAGTACTGATTAAACGGACATATGTACTCTCCACCATTGTCTGTTCCGATTCATTTCAGTTTCTTGCCGGTTTCTCTCTCTACCAGGGCATGAAACTCCTTGAACACTCCCAACACTTGATCTTTCGTCTTCAAGGTGTATACCCATATCTTCCTTGAATGATCATCTATAAATGTCACAAAATAAAGTGACCCACCAAGTGTTCTTGTCTGCATCGGACCACATACATCTGAATATATGAGATCAAGTACCTCTGATTTTCGTTGAGGCGGGGAGCTCTGGAATGACACCCTATTCTGCTTTCCAGCCATGCAGTATTCACACTTCTATAAGTGAGTTCTTCAATCCGGGAAGAACATTCTGTCGGCGCAGTACTTTCATCCCCGTTTGACTCATATGACCGAGCTTTTTATGTCATAGCTCGACTGCCGCATCTTTGTTGACTGTATTTATGCTGCCATTGGAAAGTTTAGTGTGCATCAAATACAGTGTTGAATCTTTCTTGCCTCGTGCCATCACCATTGATCCTTTAGTGAGCTTCCATGTGCCGTCACTAAAGGTGTTGCAGAAGCCTTCATCATCCAGCTTGTCTGTTGAGATCAGGTTTAATCGGATATCTGGGATGTGCTTGACTCCCTTCAACACTAGCCTTGTCCCGTTGTCTGTTTCAAGGCAGATGTCTCCAATACCGACGGCTTTGGACTGGCCATCATCCCCCATCCTTACAGCAGCATAGTCACCTGGTGTGTAAGATGAAAAGAAGTCTCTGCGAGATGTGGCGTGTATGGAGGCGCCACTATCTATCACCCAACTGGTCTCGTGGCTGGCAAGATTCATAATATTTTCCTCTTAGATAATGAGGAATTCTTTGGAGGTTTTGTCAGTGGTGGCAGTAGCAACTCTTTCTTGGTTAGAGTCACTATCCCTTCTGTTGTTTTCTCCGGACTGCTCGTTCTTCAATTTGTAGCAATCCCTCTTCATATGACCTTTCTTTTTACAATGGAAGCATTCTATTTCTCTTATTCTTGATTTACCTTGGTACTTGTTTGATCTACCTGGGCCTCGGTTTTTACTCTTCCCCCTTCTGTTAGTCCTCTCAGTCACTAAAGCTTCTGAGGTTGAGGTTGAGGCTGATGCTGATCATTGCATTCTCGTCCTCTTTTCTTCCTCGAAGATTCTAGTTTTTGCCATCTCCAGCGTGACTTTCCCATCTAAGGCTGAATTTATCGTCATGGATCTAAACGTTTCCCAAGATTCTGGTAACGTATTTAGGAGTATTAAGTCATTTATCTCATCACCGAAGTCTATGCCCAATCCAGACAATTCCTTCATGGTGCTGAGGAAATCATTAATATGGTCCGTCACAGCTGTACCTTCATGGTATTTCAACCTCATCATCTTCTTGATGTAGTATAGCTTGTTGTTGTCAGTCTTTGCTCGAAAAAGCTCTTCCAGCTTTCTCTATAGGACACGTGCATTAGTATCTTCACTAACATGGTTCACTATACTATCGTCGATCCACTGACGAATAGTATTGCATGTCTTCTGGTGAGGTTATCCCACTTTTCATCGAACATTGATTCTGGTTTCTGCTCCAGAAAGACCGATCCATCATAGTCATTCGCATATAGAAGGTCTTTCATCCTTCCTCTGCATGTGAAATAATTGGTACTTGTTAACAAAATCATTTTTCTGTTGCCCCCAATGTGGCGCTGACGTGGCAGATGTCTGTATGACACGTGGAAGATGACGTGGCAGCTGACTGTGCATTGACTGGATGACGTGGCGCTGACATGTGCTGACTGGACGATGACGTGGCAGCTTTCTCAGCGTCTTCAACCTTCAGCAGGCGCTTGGGGAGTCTGCTGAAAGGCGAGTGCAGGAGTTCTGGATGTTAGTTTGATCGCCGAAAAATACCACCGTGCTCGTCTCGTCGTGAAAAAATCGATGGTATGCTCAAAATTGATTTTTGACAACTTTTATCGGAACTAGGGGTGGTAGAAAAGCCCGGCCCAGCCCGGGGTGGAAAAAGCCCGGGCCGGGCTTTCCAATTTTGGAATGAAACTTGTGACTTATTTATAAATTGTTTTTGTATATAGTGTAAATATATTTTATATTTATATATTTATAATTTTTTTAAATTTTTTTTTTAAATTCGGGCCCAAAAAAAAGCCCGAGCCCGGCCCGGCCCGGAAGCTTTTCCCGGGCCCGGGCTTTTTTTTTGTTGTCCGGGCTCGGGCCGGGCTTGTCAAAGCCGGGCCGGGCTTGTCAAAGCCCGGGCCCGGCCCGGCCCGTTGCCACTCTTAATCGGAATCGATTTTCCGAACCGAAGCTATGTTTCTAAGTTTCGGGATCCCTCCGTGTAACCTTAGTTTCTGATACCACTTGTTGTGATATAAACAATTTTATGCATGGCAATGGGCCGGCCCGGGCTTTTAAAAGCTCGGCCCGAGCCCGGCTAAAAAAAAATTGGCCCGGCACGGGCCTCTGTCGGGCCGGGCCGGGCCAAACCCGGCCCGAATTGTAAAAAAAATAATAATAATACATCATACTCATACATTGCCATTGTTTCAATTAATCTCCCATTGAACAAGTCTAATAGTAAAAGTCTTCTAACCAGTAATCAAAGAAAGTGCAAGGTGACAGTGATGAGAGTAGTCATGACAAAATTAAGAAACTTGGTAGTCATTTATAAGCATATTACATTAAACATAATCATGCAATTACGCAAGTATTAATTAGTATTAACTGAGTTATAATTAATTAAATTATCTAACAAATTCCACACTCATTTGCTCTTCAAAATATCAAAATTTTAACCCATAATGCATAAATATATCTCTCAGTTATATTTATTATTGGATTCAAGTAATTGTAATATGAAAACAACTTGTACATTGTAATATTTACTATAGACAGTTTAGTACACAGACGTCAGACCCCTTCATTTTTAAAACTAATAATAATAATAATAATAAAATGCACAAAATGAACTAATGGGCCTAAGAGGCAACTCGGCAAGAGCAGTTGGCAGACTAGCAGTGAGTGTGTGTGAGTTTTTAATATTTTTCAATTTTCATTTTTTTTTTATTAATTCAAGCCCGGGCTTAAATTGCCAAGCCCGGCCCGAACCCAAGCCCGAGCCGGGCTTGGTTTCTAGGGCCCGGCCCGTAATTTTTGTGTCCCGGGCCGGGTCGGGTTTGGGTTTTTCTGCCACCCTTATAAACAATCACAATAGGGGAGAAGTGATCGGAAAATTCTTCTTTATTACTCAACAAAAGAATTACAAAGTTATTTCAAAGCTTTACAAAAAACATTTCAACACTTTTTACTCTCTATATTAACTCACTTGGGATTTCTGGGATGCTTTAACAAATGACAATGGGGCTCCTTTTATAGGGCATAAAACGTGTGCTATAGTGCCACATGTTTTGGCAGTTGGCAAAACGCGTTACGCGTTTTGCCAACTTCTGTCATGCATGCTGGATTCCAACATTTGGGACATTGTCAATGCAATTCTTACATCTTATCCAGCATGTGTAAACTTTTTTGTGGTTTCAATGTATGATTTGTGGTTGTAAATCTTGTTCAATTAAAAGATGAAATTTGCAGCCCCTGCATAATTCTCTCAAAATCTGTAGTAAGTTGTAAGCCTCCAGTGGTTTTGCAATCCCAGTCCCTAACAAAAAGAATGTTTTAGCAATCAGAATCAATATTTGTACTAGGTTTGTCAATACCTAGAGCTTGTGGATTCGATGGTTGCAGTGTTGCTGCTGAAACTGATGATTGTCATATATTTAGGTCGAGGAATATAGTGAGATTGCAAACAAGGGAAAGCTTGTTTACTGTGTTAGCATCAAATTCAAATCCTTCAGGAGGAGATCCTCTCCAAGAGACATTGGATGGGAAAAAAAACAACTGATGCTGGCCAAAGTCCACCATTCCTTACTATTTTGGCTGGATTCGTGGTCTTTGTTTTTGTTTGCTGGATTCTGGGATCCATTGTCATGTGGGTTATTGGTTTAATTGCTCAGCTGCTAATATCAAAGTAGGAATGTTTATGTACTATCAGATGTTGAATAGCTTGGAATGAAAGCTAGTAATCTGTCTAGACCTTTTTTTATATCAGATTGTTTGACTATATAACATTTAGGAAGTGTCGGTTTTCCCAACAGAAGCATGATATATACCTCAACCAATTAGTTAAAAAAAAAAGTGCATCTACTGCCTGCAATGAGAGGTGCCACCTTCTCCTTTTAGTATACTTAGAAATTCGACAAATTAAATGTAAGCCCAAGCCAAAAGAGATTTCCATCCTATATACCACAAGAGACGACACTCTTCCATTTCATTCAAGCCACAACATGCATCCATAAACGACTCTCATGCGAATAGAATTCAATAATAATAATAAAAAAATGAATATAAGCTAATGAAAATGTACCCTCAGGTCTAACCTTTTAAATCACCTCTCGGATGTACGGTACACGATCGTCGGAAGGGTGGATGCTCCGCAACTCTCCCGGTTCACTGGTTCACTGTTCTCGTTCGTTGTCTTTACTGTTTTGAGTCCGTTTTGCTACTGTTTCCTTGTGGTTTCGCTGTCGTCTCCTCTTTATCTTTTGCTTCCTTTTTTTCTTGGGTGTGTTCTTCCTGTAATTTTTATGTGTGTTGTGTATGAGCTAGGGACTAGGGTTGAGAAGGTTGGTGAATGGTTCTTTTTATAGGCAAAGGGTTGGGCTTGACAAGGAAAGGGATTTGGCTAATTGAAGAGGGATTTGATTTGGTTTGGTTAAGGGAAGTCAAAGATTGAGGGGGGACAAATCTTGGCTAGATAGGGAAGGTTGAATATTTGATTGGCTTGGATTAGGAATAAAATATTTAAGTTTTGGGAATAATCTTATTAGATTGGGAATATAATTGGTTGATTGATTTTAATTAGGCATGATTATATTTTGATTTAGTATGTGATTTGTTTAATTTAGGCATGATTTTAGTTTAAGTTGGTAATTGTTTATTAGTTGGTATATGTTTTTATTATTTATTTTTATTATTATTTAATTTAATTATTATCTTATTTAGTTAATGTTTTAATTAATATTTATTTATTTAAATTGGGATGTGTTTTATGGGCTTTGGGGGGCTAAATGGGCCGGATGTGAGGCTAGCAGCAAAACCAGAATTAACGACACCGTTCGAACGCATCATCGAACGCAGCACGAACGCCCGCAATCTGTTTGACGTTCGAACGTATACACGAACGTAGCACCAACGAAAACAGTGAACCTTGTTTATTCTGAATTTCCCCTTCCGATGTCCGTTTCCCGTGACCTCCGTGACTTAAAAGGTAGTGTCTCCAAAATGAGACTCATCATAGGGACTTATGTGTAAAAATGCAGTGCCTACAATTGTCATGCAAAGATTTCATCTCATCTTGCATAGCTTCCTCCCACTCTTCCTTGTTCTCTGTTTCCACAGCCTCCTTGTAGCTCTCGGGTTCTCCCCCGTCAGTAAGCAGCACATACTCATATGCAGAGTATTTCGTTGAAGGTCGCCTTTCTCTGTCAGACCTTCTCTGTGGAACTGTTGGTGTAGTTTCTGGTACTGGTGATTGATCATGATCATCATCTTTGGGAGCTTCAACACCTGTACCCTCATTATTGGGAACCTCATCTTCAACATGTACTGGCACCGGTGTATGAGGTTCTGGATTCACATCAACATTTATGTATTGTTGGGGCATTGTCTTTAGTTCTTTTCTAATATCTTATATAGTCTGATCTTCAACGAAGACAACATCTCAGCTTCTGACAATCTTCTTCTCAACAGGATCATACAGTTTGTAGCCGAAATCATCCAGACCATAGCCAATAAAGACACATTGTCGCATCTTTGCATCAAGTTTGGATCTCTCGTCCTTTGGGATGTGTACAAATGCTTGTTCATATGACATTTCTTTACCTGTCCAGACTTGATTAGGAGCATTACCTTTTAGTGCGACTGTTGGGGACATGTTCAAAACATGTACGGTTGTGCTCAGTTCCTCCCCCCAAAATGTTTTCGGTAGCTTGGCTTGTAAGAGCAAGCTTCTAACCCTTTCGCACAAGGTTCTTTTCATCCTCTCAACTAGGCCATTCAGCTGAGGTGTCTTGAGAGGTGTCGTTTGATGTCGTATTCCTTGCATCTTGCAGTACTGATTAAACGGACATCTGTACTCTCCACCATTGTCTGTTCCGATTCATTTCAGTTACTTGCCGGTTTTTCTCTCTACCAGGGCATGAAACTCCTAGAACACTCCCAACACTTGATCTTTCGTCTTCAAGGTGTATACCCATATCTTCCTTGAATGATCATCTATAAATGTCACAAAATAAAGTGACCCACCAAGTGTTCTTGTCTGCATCGGACCACATACATCTGAATGTATGAGATCAAGTACCTCTGATTTTCTTTGAGGTGGGGAGCTCTGGAAGGACACCATGTTCTGTTTTCCAGCCATGCAGTGTTCACACTTCTATAAGTGTGAGTTCTTCAATCCGGGAAGAACATTCCGTCGGCGCAGTACTTCCATCCCCGTTTGACTCATATGACCGAGCTTTTTATGTCATAGCTCGGCTGCCTCATCATTGTTGACTGTATTTATGCTGCCATTGGAAAGTTTAGTGTGCATCAAATACAGTGTTGAATCTTTCTTGCCTCGTGCCATCATCATTGATCCTTTAGTGAGCTTTCATGTGCCGTTACTAAAGGTGTTGCAGAAATCTTCATCATCCAGCTTGTCTGTTGAGATCAGGTTTAATCGGATATCTGGGATGTGCTTGACTCCCTTCAACACTAGCCTTGTCCTGTTGTCTGTTTCAAGGCAGATGTCTCCAATATCGACGGCTTTGGACTGGCCATCATCCCCCATCCTTACAGCAGCATAGTCACCTGGTGTGTAAGATGAAAAGAAGTCTGCGAGATGTGGCGTGTATGGAGGCGCCACTATCTATCACCCAACTGGTCTCGTGGCTGGCAAGATTCATAATATTTTCCTCTTAGATAATGAGGAATTCTTTGGAGGTTTTGTCAGTGGTGACAGTAGCAACTCTTTCTTGGTTAGAGTCACTATCCTTTCTGTTGTTTTCTCCGGACTGCTCGTTCTTCAATTTGTAGCAATCCATCTTCATATGACCTTTCTTTTTACAATGGAAGCATTTTATTTCTCTTATTCTTGATTTACCTTGGTACTTGTTTGATCTACCTGGGCCTCGGTTTTTACTCTTCCCCCTTCTGTTAGTCCTCTCAGTCACTAAAGCTTCTGAGGTTGAGGCTGATGCTGATCCTTGCATTCTCGTCCTCTTTTCTTCCTCGAAGATTCTAGTTTTTGCCATCTCCAGCGTGACTTTCCCATCCAAGGCTGAATTTATCGTCGTGGATCTAAACGTTTCCCAATATTCCTGTAACGTATTTAGGAGTATTAAGCCATTTATCTCATCACCGAAGTCTATGCCCAATCCAGATAATTCCTTCATGGTGCTGAGGAAATCATTGATATGGTCCGCCACAGTTGTACCTTCATGGTATTTCAACCTCATCATCTTCTTGATGTAGTACAGCTTGTTGTTGTCAGTCTTTGCTTAAAAAGCTCTTCCAGCTTTCTCTATAGGACACGTGCATTAGTATCTTCACTAACATGGTTCACTATACTATCGTCGATCCACTGACGAATAGTATTGCATGTCTTCTGGTGAGGTTATCCCACTTTTCATCGAACATTGCTTCTGGTTTCTGCTCCAGAAAGACCGATCAATCATAGTCATTCACATATAGAAGGTCTTTCATTCTTCCTCTTCATGTGAAATAATTGGTACTTGTTAACAAAATCATTTTTCCGTTGCCCCCAATGTGGCGCTGACGTGGCAGATGTCTGTATGACACGTAGAAGATGATGTGGCAGCTGACTATGCATTGACTGGATGACGTGGCGCTGACATGTGCTGACTGGACGATGACGTGGCAGCTTTCTCAGCGTCTTCAACCTTCAGCAGGCGCGTGGGGAGTCTGCTGGAAGGCGAGTGCAGGAGTTCTAGATGTTAGTTTGATCGCCGGAAAATACCACCGTGCTCGTCTCGTCGTGAAAAAACCGATGGTATGCTCAAAATTGATTTTTGACAACTTTCATCGGAACTAGGGGTGGCAGAAAAGCCCGGCCCAGCCCGGGGTGGAAAAAGCCCGGGCCGGGCTTTCCAATTTTGGAATGAAACTTGTGACTTATTTATAAATTGTTTTTGTATATAGTGTAAATATATTTTATATTTATATATTTATAATTTTTTTTAAATTTTTTTTTTAAATTCGGGCCCAAAAAAAAGCCCGAGCCCGGCCCGGCCCGGAAGCTTTTCCCGGGCCCGGGCTTTTTTTTTGTTGTCCGGGCTCGGGCCGGGCTTGTCAAAGCCCGGGCCCGGCCCGGCCCGTTGCCACTCTTAATCGGAATCGATTTTCCGAACCGAAGCTATGTTTCTAAGTTTCGGGATCCCTCCGTGTAACCTTAGTTTCTGATACCACTTGTTGTGATATAAACAATTTTATGCATGGCAATGGGCCGGGCCCGGGCTTTTAAAAGCTCGGCCCGAGCCCGGCTAAAAAAAAATTGGCCCGGCACGGGCCTCTGTCGGGCCGGGCCGGGCCAAACCCGGCCCGAATTGTAAAAAAAATAATAATAATACATCATACTCATACATTGCCATTGTTTCAATTAATCTCCCATTGAACAAGTCTAATAGTAAAAGTCTTCTAACCAGTAATCAAAGAAAGTGCAAGGTGACAGTGATGAGAGTAGTCATGACAAAATTAAGAAACTTGGTAGTCATTTATAAGCATATTACATTAAACATAATCATGCAATTACGCAAGTATTAATTAGTATTAACTGAGTTATAATTAATTAAATTATCTAACAAATTCCACACTCATTTGCTCTTCAAAATATCAAAATTTTAACCCATAATGCATAAATATATCTCTCAGTTATATTTATTATTGGATTCAAGTAATTGTAATATGAAAACAACTTGTACATTGTAATATTTACTATAGACAGTTTAGTACACAGACGGCAGACCCCTTCATTTTTAAAACTAATAATAATAATAATAATAAAATGCACAAAATGAACTAATGGGCCTAAGAGGCAACTCGGCAAGAGCAGTTGGCAGACTAGTAGTGAGTGTGTGTGAGTTTTTAATATTTTTCAATTTTCATTTTTTTTTATTAATTCAAGCCCGGGCTTAAATTGCCAAGCCCGGCCCGAACCCAAGCCCGAGCCGGGCTTGGTTTCTAGGGCCCGGCCCGTAATTTTTGTGTCCCGGGCCGGGTCGGGTTTGGGTTTTTCTGCCACCCTTATAAACAATCACAATAGGGGAGAAGTGATCGGAAAATTCTTCTTTATTACTCAACAAAAGAATTACAAAGTTATTTCAAAGCTTTACAAAAAACATTTCAACACTTTTTACTCTCTATATTAACTCACTTGGGATTTCTGGGATGCTTTAACAAATGACAATGGGGCTCCTTTTATAGGGCATAAAACGTGTGCTATAGTGCCACATGTTTTGGCAGTTGGCAAAACGCGTTACGCGTTTTGCCAACTTCTGTCATGCATGCTGGATTCCAACATTTGGGACATTGTCAATGCAATTCTTACATCTTATCCAGCATGTGTAAACTTTTTTGTGGTTTCAATGTATGATTTGTGGTTGTAAATCTTGTTCAATTAAAAGATGAAATTTGCAGCCCCTGCATAATTCTCTCAAAATCTGTAGTAAGTTGTAAGCCTCCAGTGGTTTTGCAATCCCAGTCCCTAACAAAAAGAATGTTTTAGCAATCAGAATCAATATTTGTTACTAGGTTTGTCAATACCTAGAGCTTGTGGATTCGATGGTTGCAGTGTTGCTGCTGAAACTGATGATTGTCATATATTTAGGTCGAGGAATATAGTGAGATTGCAAACAAGGGAAAGCTTGTTTACTGTGTTAGCATCAAATTCAAATCCTTCAGGAGGAGATCCTCTCCAAGAGACATTGGATGGGAAAAAAACAACTGATGCTGGCCAAAGTCCACCATTCCTTACTATTTTGGCTGGATTCGTGGTCTTTGTTTTTGTTTGCTGGATTCTGGGATCCATTGTCATGTGGGTTATTGGTTTAATTGCTCAGCTGCTAATATCAAAGTAGGAATGTTTATGTACTATCAGATGTTGAATAGCTTGGAATGAAAGCTAGTAATCTGTCTAGACCTTTTTTTATATCAGATTGTTTGACTATATAACATTTAGGAAGTGTCGGTTTTCCCAACAGAAGCATGATATATACCTCAACCAATTAGTTAAAAAAAAAAGTGCATCTACTGCCTGCAATGAGAGGTGCCACCTTCTCCTTTTAGTATACTTAGAAATTCGACAAATTAAATGTAAGCCCAAGCCAAAAGAGATTTCGTCTGCCACCTTGTTGCCTCATCAAGTTGTATCTACAGATAATGCAATGAAATGGGAAAAATGTACATGATAGCTTTATAAGTTGAATTTGAAATTACATGCATGCCTCCAAAATCCTGAACAAAGTTATCATTGTACAGTTTACAGTTAGAAACTGCAAATTCTTCATACGTAATATCCTCCTCCCAGTGTTAGTGGTGGTAGATAGTTACATTAACTTGACATCACGATCGCTCTCGGTTTCAGTGTTATCTTCATTTTGCCTTTTCTCTAAACTAAAACTATTAATTCAACAATTTCCTAACTTCAAACTATTATTATTGGTAGTCCATGCGTTTCTCTTAAGAGTTAGCTAATTAATGTTAACAGAATCTTAAAACCAGCAGCTTCCAGCTATTAATTTGCTTTTGGTCTTTATCATGTCGAGCACTCAAAGTTTTCGAGGGGTGTGTTTTGGTGATATAAGACTTAAGATTTAGTTGTCAAATCCTAGATTCGAATCCAGGGAATGCACTTCTTATAAGAGCTTGAGGCAGTCATGAGTTTTACCTATTTTATTTAAGTCCGGATATGATGATTTGACGGTGAAATTTTCAACGTTTCCGGGGAAAAAAAATGTCTAGCACTCAAAGCATGTATGTAAGGTCTACCTACCCTTATATTGATGCAACAGTGAAATTTAATTTTAATAAAACTAAAATCAAAACACTATTTTCTAAAGCTAGAAAATTTATTTCAAAGAAGCAAGCAGAGATGGAGACTTTGATATTTTATTAATCTCTTAATTGTTATTTGGTTAAGCAAGTGGGAGCGAAGAATATTGCAAGATGCAGCGGATATTGAGAAGCTGGTTATGTCCAAAATAATCACCATCCAATCAATGATTATGAAACGAAAATGATGCTCATACATATATACAATGGTGTTGAATTATTCAGCATTCACTTGGAAAAACAGTCATCCCGTCAAGCACGGCAAAACCCTTTAGTTTATTTGAAAATTAAAGAAGCATGCATACATTCATCTATCTTGTTACGTTGACCTGCTAATATTGATCAAATGTCACCTAATTACCAAATTAATTTTTTTTTTTTTTTTTTTAAAAAAGTCAATAGAATGAATAATTGGTTTGGGATTATGTTTCAAAACTCCACTTCAATAATTATAAGTAATAACATCAATAATTTGAAGAGACGAGACGACTGATCAATTAGCTAGCAAAAGATTGTTAATAATGGGGAAGGTACCCAGCCTCAGCCCCAGCCCCAGCCCCAGCCCCAACCAAACTGAAACTTCAATAATTCACCATTTCAGCCACCCTCATCCTTTACAACTCTCCAAATATCACCAGCCACAACAAACCGTAAATCTAGAGCTAGCCTGGTTATTGTGTTCATGTTGCAAGCTCAAGGTCTCCGACGACTCAGCTGGATGGATCTACACTTGCCTAACCTGTAACTATTTCATCCACGTCTCTTGTTCAAAGATGCCTCAACAAATCACTCACCCAATTGACCAAAACCATACCCTCTCTCTTCTAATTCCAGAAGCAGCACAAGGTTTTTTTAGGTGTGAAGCTTGTGGTAAGCCAGACAATGGCTTCTCATACCATTGTGGAACTTGCAATATTCATCTCCACCCCATTTGTTCAACTATGCCATTGACTTTAACTCACCTATCTCAATCTCATCACCACCATCATCTCAACCTCACCTTCTCACCTCCTTATAATAACAAAATCTTTTCTTGTGACATATGCAAGAATATGGGTTCTAAAGAGTGGCTTTATAGATGTAACATGTGTGAGTTTGATGCTCACTTGGTCTGTGCCACTTCCACAACAAAAGCAAGAGCTCCTCATCCAATTCAACAAGCTCATCACCATCAGGTGCAGCAGTACCAATACCAAGCACCACCACCGCCTACTGTTGTTACTTCTTATTATAGTAATAATAATAATAATAATAACCTCCAGGTTCCTGGAACTGGATATTTGCACAACGGTGTACAAAGTCATAGTTATTTTAATAACCCAGCAGCAGGACCAGGCGTGGCAGCAGCTAGCAGAAGTTTGCAGCAAAATGGTTTGTCAAACCAGCAGGTTCTTCGATTACTGGGTGATGCCGCTATTCCTGGTCTTGGCTTGCTGATGCAAGGACTATCAGGTGGAGGTGGCAGCACCGGCGGTGGTGCTGGTGATGGAAGCTTCTCTTCATTTAATGTTGATTTAAATGGAATGGATTTTGGAGCTACGGGAATGGGGGGTGGTTCGGATGTCGGAGGATTTGGTGGCTTCTAAGATTTTCTTTTTCATAATTACTTAAATTTTATTTTGCTTAACAATTGTAAGCTCAAGTGTTGAAACCAAAGTTATCTGTTCTGTGCTTGTGTAAGGCTTCTTGGAACAAGTAAACTGCAAATATAACGCACAGGTTTTGCATCACATTCGCAGAGTACTTTCTACAATTTTAGTTTTGAGTAACCAGTTACCTATTCCAGTGTAGCTCTAGCAGTTCGGCTTCAAAAACGATAATGAGGAAATAGAGTAAAGAGGCTAGAAATGCCTTTTAAGATGAAAACTGCTCGCGCCTCAATGAAGGGGTCGAGCAGAGAGGTTCGAATAATCTCCAATTGAGTAGATAATTTATTTAATGACTTCCTTCCGAGAGATGTGTCACCTCCCGAGGTGAATGAATGAATTGCCTATCACCACATGAACAACAAATACAATTATATCCAAGAATGCGTGAATTAGGTACAAGTTTAAATAATACCTAATTGAAAATCTTGTTAATTTTAAGTCACTTAATTAGTAGTTTTACCAATTAAATTTAGTGTCTAATTTTCTCAAACACAATCTATTACCAAATACAAGTTTCTAAACAATATAAAAATATACAATAAAACTTGTGATAAATAAAAGGAGTTAGGGATAGAGAAATTTGACACCGTGATTCTTAGTGGTTTGGCCAACAATGTCTGCGTACACTCCTCCAAGCCACGCTTAAAGCTTTCCACTATGTAAAAGTGAATTCACACTTTACACCGAAAGTTTTCCATGACTCACTCATAAACCAAGCGTTTTGTTTATAGGTTCACTATAAACCTTTACACAATAGTTTATGCCTAGTCTCACTCCAAACATTTACACAACACAAGAGTTTTGTCCCTGGATTCACTCTTAAACCTTTACACAAATCCACCCTTTTGAGTATGTTCACTCAATAAGGGATTTCACAACCACAAGTGTTTAAGATATAAGAAGGTTTACAACACAACTTGGGTACTCACAAAAGAAAAAAAAAAGATTAAGAATGTGAGTTGTTAACTCAAGTAATTCCAAGCTCACTAAATGTGTATGAAAATGTAGTGTGTGGGCTTTGATTATGAAGAGAATGTAAGATGAATAAGGTTTAAGTTTCTCTCTAAGTTTTTGCTTCAAAAAAATGTATGAAGGTGTTGGAACTCGGCAAAAACGAAATAGGGACTCAATTTATAGTGAAAGTGAAAATTACTCTGTTTTGAGACCGATATACTGGTTTACAGTGGCTGATATTTCGGTTCTATAAATTCAAACGGCTATATTCAAAATATGACTGTTGAGCATAAAACGCATGACCTACCGAATTACTGACCGAAATGGACTGGACCGGTTTCAGTAACTATGAAAACTTTAGACTGGCCGGTATGGACTGGGTCATGTGCATAATTTTTACATACCAGTCAGTCTAAAATTTTTATGAATGTGTATGAGTCCTATGAGCTTAGAATACTTGAGTTAGTAATTCACTTACATTTAGAGCTCTAAGTTACAAGACTACACTTGATTTCTTGATTAAGCACTTGAGTTTTTATAAGGCTCGTGAATGCGCGTCGAAATCGCTAACATTGCATCATCAAAATCTTTCATCAAGTGTAATAACGCTTACAAATAACACAAACATAACAATTTCAAAGACCATTCAAAAAGTCAAAGTTTTTCAAAAATATGTCTCATGGACTTTTAAAACATAATTAGATATAAAAAACATATATTAAATAATAAAAACATTCCAACAGTGTGAATACATGTAATGAAAAAATAATCAAAATTCAAAGTATTTGTCCAATTATGCAATACATCGTCCAAATAAATTCATAATTTGATAATTATAAATACAAATCAAGAATAGTGAATATGTATATTCACGAAGAGAGTCCACTCGTCGTGATCCAATGCCTTTGAGCAAAAATCAGGGGTTTGTAAAGAGAGAGAATAAAGAAATTGAGAAGTTGAAATGGAAAAGACTGAAAGCAAATCCATAGGATTTTCAACCAATGTATTGAAGCAAGTAATTAATAAAACTTAACTTGATACATAGAACTTCCCGTTTTTATGGGGAAGTTCATCATTTGCATTATGTATATTTGCAAATTATGAATTGAAATATGTACATATCAATTTCTTATCATATGCTTTGCTTTGCTTTGCATAACTATATGGAGTTCAAATAAGTATTATGCCACGAGCTCCCGCTAGTTGTTGAATTGCTGCGGAACCATGCATATCCATTAGCAAGTTATTTGGATTCATCCTTCATTTCATTGAATGGTTGTCCAATAGTTGGGCCTAGCAGTGAGTCCGAAATATAGGCCTGCTTAATAGCCCAATTGTTGTTCATATTATAGCCAAAACTGTAAATATTAGTACAATTTTAAGAAGAAAGGTGTAGACAATAATACTATTAAAGTGGAATGCTAGTTAGGCTGGATCAGTGGGATGATGATAAATTTACGATAAAAGTGGAGTTTGATTTTTCTTGGTGATTATTAGATTTCACATTACAATGGAAAGCAAAAGGCATCCGATAAAGCATTAGAATTTTATTGGCAAGAAGAAGATTTGTAAATTGTAATGCATGCTACAAGAAATTAACTACATGATATCATATGATATGATATAATAATATTATAAAAGAATATTGAGCATAGCAGCAGTGTGAGTTTGCGGGTCAGGTTGTGTCACCTTTTTGTTGTTTCATCTTTTCCTATAATGCATATGCAAGCAAAGCAATGCTTCATAAATAACACTTGCCCTACAACACTTCCATATAAGGAATATATATAGGTCGTTTTCCGGTTCGATTTTTACCATTCAGATTTTATTCGGATATGTTAAACGATAATATCAAACAATGATCAAATGATGACGATCAACGTCCGGATTTCATCCCATCATTCTAACTATAAGATTTCCATATATATAAATATATATATATATATATATATATATATATATATAATCAATGTGATTATGTCTAGCACCTTGGTTGTATTGGTGAATGGGGTCCATACAGGAGTAAGATAGGGCTTCGGAGGTATCTGGCGATGTTGATGATCGTGATCGTGATAATAAAGATGATGATGAAAGTCATGATGTGATGGACTGACCGAGAGTGACATAAGAGCATCTCTCTTTCCATCATGATTACTCCAGACAAACGTTATGATTGAATTGAACCACACGAGAGATGCTTATGTTTCAAGCTTTTTCTTTTCTTGGGCCAAAGCAAGCAGAGGATCAATCATCAACCTTGGCTCTCCAATAATAATACTAATAATAGCGCATTCCATTGCATTGCATATGATAAATCTATATCATCATTAATTATTTAAAGCTTTGGTATTGCACTACTGGACATGAACAAGATAAGAAAATAATTAACAAAGACATGATTAATTTTAATGTTTCATTCTTTCTTTCTTTCTTGAGTCAAAGTTCTTATGAAGGGAACATGATGATGGTAGTCAAAATGAACTACAAAAGTAGACCCTATTGTTGAAAGTTGCTTCAATGTATGATAGTTAATAAATAGAGCAATTAATAACGCAATTCATTAGGATCATCTTTCTTTCTTTCTTTCTTTCTTTTTTTTTTATTTCTCATAGCATCATCATCCATCCGATAATATAACTTAATTTTCATTTTCGTTTTTTATTATGTCATATATCATTAGATAATAGAAAAGATAATGACTGGAAAAAAAAAACACTCAATAGGGAAACTTATAGTATATATATATATATATAAAGCCTTTGAAGAAATACGCCATGCCCTCGTTAGTAAATAGTAATGCAGAGATTGCAGCAAGAGATGAGATGAAATGAAATTGTTTGATAGTTGTATTATTAATGAGACCAAGGAAAGCTTATGAGGAGAAGCAGCAATGATGAGAATTGACCGAGTTTCCTACTACGCACGAGTTACTGTAGCTTTCACCCAGACCCCAGTCTGAGTCATCAGCTTCTCTTCTGATCCATACAACACAACAGGATTAAAGAAGGTCCCCCGCCATTCTACTACGTCCTCATATCTATATTATAAAGCACAATGGTGTTGGAGGAGAGAGAGTGCATCCAACGGCTCTCTTTATGTGGCTTAATTAATGGCTCAGATCATTTCATTGGTAATTAGGGGGAAAGAGAGTGAATTGATTGATAGAAATGGTCAAAATTTTCAAATTTTCAAATAAAAAAATAGAAAGTTAAAATAAAATCATTTAATTTTGTAACAACGTGCCGTAGGCACGGGCCAAATACTGTAACACCGTGCCGTAGGCACGGGCATCATTTAATTAAAAAATAAAATCATTTAATTCTGTAACACCGTGCCGTGCCGTAGGCACGGGCATCATTTAATTAAAAAATAAAATAATTTAATTCTGTAACACCGTGCCGTAGGTACGGGCCAAATACTGTAACACCGTGCCGTAGGCACGGGCAAAAACTAGTATATATATATATATATATATATATATATATATATATATATATATATATATACACACAATTTTGATTCAGTTTATATACGGTCTTTTTATGATCAGTCGTAGGTCTGGAAAGTATTTTGCATTTATTTTTGTTATCAGAAAATTAATATCTACCATTTCTGATTGTTAAAATTAATGCAATGATGAGAGGTGTGAATCTTGAAAGGGACAGATGAGCCCGACCCAAACAATGCAAAATGATAAGTAATTAGACCCAAAAACCAAACCAAACACTACATTTGAGATTCAATCACCCCCAAATAATTACATTAGACCCCCACCCCCACTATCTCCATCATAATATCATTACTTCAACTATACTGAATTCGTACCCCCCATACTGTTACAATAATATAAAAAGCAAATTTTTAAAATTTGTCATGGAGAACAAAAGGAACAAAAAAAAGAAAGAAAAAAAAGAGCTAAGAACATTTTTAGGGATTGAAAAATTCATATTTTATCTTAAAATATACTATTTTAATCTCCAACGACTCGATTATTACGGGGACTACACTGAATATGCACCTATTTACACGGGTTCGGATCGATCCAGCCTAAGCTTGTCCGGTTTCCATGCTGGTTTTAAAAGTTGGATGGGGCTTATTAATAGCGGGGTTGCGGCATGTGAGCTGGTATATGGGAATTAACTAGAGTGAGAGATGAGAGAGGAGAAAAATAAAAACACTTGGATGGGGCTTATTAATTTTCTGGGGAAAATTGAAGAGAAAGTGAAGGCAAATCTATGAAAGGTGAAAGCTTTTTGTGTTACTTAGGGTTTTATGCAATCGAATCAGATCGGCAGTTGTATCGATCGGGAATCGATCATATATCCAATCCGAATAAATCTCTTATATCAAATCTGTTGACCCGGCCTTTTGGCCCGGGACAAAACCTAGTTTTCTGTAACTTTCTTTTTGTAAAATAAATTGAAACTTGTAGAGGTCGTGTACCTCACTTGAGAACATTATATAAATGGTGTAAAATTTAAAAGGACTGAAAAGGATTTAGATATACAAATAAGATTTTATGCCTGCAAACTTCTATTTGTTTACCTAACCCTAACTTAATCTTCATGATTTATTTAAATGACTATCAATTTATCAAAATGTTAGATAGTTAATTGTCATGGATGTAGAACTGATACATTCAAAAACCGGGGAATAAAAAGAAAATCATCATTTGATATTTAATGTTATTATGTAATATTGCTATTTATAAAGTAAGGATTTTCTTGATTTTACATGTTATGTTTCTTATTACATGATATGTTTCTTACATGTATCTTATTCTTATAAGTTTTAATTAATTAATACTATTTATAATGTCAACTGATTTTGCCGTTCAATCGAACTATGGTTTGTAACTAAATCGGGTTTGGAAAAACTCATTCTCAAATTGAAATATTATTTATTAATATTTTCAAAATATTGGAACAATCATAATTTTAAAGCTTTAAATTAATATTTTGATTGTATTTTTCCAAGTCCGAACCTAAACTTAAAAAAAAACACTTAAATTGTGAATTGATTTTTTCAAATTCGATCCATTTTCTAACCCTAAATCGAACATGGACAGCAAAGCTGGAAATATAAAGAAGAGAATAACTTTTTTACCACATGTTTTTAATTCATAGACTGTTTTGGATGATTTTTACATGTCATCCCGCGTGTATTTTTCATTAACACCCATCAACTTATAAATTGTGCAGTTAAAAATTATTAATTATCATAATAAATAATTTTAAGTGTGTGATATGGTATTTTGCAAGATTAGAAATTATATTTTTATATACAAGTATAGGGGAGCTTTTTTTATGTATTAGGCGGAAAAAAAAAATACGATAAAGGCATAAAGAGCTTCGTACTAATGATTGCTTCTGTTGCGTCTAGTCTCCTTCACAACCGGCATCTGTCCCTTCCCCGACAACCTTGCCTTTAACTGGACCCAACATCTTACATGGCACCATATTATTGGGCCACGTCATTATCTCCCACCCAATCAAGTCTCCATCAATGCCACGCCAAATTCACGTGATCCATTTGTCCCACGCGCCCCTCCTAAATAGACTTTTGCACACTGGACCGCTCGCTCACGTGACCTCAACCCCACATTTAAGATTTGTATTTTAACCTTCTCTTCTGACTTTTCCACACCCACGTCCCTGACAGCGCGCGTGTCAACATCGTGCCATTTATGATAACTAATTAATAAAACTCTTTATTTTTCTTAATTTCTTTGTTTGTTGGGAGCCAAAGAAAAGTAATTAATGGTGGAGTAATTGAAGCGTGATTAAATTTATTTATTTTTTTGGGGTGGGTATGTACACGAGTATTGATGAAGCTAGTAGAGCACTGGAGCAGCCAAACATGAGTCATATCTCCATCAAAGCATGATTTGACATTAATTATAGCTCCAATCCATGCATATGAAAATACCAATAAAGGCCCTGTATTTGGAAAAAAAAAAATGTAATTAGGGGTAACAGTGTAAGTTAAAGGCACATTTATTCAGCCAGATACGCACAAAGATCTTCTGATTTGTGCTCTTAAATCCTGCTGCTATGCTGGCACTGGCAGCGATCTGAGCTTTGTGTGGGTAAAAGGGTACTTGCCCAATTCCCATAGAGCGTCTCCAAAGGCCTCACACAAACATAATCTTTTGGAGTGGTTAGTTAGTAGGTTGTCTTGTTAGACGACAACTATAATAAATTACAGGACGCGCATGCACGCCACGTATTGACTCTTATAAATTATCAAAAACTGAGGAGTATTATATTGTAGAACTTGAATCCCTTATTTAGTTCAACTGTCTTAAGTTTTTTGGGCATGCGTATATTTAAAATTACGATTATAATTTATTAAAAAAAAATCTAACCACAAAACTCAACTAAACACATAATTCAAATTCTATATTGTAACATTAACGTTATCTTTGTGAAAAGCATAAAGAGATTTCGTCTTACTCTCTCTCTCCCTCTTTACGTGTGAGAGAGATTGAGAAAAATGATTAAAGTGTTTTTGCATGGATTTCAATAATTGCAGATGTTATAAAAAAAGCATGACAAAATGTTAATAGCACGGATCAGGGATATCAAACTCATAATTGATTAATGGCTGATCATTCCCCCTCCTCAGTCCTCTCTCAATTATTGCTGCTAATACTACGACCCCCCCTGTTCTTGTCCCACTATATTTTGCTGTCTCCCCTGGGGACGGGGACCAGAAGAAGAACCCTATCACTCTCCGTTTTGGGCATCGGCTTTACCCTTAAAAAATTCACTTCAACTTACATGCCTGCCCTTATAATTAATTAATTAGGCATGCCCAAGAATTTCAACACAAGAGAAACTATATTCGAGTTGATCACTCACTTGCTATTCAAATTAACTCTTCTATAATTGTGTTTTACTCTTAATAACTAATCTAATCAACATCGCCATGCATGTCACTTGAACTATTATCTTATTGTTACAAATTATTTAGTTACTGTGTTCTTACCAATGACAATGAACAACAGTAAAACAGAACACGATTGGTACAATAAAGTAGCGGTAATAACTAAACAACAGTAATGAAAATAACACAGTTCCAGGAGCGAACGCGATAGTGCAGCAACGAACAGTATCGAACCAAAAGAGAGAATTCTGACGCTTGTTGATCATGCGGCAACAATCTCCTTAAAATAAATTCGCCCCCTACCGAATGGTGCAGTAGAGCGTGAGACGTTTATTTCCCATGATGCAACGGAAATAGACGAGATTGGGCACCACCAAAATCGTCACAACGAACCACGAGATGTGTATGAACTCCTAAGAAAAACAGAAAAGAAAACCAAAAACCAAAAGATTTATCTTCTTCTCTAGAACCGAAAATCAACACTGCCACCCTTAAAAGAAAAATTAACATGCCAATTAACCACCTAGTTAATTAATGGAATTAAGTTAACTGTTATGGAACTTCAAATGACTTGGGAAAAAAATAAAGAGACTTGCAAAAATTGGCTGGGCCAGGCCCGCACAATTTGGTCTGGCATTCGTGTACGCAGGACGCGCGGGTGCACACGAGTCAGGCCTGTTCGGATTTTGATATGCACCCCCTGCGCGCGCACATAGAGAGAGCCTCTATCCTTATAACCCTTACCCATCTATATATGAGCAATCATATATAAGCACAATTTTCCTTTATTAGATTTCTTATGTGTGACAAGCTAATATCTCTTTATTTTCCAACACTAATTGGTGAACTTTGAGCAACAATTTCTCATTCACCCAAGCACCATTTTAAGCATATGAATATATCATTATGAACTACTCACGGATGAGTATCCCACTACAAGAAAACTGTGAGATAGCGACGGAAATATTCGTCGCTAATCCGTTGCTACTGTACAGTTAGCGACGGAATAGAGACGGAAAAATTATGTCTCTATTCTCTTGGTCGCAACAAAAAAATAGCGACAAAATGTATTTGTCGCTAATCCGTTGCTACTGTACATTTTCGGATCCGAATCACTCAAAAACAACCACTAACACGAAATGGATCATACTTAAAATTGTGCCACAAAATACTTACTAAGATCATTTTCCAACACTTATTCCAAAAATGTTGTTACCAAAATCTCTCATTGTTTAGCTTTACTTACTTGATAAAAAACAATGGGCAGTAAGGAAAAGCCTTGAACAATGCTATAATATAATTAATATCCCAATCCTAAGCATAAAAGCCCTTAAATAACGCTAAAGCCTTGCATAAAATATTCTCTAAACGCGTTTCGAAGGTAAAACTGTAAAAGTAAATTCTTGGATACGCAAAAAGTTAAACGATGCTGAAAAAATCCAGGGGATTTGACATATGACTGAGGCTGAGCAGGTAAAAAATAAAAAACTAAAAAAACTAAAAGCAGCCATTAATTATTAATGGTCAAATCCCTCATCTCTCTCTCTCTTCTTTTTTTTCTTTTTTTTTTTTTATGTCAAATTAATTAAAATAGTCCAATAATCATTTGCAGACCCCGTTGATTTCCAACGGACGAGCTGTTCAAACTTCTAAGACGTTATCTACTCAGCCAATGGATTTTTGTAACGTGACACTTTTCTTATAGAGGAAAGTAAAGAATGCATATGTTGGTTGGTGGGTCAGCAGCCTATTGTTTAACAAATTGTTTAATATTCATTTTCATTATGCTTAGGTTATTAATTGTGCAAATATGATGCAATCATGACTAGCATTGGATTAATGTTTTATTGTCGTTTGATTGCATAGATTAAAGCCATGGCATGAATCGTGGAAGATTGATAGAAAGAAACATTCTAATTCATATTTTGACATGAGATGCGTTGGATAGGAATTAATTATGAAGAAAATTCTATTAAAAATAAATGTGTCAACTTAACGTGCAACAAGAATTAATACGTTAATCATCTTCAATATCAGAAATTTCAAAACCCTTATTGCAATTAGTTTGTTTGGTGGTCACAGTCATCAATTAATCATGCATGAGCTAGCACATATTGAGAGCAATAAATTGACAATATTATTTTCAATATGATTAATAAGTTCATTATTTTAAATGATGAATATCAGGCACAGGTTGAATGTTTACCAGCACTAGAAGCAATATTGCCCATCAATAATCACTACAAGAAAATTGACTTTTAGCGTAGAAAAATTTCGTCATTAAAAATCCAAATTTCGACGCTAAAGGTCTTCTACGTTGAAATAAAATTTTGACGCGAAAGTTTGGTCGAGGAAAAAATGTAGCGTCAAAAATCGATTTCGATGCTAAAAATATATATTCAATGACGAAATATTTAATCGTTAAAAGTACTTATCTTTAGCGTCGAAATCGATTTTTGACGCTAAATACCTTAATCGACCAAGCTTTCGCGTCAAAATTTTATTTTGACGCATAAGACCTTTAACGACGAAATATTTCGACGCATAAAGTGAAAATAGTAAAAATAAAATTAAAATTCGTTATAATTAGTTTTAAAAACTAACTATAAAAAATTGACATTATAAATTAATTTCAAACTAAATTTCATTACAAAATTAATTAAATTTTTTATTTTATCTTTAGCGTCGAAATCTGTTTTTGACGCTAAATAAATTCATCGACCCAACTTTCGCGTCAGAATTTTATTTCGACGCAAAAGGTGAAAATAGAAAAAAATAAATAAATATTATAATTAGTTTTAAAAACTAGTTATAACAAAATTGACATTACAAATTAATTTCAAGTTAAATTTCATTACAAAAGTAATTAAATTTTTAGAAAATATAAGACCATCATTACAAATTTGTTATAAAAAAATTATAACAATAATATCTTTATTGATATAAAAATAAAATTATAAAATTTATTACAACAAAAAACATAAAATAAAATGATAAACTACAATTTTCTATATATTTTCTTCATATTTAATTTCATTTGTTTTTCATTTTCTTCACCATCTTCATTTCCACCATTTCTTCATCTTCATATTCCCCTACAAAAAAAAAAAAAAAAAAACATTAGATATAGGGGTGGCAATTTGGGTCAGGATTCGTTTATTCGTTTGATTCGATTCGCTTTAAAGCGAATACGGGTTTGGAAAAATGGATTCGTTTAATAAATGGGTCAATTCGATTCGATTCGTTTATTAACGAATCGAATCCGAATTTGAGGTCATCAATTCGTTTATTCGTTAAGGATTCGTTTATTAAACGAATCATAAACGAATCGAATCCGAATCGAATTCGTTTAATACCCGTTTAATGTTATTACAAATTTACCCTTAAAATTTTCAAATATTTGTTTAAGTGTATAAGGATATATTAGTAATTTACGTTTAACTTAAAAAGTAAAAAACTAAAAAATCTAAACCTAGCCTCTCAGTCTCTCAAACGAATTTCTCCAGCCGCCTCTCAAAACCGCCTCTCAAAACCCTAAAACTCTCTCAAAATTCATATGAGTCAAATGACTCAAATCTGAAATTTTTGCCTCAGCTCTTCTTTTTACAACAGCCGCCTCTCAGTTCTTCTTGTTCAACGCTTCAATTCCTCTCTGTTCTTCTCGCAGGTACACATACTAACGCTTCAGCCTTCAGTCAAATGACTCAAATCTGAGAAGCTGCATGAACCAACCCTTTTTCTTTATTTATTCGTTATGGTGAATTTAAAAAATATGTGATTCCAGGTTGAATTTAAAAAATTGATAACCCTATAGTGCTAATGAGTTGTGTTGGAGATAATGTGTTTATTGTTTTATGCTTCAATTGAGGGAATATTAATGCTTTGGTGGTACAGTAGGCTCGGCTAAAGGGGAGGAATTTGGTGGGTGAGTAAGATCTGATGTCTGTATAGGCAGTATAGCTTAATTATCAGTTTCTATTTTCTAGTTTAAAAAATTGATAACCCTAGAGTGCTAATGAGTTGTGTTGGAGATAATGTGTTTATTATTTTATGCTTCAATTGAGGGAATATTAATGCTTTGGTGGTACAGTAGGCTCGGCTAAGGGGGAGGAATTTGGTGGGTGAGTAAGATCTGATGTCTGTATAGGCAGTATAGCTTAATTATCAGTTTCTATTTTCTAGTTTAAAAAATTGATAACCCTAGAGTGCTAATGAGTTGTGTTGGAGATAATGTGTTTATTGTTTTATGCTTCAATTGAGGGAATATTAATGCTTTGGTGGTACAGTAGGCTCGGCTAAGGGGGAGGAATTTGGTGGGTGAGTAAGATCTGATGTCTGTATAGGCAGTATAGCTTAATGTGCAAGTTTGACGGTAATTTTTTTCTCTTAACTCTTTTTCAATTTATTTTTTTAAAAAACATAACTCAATAATATAATTTTATTTTATTTGCAGGATTTTCACCTCGGATGATAATGATAAAGAAGTTTGCATTTACCGTCTCAACATGTGTCAAAATGTGTTTTGAAGATTTTAAGTGTTATTATGCATTTGATTTGTAATTTGAAATTTGGAACTTGTTTTATGGATTTTAAGACTATAACAACTAATATGGTATGGAATGGATGGTTAGATTTTGACATTATATATTTTATTTTGATTAAACGAATCGAATACGAATCGAATACAAAATTTGATTCGTTTAGTTTGATATAAACGAATAAACGAATTTGATATAAACGAATAAACGAATTTGATATAAACGAATGGAATGCGAATAATAAACGAATCGGATGCGAATACTAAACGAATCGGATGCGAATAGTAAACGAATAATAAATTCGATTCGATTCGTTTGACTTATGTAAACGAATAAACGAATCGAATACGAATATTCGTTTATTAAACGAATCGAATCCGAATCCTAATATCAGGATTCGTTTAATAAACGAATCGAATTCGAATTTAGTGCATTACAATTCGATTCGTTTAGAATTCGTCACGAATTCGATTCGTTTATTCGTTTTGCCACCCCTAATTAGATATTAACATAAAATACATGAAATGAAACAAAACTCTCAAGGAAAAAAGAATTTCAGAGAAGAAATAAGAGTATGAGAAAAAAAAAGTGAGAATAGAAGAAATGAAATAGTTAATAAATTTATAGGGAAAAATAACCTTTAGTGACGAAAGCTTATTTCATCGTTAAAGGTCCTCAAATAGCGGGAATTATTTCCGCCAAAATTTTGATATTTAGCGTTGAAAGTGTTGACTTTTAGTGTCAAAAATTCATCGCTAAATGTCAAAAAATTAAATCTAATTTTATTAGGCGGGAAATTGAAATTTTTAAATTTACCATTTAGCGTTGAAATTAAAAATCGACGCTAAAAGTCCGTGATTTAGCGTTGAATTAAATTGTTCGATACTAAATGACATATTTTTTTTAATATTGTAAAAAAAAAAATCTGCATTCTAAAATTATATTTAAATTTTTTATATTTAGCATCGAATTTAATTTTCGACGCTAAAGAACTACCCTTTAGGGTCGAAATTATGATTCAATGCTAAAATATTGCGCTTTTAGCGTCAAACAACTATATCGACGCTAAATGGTCAACCCTATTGCGTCGAATTTAAATTTTGACGTTAAAGGTTCTACCATTTAGCGTTGAAAAACTATTTCGACTCTAAAATATCATTTAGTGTCGAATTTAAATTTCAACGCTAAATGTTCCACCATTTAGCGTCGAAAAACTATTTCGAATTAAAATTCAACGCTAAATGATTTATTAATGTAAAAAAAAATAAAAAATTGATGCTAAAGTTCCATTTTTATAATGAATTTTAACATACAATGATCAGATGTCATTGAAGACGTGCCACTACCATACAGTCTTATTATTTAAAAAGAAAAAAACAAACTTTTGATTTGACCTAAAAAATAAAATTAATTTAGAATGTATTTTCAAAAGGTTAGCCAATCAAATATAAAGGCACGTGTTATTTAAATTTCACATATAGTCGTTCGAATTCAAAGCAGTAAAAAACTATATAGCCGCCGGCTTGACTACTCTATGATAAATATTGAATGAAATATGTAGATATTAATTAGAGAGGCAGTGAAATTGCATAATTTGGGCACAACTAAGTCTTCAAAATCGATGATAGACGATAATCATAACACATAAGTCTTCAGAATCACGTGTTATAAATTGCATGATACTGGTGGTGGGATGTGTAAACAAATGTTGGTGGGTGGTGATAACTAAGTCTAAGCTAAGCTAATGAAATAATGAATCTCCCAGCGCAGGCCATATTTGATTGAAGCCTGCTCGGTGTCACGGGCCAAACTTTTGGGATCACCAAGTTAGGTCCGTGCGGCACTTGTTAACACAATGTCTAACAAGTCAGCCTAGAATTGAGCCTGCAAGGACAAGCTCAAGGTTAGCCATCAACAAGTTGTGAACATTATTAAGCAATGGAAGGTCAATATACGTTGTTAGCACACACTCAAGCTTTACAGCATAGCATTCAAGCATCACATTGGGGCAAAACAATGAAACATCAAAAGGAGCATCTTTCATTAAACAAGCCAACTAAGGGCGAGGGAGTACACAGCTGAAACCCTTAGTATGCTGGTGGCCAAGGCCCTTCTAAGGTGCCCGGGTCACCTCCCCCTAAAGAGCTTTTAAAGACATTACAAAAGTGGCACAAGGAAACACACCTCATGCTTGAGTTGTCACCCCCCCTTAAATAGAAAATAAAATAAAATAGGAAATTACAATAGTGCACACTAGTACCACAACACAAGCGGCCATGGGCAAGACATTGGCCCTGGACAAGCTTGGGGTGTTAGCACGTTACACTCGGCGTCTACCACTGACTGAATATTGAAACTTGGAAAAAAAAAATGATACATACACAATGCCAATCCCATCCCAACTCTACCATTATTAACAATGATAAAAAAACTAAAAAAAAAAAAAGGTGAAAAAGAAAAATAATTTTATAATCTTTGTTATTTTTGGTAATTAGAGAGGAATTGGGTAATATCATTGTTTTTGAAAATGTAAATTATATGCTTTAATTTCCAAAATTTTTAGATTGTGGGAATAATTTTTAGTGCTATAAATAAAAAATATATATAATATATGTAGTTATATTAAATATAATTGTCATTAATTTAATTTATTTATTATTTTAATACTTAGATATCGTTATATATATAGAAATTTTGCATCGTAGATAACAACTGTCTTTTTGATTTTTACCATAAAAAAAAAAAAGGATTGAGACAAAATCCTACCCTAAATCCTAAGTATGAAGTAGTGTGTGAATATCTCAGATAGCAGAGCACTTTTTCCTACATTATCATGTCATGTAAAACAGGGACGACTACGCGCATTGCACGAGAGTGGGGCTGGTACTACTGCTTACCATATAGGACATAATTAGGGTTTCCAGATTGTTTGTCAACCCGGGGTTTGTCGGTCAAACCAGTTTCTCTCACATGAAATTTAAATTTTCAAAAATGAACCATAATAATAAAAAAGTTTCAGAGAAAAAAAATAAAGAAAAGTAAAATGGCTGTTTATTTCGGGTTTGCTTTCGTATCATCAATATAATAATAATAAAATAATAAAATAATAAAATTTGGATTAGAATCTCTATAAAGACTCTTTATACTTTCTGGCTAGATCATTCAAAACTAGAACCAAACCTTATCATTTTATCTCTTTCTCTCTCTCTCTCTCTCTTTTATTAGCTTATGCAACAAAGGAGGAGGATATGGAACTTGGTTTAAGCTTAGGAGATAGTGATGCTTCAAAGTCACTTCGGTTCATGGAGAAATCCCACCCCCATGAAGTAATTAGTAGTAACAAAGGCTTAGGGTTTTGCATGGGATTATCAATCGGTTCGAGTGTTGTTAGAGACGATGCTAATGATCATCATCAAAGACGACAAGAAGAAGAAGATTATCATCAGAATGGAGACAAACAAACATCAAATACAAATACAGATAAAGATGAAGCAAAGAAAGCGGCAGATCCACCAAAAGATATACAGCTAATTAATCTCTTACCAAACACTCCAGTCGTCCCTCGTAATCCAAAGCCCTCTTTTCTTGCCTTTCCTTGGACCTCTGACAAAGGTAATTACATTTATCGCTTTCAATTCTTTCTTTCTTTCATTTAATTAATTTCTTAATTTTCTTTTAATTTATTTATTGGGTTATATTTTTATTATATTTAGAAAGTTCAGCGGCGGCATGTGCGTGCTCTTCAGGTATGGAAAGAGGGTTTGATGTGAACAAGTTCCCTCTTGTTGAAGAGTCACAAGAATTTGATGGGGCTGCTGCTTTATCTTCTTCGCCCAAGTCCAACAACAGTGCAGCGTCGTCGTTTCAGATGGATTTTTGTATCTACAGTAACAGTGCTAGTGGAGGTAATAATAAAAGGGATTTTGAGATTGATGGTGAGACTGAGAGAGCTTCTTCAAGAGCCTGCAGCGATGAAGATGAAAATGGCTCTACTAGAAAAAAACTAAGGCTCTCTAAGGAACAGTCTGCTTTTCTTGAAGAAAGTTTCAAGGAACACAACACTCTTAATCCTGTAAGTACACTACTGATACTGGTACATACACAACGCATGACTCGTGAAAGAGCTTGAGTTTTTGTTATATATTAATAATTTTGTATGTATGTTTGATAAATGACGCTGCAGAAGCAAAAGCTTGCACTGGCAAAACAGCTTAATCTTCGTCCGCGCCAAGTAGAAGTTTGGTTTCAAAACAGAAGAGCAAGGTATTCTTAATTTATGATCTGTGTTTGTTGCATTAATAATTAATTAATTATATTTTGATTGGTTATTGTTGCTGCAGAACTAAGTTAAAGCAAACAGAGGTGGATTGTGAGTACTTGAAGAGATGTTGTGAAACATTAACTGAAGAGAACAGAAGGCTACAAAAGGAGCTTCAAGAATTAAGAGCTTTGAAGACTTGTAATCCCTTTTACATGAAAGTACCAGCCACGACACTGACCATGTGCCCATCTTGTGAGCGAGTGGCCACCACCACCAATCCTCCTGCTACCACCACCAATACTACTTCAGATCCCAGTACTGGGTTCTCTCTCAGTACTACTACTACAACTACTAGGCCTAGGTTCTTTCCATTTTCTCCTCATAACCAAAGTCATGCCCAACAGCTGGAGAAAAAATAGTAAACTCTTTGATCTGTTGAGTTTTGGTTATAAAGTTGTGGGTGATTTTGGATCTTTTTTGGTTTGTACATACTGCTGGTCTCTTCTTGCGACTAGAGAAGGTTTGGAGGTCATGGAATTTTCTCGATTTCCTTCTGGATTTTGTGATGATAGATAGAATCAGAAGGAAACATCAATTAGCTAATTAGATTTTACATTAATTAACAGCAGCTATAGGGTTTTGAGGAAAGGAATTTCACACCCCTCGGACCCATCCATGTTAGGGTTTTGAATAAGGAGAAAAATTTATGTAGGGATTGTCATTGTCAGACCGGTCAATCAATGAATGATACGTGTTTGAGTTATTTTTTTCGATATTTTGATCAATTATTTTCAAAATAATTGAAACACGTATCATTTACGGATTGAACGGTCCGTTTTTCTCTTGAATAAGTTATGTATTTTTCATATGTATGTGTGATATTTTGGAAAGAAAATTCCAAGTAATTGAATTAATTAATTTATTTATTTATGAAGTTTTGTATTAAATGTAAGTCGTTGGTTGTATTTGTGCTTAGGGCTATGCAGATCACTGCACTTTTTAATGATTTCATTCACCCACACATTGATTAGTGATGGGGTACTGTGAAGGACTTGAATGTCATATAAACCAATGTGTCCTTTAAAGTGGGGGTGCCCTTTCAGTCCCAATTATGAGTACTCTCTCTCTGACACAAATTTTGAATAGTAAATATGATGAAATTTAATGTTCGAGGAATTATCACTGCCTATCCTTTGCATGGCATGGATCGCACACGAGTTTGAGTTCTTCCAAGAAAGCAAATAAATATATAGGAATAGGATATTCAAATGATTAAGTATTTTTTTTTTGGAAATATTAGAAATCTCATCATTAAAATATTCTATCAGACGAAATACATCTTCGGATTTAAATTTAAAATTTTAATAATTAAATCTTAAATTTTATGTCACAAACTACACCACAGAGGGCAAATGGGTAAGCATGCTAATTGTCATGTAAGGCAATGAGATATGTAATTGGTTTTGGGAGGACATGAGGCTAATCAACAGCACATGTATAAGAAAGATGAGGAAGATGGTGATTAAGAAATAGTATTGATGTAAAACATAATTTTAATTAAAATACAACCGACCATGGACCCATTGCTAAATCCTTATTGGGAATTATAATGTAAAAAGGACGTGAGGAGCTAATCACCCAAATGGAAAGCTCAACTACCATTATTATATGCCATCCAATGATTTGGTGTTGTGTTTTGTGTCTATCAACTTTATTATTAATTAATTAATAATTCCAAGACTTGTTCCATGCCCCATTGATACATCATCTATATATATATATATATATATATATATATATATAATATATATATTACATGTGACTATGACACGGTGTTACATAATTTATCGCATGATCTATCATTGTCATTTTTTCAGAAAGATTTTATAATGAAAGAATTATGTTCTTTGATTTGTTTGATAATTTTCAGATAGATTCTATTATGAAATGATTTTGTTCTTTGATTTGTTTGATAACCTACAATTATCATTTTGAGAGAGATTATATAATGGAAATATTTTATATTTGTCATTAGATTATAATGAAATATTTGAGCCTCCAATTAAGCCACATAAACATAGGACTTTGAATACATTATCTCTCTCAATTAGATTCATTGGTTGTCTTCTTTTCCACCCATTAAATGACATATACTGTTGATGGTGTTTTCAGGACATATGTTATTTAAGGAGTACGACATGGGTAAAAATGGTAATTTCCTTCTCGGTCGAAATCGATGATACCGACCCGACCACATGTGTAAATGGCCGAACACTTGAGATCGGAAGACCGGACATTATCAGGTCGACAACAGCATTCTCAATACAAAAGACTATCATGACCGACCACATGAAGACCGGGAATATGGCGGGATATGCTCCAGAAGATAAGTTATCCTACTTTCATGGGGAAAATTGGTGAGTCAGAGTCCTAGTAGGATAAAGAAAGTAAATGTAGTTTTGATTAGGAATCCTTATGGGAAAATGGAATAGTTTTGACTAGGATTCTTTATGGGAAACGGAAATTCTTGTACAAATAGGAATATGATTTCTACACTATTATAAATAGAATGGTAGAGTGTGCATAAGGGGAGCAAGAAAAGATTGGAGATCAAGATCATTATTGTAAGACTTGTAAACAAAAGAGAGAGCTGGGAAGCGTGTTTGATTAATAAAAGTATCATCCTTTTTGCGCCCGTGGACGTAGGTCGGACCAAGATCCGCCGAACCACGTTAAATCTCCTTGCCGATTGGTGTGTTTATCTTTCTTTTGCTAAATTTGCCTTTGGTCCCCCATAACCAAACAAATTCACTATTGAAGGAGGATTCCCTCTGAGGCGATATTCCCGTATTGCCCTGAGACCAAAATCAGCCGTCAACATATACTATTGTGGTTTATAATATAGATATATAAAATCTTTCTCTATCGTTATGTCTGCATGAATTTTTCGTATAGATACAAGATAAAATACTAATACTTTATCATGTAAAATTTTTTTATTTTTTTATACGATAAAATATTGATACTTTACCGTGCGGCATCCGCACAAGAGAATTATCGATTGCTTTTGAGAGACGTATATTATAATTTTCAAATATTGTGATAGACCAAACATGTATTATTTCATTAATTTGCATACATGCTTTGGTTTTGTACCCCCGACATTTTTGAAGTAGGGTTTAATAATCTTCTAATTTTATTTTTTAATAACCACTTCAAAGATATTTACTGAATATGAGGAGTCTCATCTCACCAGCAAAGTCCGGATCATATATTTTAGTCATATTTCCGCAGAGACCATACGATTTGTGGCTGATTCATGTGATTAATGAATATAATCAGAGATGAGAGAACATTAGATCATATAAACAAAATTAAATTCTAAAATTGATTTTACAAAAAAAGTGGTACAACTACATAACATGCAGTGAGAGAGAATTTGCAAGGCCTATTATGCTATTGCTCGGCGTTGAAACTTGAAATAAACAATTCTTGTTGACTTTCTGAGCGACCTTTCGATTTCCAACACTCAATCTTATCCGTGAGTTCAAGAATAAAAATATAATGATTTGAGGTCAAAATAAACGATGTTAATTAAATAGACAAAACAAAACAATAATAATGAATGATTGAAGATAAATGGTAGTAGTTAGTTCATGAGTCATGGAAACCTATGCATGGTGCGTCTCATATGCATGATTATTTATTTATTTATTTATTTATTATTATTATTATTATTATGGATAATTAAAGATGGAATTTTGAATGTGTTTGGTATTAGGTCGGTGTGACGTCACTGCTTTCCACCAACATTGATTCCATAGCTATCATCTATTCTATCATCAAGTTAACACTTAATATCCAAGATCTTTTTCAACTTCAATGACTTGATCTGCCTGGTTTTGGGCTTAATTGAATAAATATTTGACAAAATCCTGTTTTAAGCAGCTTCAATGTTTTGTTTGTTCATCCTTCACATGCTATCTATCGATCAAACTTGAATTTTAAGGTGGTTTTTTTTCACTTGAATAATTTAGGGTTGAATTGTCTTTTGATCCTTGGCAAAAGATTGTTGATTGATTTGTCAAAGTTCAGTTCTTGTTCTATTCACCCACCACCACTTATCTATTCATTGAATTGAATTGAATTGAATTGAATTGAATGATTGATTTATTTATTTTTAAGATGAAAATTTATTCATATATATAAAAAAAACATTCATATATATATATATAATTATATGATTATAAAAAGCTCAAATATAAACTTAAGATATCATAAGATTCAAGTCTGGTGAGGATAAACCTAATAATATAAAACAAAATATGTATTATGTATTTTCCGTAACTAGTCAAAATAACTATTCACACCTAAAAACTACTTAGGAGCAAGAGGAATTACGGGACCGACCTGGTTCTCTACCTTAACCTCGTTGCAAAGTCGGTGACTACATATCTCTAATTAGAAGTGAAACAACATAATACATACATTGTACATATAACTTTTACAACAACGCACAATTAATCTAATACAAGATAATTAATAGATATGCGAGAGATATCCCGAGAGGTTTAGAAAAACTTCAGTATTCACTACCAAACACACTCATTTAGCTCGCACCAAATCTTTTATACATTAACGAAAATATAATTATTCCCGTAAAAAAACAAAAAAAAATATAAACTAACACTAAGGTTGGACAAATACCACTACATAAAGTGGATCCACAGATCAGCAGAGTTGAACAATAAATTTCACACCAAATTAAACCAAAAAAATAAAAAACCAAACTACCGAGTGGTTCATCGGAAAAATTCTGGTGAAACACTGGCATCCACACAGAAAGGATAGAAGAAAGAGACGAAAAAGAGGGCTAGGGTTTACGGTGATATGGTGGTTTCAGGGATTTGCGAGGATATTGATTGAAACTTAGTTGAGCAAACAATTGCCAATGGCAATTGGAACGACAATTATATTATTAAATGATGGACACTTGAAGCAAAAATCATATATTTTTCATTTCTTCTTTTAACCATCTAATCTGGCACACTCAGATAATATATGCCCATTTCTAACTTGCAACTACTACTCTTATAATCCTGTCACAAGAATCGATTAAACAACATTTTCCACTCTCTCTGTTTCAAGCCTACATAAAATAATGCAACATTACAGCTTCCACATCCATTTACAGGCTCCATGGCCTAACACCCAGCACTTGGATCTACCAAGTGTTACAGAACTGTGCCACATCAGTGGCAAAGTCCATTGATGCGAGTGTTAAATCGAATCAGCTTCTAGCAGGAGCATCATTCCGGGATTGCTCTACAAGTGGGGGCAGGAGAAGACTAAGCCTAGTTTTGTACCTCTCTATTCGTTTCGCCCGTTCATTGCTCAACCTATATGCAAAACAATAATATAACAATTAACCTTGGGATTCTGACACAAGCAATAACACTCGAAAATTCTGTTTCCGAATGAAACTACAGTTCAAGAAAGCCATAAAAAAATGAAGGGAGAAACTTACCGTGCTCGAACTTGCTTAGCGTGCTGAATGTGTTTTCTCAACAGATCTTCTGAAAATCTATCAACATTCTCATCCTGAAAACGGAGCAGAAAAATTCAAGTCACTTTCAATTCCCGTTCCCCTTAAAAACTCAAAGATTGTTTAAGTGCAGCCTCGTTGCTTCTTACTCTCATACCGTACAAGTAATATCTATAACAATATATCAGGACCAACACTTAAAAATGTTGAAACCAGCTGGAGCAGCTGGAGCATGTTGGCATGCAAGCAAAGTCTGCATGCAGCCAAATGCACCTAAAGCAGCCACCAAAAACAGTGTGTGAGCTGTGAGTGTGTGTGTGCAAGTTGGCAAACCGCGTGACACTGTTCACGCGGTTTGCTCAGCTATAAAAGAGAGCCAAGGATCATTAGTTTCATCATCCCAAAATGAGAGTGTATATTGTAGAGAGAAGTAAGAGGTTTTTGTGAGTTTCTTTGGTTGTAAACTTGTTGTATTATTCTTGTAGTAATAATACGAATTTCGGTTTTTCCTCAAATACTTCCTAGAGTGATCGTGTTTTCACAACAAGTGGTATCAGGAGCTTTGGTTTGACATTGGGATCGAAAAACCGAAGAACGGAGCTTGGTTCGGAAAATTCGAGTTCCGGCAAAGTTGTCAAAAATCAACTTTGAGCACACCATCAGCTAGTTCACGTCGAGACGAGCACGGTGGTATTTTCCGGTGACCGAAACAACGTCCCAGCATCCCTCACGCGCCGCACGCGCCGTCCAGAGGGCTCTTCACCACGCGCCCCCACTCGCAGCACGCGCCTCACGCGCGCCAGAGGTTGAAGACGATCCGCGTCAGCATCCACGTCAGCGACACGTCAGCGACACGTGCCAGCCACGTCAGCATTCGGGTCCCACACTGCCACGTCAGCTTGCCACGTCAGCACGCCACGTCACCTTGCCGCGTCAGCTGCCACGTCATCTGCCACGTCAGCAAAGCGGGTCCCATCTGCCACGTCAGCACTGCCACGTCAGCAGCCTGGTAAATTTCATTTAGCCCCCTGAAGTTTTGAAATTTACAGTTTTGCCCCAGAACTTTTAGGAATTTACAAATCAGCCCCTGTGTCGGATTTAGACCAACGAAGTGTCTATTCCACCATTTTCGACCGTTCCGGACGCAACGGTGACCTCGGATTTGTGAAATTCAGTCCCGATTTTAGGGTATTCCCATTTTAAAATTTAAAACTTAAAATGGAGTTGGAGGATTCTCATTCTGGTGCAATGATTAAGTTGGCTGCCACTAATTACTCCCTATGGAGACCTAGGATGATAGATTTTTTACATTGTAAAGATCTGTTTGATGTCATCGAGTTTAAGGGAGAGAAACCAGAGTCTGTTAAGGAGTATGACTGGAACAAACTCAACAGCAAAACTTTGGGACAGATTAGGCAGTGGATTGGTCATAGTGTCTTTCACCACGTAGCACAGGACACAGATGCTTATGAAATGTGGAGGAAATTGGAAGACATGTTCCAGGCCAAAACAGCTCGGAATAAGGCCTTAATCATGAGGCGATTGGTGAATTTGAAGCTACGGAGTGGAACTTCCGTTGCAGAACACACCAACGAGTTCCAAAGCCTGGTGAACCAGTTGTCTGCAGTAGATATGCAACTAGCAGACGAAGTTCAAGCCCTCTTGTTACTCAGTTCTCTACCTGATAGCTGGGAGACTCTGGTGGTTACTCTCAGCAACTCAGCTCCAGGAGGCAAACTTTCCATGCCTATGGTAAAGGATGCCCTGTCAAATGAAGAAGCCAGAAGAAAAGATGTGGGCTCAGATCAAACAGAAGCCCTTGTCTCGGAGCAACGAGGAAGACAACATGAGAAACATCAAGGTGGGAGAAGAGGCAGAAGCAAAAGCAGGGGCAGGTCCAAGACGGGAAAAAGACATACAAGTGCTTCCACTGTGGCATAGAAGGCCACTTGAAGAAAAATTGCCGGAAACTGCAACGGGAGCAGGGACAAGGCAATAACCAGCCGAAGAAGAATGATGCGGAGACACTAGTAGTTACTACGGTGGATGTAGCTATATGCTCCGGCCAGGAAGAAGCATGCCTTCACACCGCAACTCAGGATGTCGAGTGGGTGGTAGATACTGCAGCATCCTACCACGTCACTCCTCACAGGGATTTCTTCACAACATACAAAGCAGGAGACTTTGGAGCAGTGAAGATGGGGAATACCAGTTCTTCTCAGATAGTGGGAATTGGTGAAGTACAGTTGCGGACAAATGCAGGGTATACAGTAACCCTGAAGGAGGTCAGACATGTTCCAGAACTTCGGCTCAATTTACTCTCGGGGGTAGCTCTTGACAAACAGGGCTATGCTAGCCACTTCGGCAACGGCACTTTCGGATGATAAAAGGTGCCATGGTCATCGCCCGAGGACATATCTGTGGAACCTTGTATAAGACTCATGTGAAAATTGTGCAGAAAGCCTAATGTAGCTGAACGGGAGGCTTCTCAGAATCTGTGGCACCAGAGACTCGGTCACATGAGTGAAAGAGGGTTGTCTACCTTGACAAAGAAGGATCTAATCACCGTCTCCAAGAATGCTACTCTGGATCCTTGCAATCACTGTCTATTTGGTAAGCAACACAGAGTCTCTTTTAATTTCTCTTCTACGAAGAAATCAGAGTTACTTAGTCTGGTGGTACTCTGATGTATGTGGTCCCTTGGAGGTGAACTCATTGGGCGGTAACAAATTTTTCTGACTTTTATTGATGATGCTTCTCGGAAAGTTTGGGTGTATTTTCTGAAAACAAAGGATCAGGTCCTGGATTATTTCAAACTGTTCCATGCCATGGTTGAGCGTGAAACAGGGAAGAAACTGAAGTGCCTTCGTACAGACAATGGAGGCGAATACACTTCCAGGGAGTTCGATGCCTACTGCGGAAGTCATGGTATTCGACACGAGAGGACTGTTCCACGCACCCCACAACACAATGGTGTCGCTGAAAGGATGAACCGCACCATTATGGAGAAAGTCAGAAGTATGATCAGTATGGCCAAGCTGCCAAAGCCATTCTGGGGAGAAGCTGTTCGTGCCGCCTGCTACCTGATCAACAGATCACCATCTGTACCGTTGAACTTCGAGATTCCGGAGAAGTGTGGTCTGGTAAGAATCCTTCATATTCTCACCTCAGAATATTCGGATGTTTAGCATTTGCACATGTATCCAAGGAGCTCAGACAGAAGCTCGATGCAAGGACTACTCCATGCATCTTCATAGGCTATGGAGACGAAGAATTTGGATACAGGTTATGGGACCCGAAGGAAAGGAAGGTCATCAGAAGCAGGGATGTAGTGTTTCTTGAAGACCAGACAATAGAAGACATTGAAAAGCCCAAGATGCCTTCTAGAACAGTGCCGATAATGTTGATGAAAATCCAGACACAACCCCAGCACCAACACCAGTGGCCACAGATGATGATGGGGTGCAAGACATACCAGAAGCAGAACCAGAGGAGGAAGGAGGTATTGAGCAGGGGGAGCTGCAGCCTGCTCCATCAGAGGCTTCGAGTTCATCCACATATCCGGATGACAACAGACAGCCAGAACCTCCAGTACGAAGATCCGAGAGATGCCGGATTCCATCAGCCAGATACTCAGGATCAGAATACATTCTGCTTACTGACGAGGGGGAGCCAGAAACCTTCAACGAAGCAGTATCTCATAAGGACAAAGACAAATGGCTGCACGCAATGCAGGATGAGATGGAATCTCTGCAGAAGAACAACACTTATGAGATAGTCAAGCTCCCACATGGAATGAAAGCACTGAAGAACAAATGGGTATTCAAGCTCAAGAAAGATGGCAGCGGGAAAGTGGTGAAACACAAAGCTCGGCTAGTGGTCAAAGGATTCCTACAGAAAAAAGGAATTGACTTTGATGAGATATTTTCACCAGTGGTAAAGATGGCTTCAATCCGAGTTATCCTAGGATTGGTAGCCAGGTTGAATTTGGAGCTTGAACAGATGGATGTAAAAACAGCATTTCTTCATGGTGATCTGAATGAAGAAATCTACATGGAGCAGCCAGAAGGATTCAAGGTTTCAGGTAAAGAAAACCTTGTTTGCAAGCTGAAAAAGAGCTTGTACGGGCTCAAGCAAGCACCGAGGCAGTGGTACAAGAAGTTCGACTCATTCATGGTGGGTCAAGGCTACAAAAGAACTGCAGCAGATCAGTGTGTATACATTCAGAGGTTTCCAGATGGAAATTTCGTTGCTCTTCTACTGTATGTAGATGACATGTTGATTGTTGGACAAGAAGCAGCGAAGATCAGCCAGCTGAAGAAGGAACTCTCCAAGGCTTTCGACATGAAAGACTTAGGACCAGCTCAACAGATTTTGGGAATGGAGATTGTTCGTGACAGACAGAACAAGAAGCTGTGGCTTTCACAGGAGAGGTATATTGAACGGGTGATCAAAGGTTCGATATACAGAAAGCCAAACCAGTCAGCGTTCCGCTAGCGCACCATTTCAAACTGAGCAAGAGTTCATGCCCCTCATCCAAGAAAGAGAGAGGAAATGTCAGCAATACCGTATTCTTCAGCTGTTGGAAGCCTAATGTATGCAATGGTTTGTACCAGGCCAGATATTGCACATGCAGTTGGTGTAGTGAGCCGTTTTCTCTCTAATCCTGGAAACAACACTGGGAAGCAGTCAAATGGATTCTCAGGTACCTGAAGGGTACAACGAAGTTTCGTCTGTGTTATGGGGGAGCTGATCCGATCTTGGAAGGCTATACAGATTCAGATATGGCGGGAGATCTTGATGGTAGGAAATCTACATCAGGATTCATTTACACTTTTGCAGGGGGAGCTGTGTCATGGCAGTCAAGATTGCAGAGGTGTATTGCATTATCCACAACAGAGGCTGAGTACATTGCCATAGCTGAGGCAGGAAAAGAAATGTTGTGGCTAAAGCGGTTTCTCCAAGAGTTAGGGATCAAGCAAACAGACTACAAGATACACAGTGACAGTCAGAGTGCTCTGGACTTGAGCAAGAACTCAATGTATCATTCCCGGACGAAACATATTGATATTCGCTATCACTGGATACGCGAAGTGATGGATCAACAACTGCTGAGACTAGTGAAGATCCATACAGATGAGAATCCAGCCGACATGTTAACAAAGGTGGTTTCCCGAGACAAGCTAGAGTTGTGCAGAGACGCAACCGGGATAGCTTACAGATGATGTTTTTCAGATAACTAGAACTACGATTGGCTTGATCCCAACTCAGGGTACGTAGGCAGTCATTCAGATGCAGCCAGGGGAGGATCCTTTGGAGGATCCGTTTTGGATGATAATGGTCGGCTCAGATTTGGGGAAATCTTCACCGAGGGGGAGATTTGTTGAAACCAGCGGAGCAGCTGGAGCATTTGGCATGCAAGCAAAGTCTGCATGCAGCCAATGCACCTGAAGCAGCCACCAAAACGTGTGTGAGCTGTGAGTGTGTGTGTGCAAGTTGGCAAACCGCGTGACACTGTTCACGCGGTTTGCTCAGCTATAAAAGAGCCAAGATCATTAGTTTCATCATCCCAAAATGAGAGTGTATATTGTAGAGAGAGTAAGAGGTTTTTGTGAGTTTCTTTGTTGTAAACTTGTTGTATTATTCTTGTAGTAATAATACGAATTTCGGTTTTTCCTCAAATACTTCCTAGAGTGATCGTGTTTTCACAACCAAAAATAGACACAAAGACAAACCTCATCGGTATCATCATCATCCTGTTCACCTTCCTTTTCCTTGGCTACATTTGCATCAGCTGTAGGCATAGGCAAAGGTCTTGGGAGAGACTTTAAAACATCCCCTTGCTGTGGCTGCAAATAAAATTAAAACAGTTACTTCAAATTCTGAAAGTAACAGATCAATGTCTCATGTTATATGTAGTCCGATAACACTTTTATTAATTTTCTTTTTGAGGGGAAGCTGAGGTAGTCCGTGGTTGGAGAATAGTTCACAGACACAGTAGGCAATGGAAGCATGCCTAGAAACTAAACTTGATTATCAAACATCAATAACTACAATGGTTAGAACAAAGATTCTAAGTTGACCATCACTCAAACCACCAATCACCATTCTCCCTATATCATATCAGTAGACGGTAGAATCATAAAATTTCAAAACTAATGCAAAATTTACTTTTTGAACACTAATGTTCTCAACCAAAACTCAAAAGTTGAAGCAATAGTAGAAGCGTTCTACCATGGAAGTATAATTTTGGGCTGAGCAACAAAAGTTGCATATATGTAATGAAAAATAACAGCATAAATCACATTCATTTCAAATCCAATTGCATTCGGATACGATATGAACCTGACTTTCCTCAGGACATCCATTTCTCAACCATGACCGGCAAAGTGTGTAAAGAGAAGCCCCTTCAGTTATTCTGACCTACAAATATGAAACAAAGGTACCTTATATCAGAAATTGCATCACAATCAAAGGCAAATAATACGTTCAATCCAGGGAATCAGCCAAAAGAATTTATTTTAAGATAAAATGGTTTAATATTAGTAATAGCCTATCCTTCTTGAGCATGAACTAGCAAACTTTATGACATGTCAACCACAACTGGTGCTCCCTATTATGTTAAAAAGATTATCTTTCTTGAGCCATCACTCTTGTATTCCAAGATCACTCATTTGCTATCCGATTATATCAGAAGCAAGAATTACTCACAAATAGGAAGTAGTAAAACTCGGGAATTAATTTTACAAAAGATAGATGACTCAAGTATCTATCGGAAACTATTTGGTCCAACTCACCACTTTGGAAGTCTCAAATTGTATAGCCAATTATAAATATAAAAAAGCATATATTAAACGAATTCAAAAACAACCTCACTTGTTTCACTTTATTTTTACGGCAAATCAACAACTTTTAATAGCCATATGCAGGACAAACAATTTCAGGAGAAGTCAGAAAAAAAGTAGAGGAATAATTCGTTAAAAAATAGCATTACAAACTAAACCACAGACCATGGTTGATCCAACTAGAACAAGATGATTCTGACATGAGCAAGAATTTTCAAAATTTCTCAAGTTAAAGACAGAAGGGACATCACAGTAAGCATAGGAAAACAAATTTAAAAGGATTCAAAATGTAAGACTGAACATACTTTTCGATCAATTAGAATGGAAAAAGTCTCGTCTCTTTCGTCCCTACAGAAAACAGAGTGAAAGAACAATCAAAGTTACGGAATAGTCATATGTAAGAGCAAACAACAGTACAGTACCTCAAATGTTTATATCCAATAGAGTCAGGAATCGGAGACGGTGATGGAGCAAGCTGAAATCAAATTAAATGAAAGTCAATTGTAACTTATATTCTATTGGATAGATGGAGATTAAAATAGGGAAAGAATAAAAGAGAAAAAAAGAAACCTTGAGATGGGAGTAAGAAACTGGAAGTCCCCTGGTGATGGGCGGATTACTAATATGTTGTTGTTGTTGTTGTTGATACAACGGAGGCCTAATCACAGGGCGAGGTGGGTACCCAACGGGATTGGCTACCGTCACGGAGGAATAGTTAGGGCGCATAGGTCTATGAATGAGGCCGCGGCCAGATGAAGCAACTCCTTGTGATTGATTAGGCCTTACATTTTGCTGCGACGAGGGGTTTTTGGTGCTCATGGCGTCTCTCGCACGCCTGAGTCCTGACTTGAGTTGAATGGAGGAAAGGAAGGAGAAGGACTCGCACTCGCACTCGCACTCGCACTCGCAAACTTCAAGTTCAAGTAAGCGCCACATATATTTTAAAACTTGCAAACTTCTATCTAGTACTAGTACTAGTAGTAGTATTCCTACGGGCCCAAGATTGATTCAACTTTAAATAGTTAGTTGGTTATTATAGTTTTTGCACAAGTCCAAACCCATCATAAGTCCAACCCGATTTGTTAGTAAATGGGACTGGGTCATGGGTAACCTATTTTGACAAGAATAAAAATGTAAAAAAACAGAAACCGGAGTTTATTATTGTTATTCATATATATGTGTATATAACTATATATTAATATACCTTGCAATAAGGGCAAAAAAAAAAAAAAAAAGACCCTAGTTCTAGTTTACTGAGTGGGGGCGTTTGATTTTGTCTTGTCTTTAATTAATTAATTAATTAAAATTGAACGATTGCAATATAATTTGAAAGAAAAGAACACGTCCATCTGATCATCGTGAATAAGGCATGATGAAGAAGAAGAGTGATGATGAAGAGAGAAGAAAAACATGGGGAAGTTGGGAGGAGCTGTTGCTAGCATGCGCTGTGAAACGACACGGTTTCATGAACTGGGACTCTGTTTCCATGGAACTCCAAACCAAAACGTCTCTCCCTCACCTTCTCACCACACCTCAATGCTGCAAACAGAAATACCATGACCTCAAACTCAGATTCCAAGACCAACAACCACTCCTTGATATTCATCATCATCATACTAACAATCATCATATTCCCTGGCTTCAACACTTGCGTCAAGTTCGCCTCGACGAGTTGAAACGAGACGTTCTACGTTATGATCTTTCCATTCTGTAATTATATATTTCAATTACTTCTTCTTCTTTCTTTCTTTTTAATAGATCTGTGAGATTAATCGGTTTTTTCTTTTATTTTCTTATTTAAAAAAAAAAAAAAACAGTTCTTTACAGCTAAAAGTTAAGAAATTGGAAGAAGAGGGAGGAAAGCCAGATCTTGAAAAGGAGAAAACATGTTTACTAAACGACAAAAGAGATGAGGCCCATAAATCGTCGGAGGGTGCGGTTAAGGAGGTATGTAAGCGTTTCGTGCTTTCCTTGGAGGATGAATCCGACAGGGATAACCTCTCTGTCAACGAGTCCAATTCCACCCATTTGAGCGCTAAACACGGAGGTGACTTGCTGCTTAAAACTGAACCCGACCCGCTTCCATCCGGTGGAGGCCAAGTTCCCCTTTTCACCGTCTCTAAGTTGCCGGATGACTCGGTTGATTCCGTGACTCAGTTGAGTAGTGACGTCCAAAGCTCCGCCAGTTTTGGGACCAAAAGGAAGAGGGCTTCCGGTGGTGATACAGCCCTCAACGGGTCGGATGCCAAATCTGAACCGTTGATTCGGTTGTTGGATTTTATTAGGACCCACAATCATGTATCATCCTTGTTTGAGCGTCGGCTTAAAAATCAGGTATCTTTTTCTTTCATAAAATTTTTTATTTTTATTTTTATTTTTAAAAAAATATTATTACTTTTATATCATATTTATTTATTCATTTAAAAAATTGAAATTTATTATCCATTTCTCTATCCCCGAAAATTATATTATGTTCTCACACGATTATAGGGCATGCCTACCTGCTATATGAGACATGAGATATACACTATATACCACCTCCTCTATCCCTATCTATATAATTCATCAATTGGTCATGAGCGTCCAGTAATTTGGGACCACAGCACAGGCACCATCATTTATTTTCTTTTCTGTTTGCTTGTGGCATAAGATAAAAGCATGTATTTTCACAACTAAAAAATTATCAACATTGTTATTTCTCTCACCCAAACTCGATTTATATGAGTCAATGTTAGATTGGCAGAATAAATGCATATGATATATTTATATTAAGATAAGTGTTGCTCCAAATTCTATTATTTATTTTATTTGGTGAAGCATATAGATAAGGATTGTGAAAACAAAAAAGATTAAGATGACACGTCTTCTCTATTTGGGAAAGCCTATGAAGCTCGTGTATCAAACTTGGGTTCGTTTCTCGCGCAACAAATACAATTGTATATTGTTACTTACTTACTTTCTTTCTTTCTATAAAATAAGATAAAATAAAAATATCTGATAATAAAAATTTCTACGGGATGGAATGGAAATATTGACCGCATATTTTAGTTTAGTTTATGTGGCCATATTTGAGAGTAAAATAAAGAAGCAGTTTCACTATCACATTCACATGCAAATTGCCAAGTGATGGGTGCCAGTCTCATGAGTCACCTGCTTTTTATATATTATAATTATACTATGATGAAAGAGACTTCGTTTGGGCCCACATTGAAAAAGCCCATCAAAATATATTTTAAGCCCATTTATGAGTAGGCAATTGTGTTGTGTCATTGCAGGAGTCGGACAAATACAAAGAGGTAGTGAGACAGCATGTGGATTTAGAAACAATACAAACAAGAGTTGAAGGCGGTTCCTATTCTTCATGCATACTCACATTCTACAGAGACCTCTTGCTTCTCTTCAACAATGCCATTGTTTACTTCCCTAAGTCTTCCCTTGAATCCGAAACAGCTCATCATCTTCGCAACATTGTCTCTAATGAAATCAAGAAAGATTCTTCACAAGAACAAGGATCCCATTCATTACTTGCAAAACAGAAAGCATCACCTCCCATTATTGTTTGTCGTAAACGCAGTTCAGTTTCAGCTAATCCATCTTCAACCTTTGCACAAAAACAACAAAGTGATGACACTAACAAACCAGCTACTGAAGTAAAGCTGCCGCATTTTGAACTAAGCTTATTAAAGCTGAAAACAGAAGACAAGCTTATAATAACCGGTGCAAGAAGCTCAAGAAGAAGTGGCAGGAACCTAACGAGCAATACTCCTGCTTCTAGTTGTGGTAACAAGAAACAGAATGCAGCCGCCCAAGTTTCAAAAGGTGGTGTTGATAAACAAGAAACTCCCAAGAAGAAGATTGACACATCGGATAAAAAGAAAAGTGTGGTGGATTTCTTGAAGAGAATCAAGAAGAACTCTCCAGTACAGACAGTGAAGAAAATCAAAGGAGGTGAAGAGCAGAAAAAGAATAATAACGGTTGCGAAAAGAAAGATAAAGGGAGAGAGAGAATCTTGTTGAGAACTGCTGATGAAAAACAACCAAAGGAGGATTCTAGTCCTTCAAAGAGAAGTGTTGGTAGGCCCCCGAAGAAGACACCGGAGGCCAGTACGGTTTCAAGGAAGCGTGGCGGAAAGGAGTTGGCCGCTGCCAAGCGCCAAAGTAAACGGGCTAGGAGGTGATTTCTGCCAAGCTGCCCATGTTTGGTTGTATATTATTGTACGTCAGTGTTGATTTTAGAGGGTTCTTAGAGTTAGCTGTAGTGAAGTGATCTGATGTGTAGCTTGACTTGATTGTAAGTCCTGAGTTCGAGTACAGACTATATATTTCTTTTTAGAACTTGGGATAATTAGAATTTTACTTATTCCGCTTAAGCTTGAGTTGATTTGACGGTGAAGTTTCCATCGTTTCAAAAAAAAATATCTGATCTCACGTGGTATTTGTAACACTCACTGTACTGTTACTCAATTAATTATTCTTTTACAGTTGTAATCTGTTTTCATGAAAAACTTTGAATTCTAGTTATTAATGAGTTTAGCTAAACTTTATACAGCTTCCTGACACAGATTGAGGTTCAGTTTCATGCCAACTTGAGCATATGCTGACACCATAGATCTGGAACTCAGCTTGGGCTTTGCTCCTTTGGTGTCAAATTAACATATTCAATTTATGTTCTGTTATGACCCGTCAGGATTCTTAGGATCAACATAGGAGCCAAGAGACTCCCAGAAATCACCTTTCTGATCTAGGCAGCTTTCGCGGATTTGCCACTTTCTTGATTCTATGACAATCTGCACAAAAAGTAACATGAGGACTCATCAGACATGAACTGTCAAAAGGTTTTATATAAGATTGATTAATCCAAGTCATGAACAGAGGTACGCAGAGCTACAAAAATGCACGTAGGTGTTTTTAATAAAAATACCATAAATTTAATAAATTATTTCAAATCAAAAATATAGAAAAGATAAATTAGAGAGTGGTTGGAGATGGAATTCTCGTTAGCGGTATTCGTCTTCAAACTCCAATATCAGGGAAAGTTATTGTTCTTGACTTGCTCTAAGGATTCTTTTATGCTATGGAGACTGCAAAATATGTAATGTGATTTATTTTTCTATGTTTTGGGACGAACTTATGCTTATATAGGAGGTATAAGGGGGTGTTTCTTGATTAAAAATAAGAGATAGGATAAATTAAGGACGAATTTCCCGTGTTACGCGTTGCGACTTGCAAATCTCAAATTGGCGCATCATGACGCTCAATGGACAGATCAATTTGTGATCTGCCTTAATTTTGTTCTTTCGAGCGTCTTGACGCGCGTTCAACGTCGGAACGCGCGTATTGACTCTGAAATAAACCTCGATTCACTCCGTATCTTGCCGTTCTCATCCCTCGTGTATTCCATTGAGTCGTGATATTATTTTGACTTGCAAAACACATCAATTCGCTCGTAAATCTCGATATCACATACAAAATATTAAAATAAAGGGACGATAAATATGTGTATTTTAACCGCTCATCATATATGTTGTTCCTTAAAGCTTAAGGAACCATGCGGAGGTCTAATAGAATTAGGAGTCAACTCAAATAAGCAAGGGTCTCCCACTTAATTTTCTTATCTTCTTTAATTGTAACCATTGAACTTTAGCCATCGTAGGATTGTAAGATCCAATAAGGTTGGTCTTGATAGTAAAATTTGTGAATCTATTTAAGGAGGATTCCTTTTACAATTGATTGAATAAAGGGATTCAATTATCAAATCTCTATCTTTTACTTCTTTTATTTATTTATTTATTATTCAAGAATCTATCAAGAATTCATCGAAAACTCATCAAGAACGCGTTAAGAGTCAAGCTTGATCCCCAAGACTGTATATTTTCTAAGTAAAAACCCTAAGATAACTTATTGCATTAAAACACGTTCTTGAATAAAAAAAATGTGCCAAGGGCACGAACTACTGTAGCTGGGGAAAAGCTGTTTCTTTCTATCAATAGTACAAAGCAACATCCATTTCTGGGGAAAAGCTGTACATCAAATTCAATCATGGAAAGTGGTATACGACTCATTGCGATGAATTAATCTTACCACGTTGCACCATTTTCTGTTTCAGTGAATTAGGAATCGCATAGGCCAAACTAGAAACAGTGGCAGATTCTATAAGCTAGCTGTACCACATTACAATCCAGAGCCACCGAATGTTGTTTTCAAAGGAATCGCACCATCGCAGTCTTCGACAATGAATTTTAAGTCCTATCATGTTTCAATTACAAACAAAATACTTCCACTCATTTCTGGCTTGAATTTGGACTCCTAACACAACACAAAATCATCCCCAGAGAAGGAAAAAAAAAAACAGTAATAAAACAAAATTTATACATGATCACAACGGATTAATTGCTAATAATCTAATGGTACATACTACACAAGCACCGACCTCCCTTGAGTGACATCTCTAATCGTTAAATAAAGACAATTAGACCCAGCTACTATAAATAATTCCCCATCTTCAAGTAATACCCCTATCATAAGCCACAAGCCTGAGATTAAAAAAAATGGCAAATTATACAATAAATTGAGCTAGAAATCAGATGCGTCTCTCTCCAACATGTCAAACTTTTGTTCTCTATCAAACTTATTACCACCATAAGTGTGTTCTTCCCCGGCTATCTCCTCATCCCAATGTATAAAAAAGCTACCCTGCTTCCTACCCAAAACCAAATTTCTATCATTCTCCCATTGGTTGACCACGTTGGAACTGATGGCCCCTCTCATCTGTTTCAAGGCAAAGATGGAGATAATCAATAAATGGATAAATTTATTTGATAAGACACAAGGACAGCTGTTTTCTGATATCGACAAATATTTAAGCTACAAAACAAAGAGAGAACATCAAGTTCCGCATCATAAATATTGGCAGAATAAATATCAGATGTGCCAACAATTTGCATATAACTTTTTTTTTAAGATATCTCTGGTCGAGATAATCAGGATCGTGAAAATAACTTGAGAAATTTCAGGATAAAAATAGATTAAAAAAAAAAACAAGTGTTTTCAAACCTACTTGCACCTAACCAGACTTCCCGTTTGTTTTTCACTCCACATGTTCGCTTTATATTATACTAGATTTTTTTTTATGAGCCCTGATGGATTATGACAGCCTTAAAAATATATGAAGAAATTGCCTTCAAATAAATTATTGTGCACAGAATTAAAATAAATGAAACAGTTGGCATCTACTGTTCAGTGACACTACTTTCTCTTGAAGTGCAAGTTGCCAATGTAATTTGTGGTCACTCCATTTACGCAATACACATTTTACAACTAAATACTACAGGAAAAAAATTATACAAAAAAAAAAAAAAAAAAAACAATAGAATATCCCATAGGCATACCCATAATTAGCTGGAAGGTAAACTCTAAAGTTGACACAAAAAGGAAAGGAAAGTACCGCTTTCACCATCAGAAATCTCAGCAAGCCTTGCAATTGCATCAATAAGCGCTTCTTCTTGCTCCTGAATGGTGAAAAATAATAAATTGTTGAAGAAGTTTGCTAAAAAGAAAAATGCAAGTTAAGGGTTATAAAACGAGAGCACGATTGCTCTTCCAACCTTCAACACTTTTTTTGCTTTCTCAATCTCAACTGGATCAGGATGATTTGCACCAAATACCCTCTCCACCTGTCCAATTTCAATAAAAATATATCAGAAATCAACACATTGATGATTCCATATAAGGATCAAACTATTTTCCCTTGCCTCCTTAATCAGACTAGCTGTGTGACGAATTTGTATATCATCTGAAGCTTTCTTTCCAATGCCATTCTGGGATGGCAGAAAATCTTTTCTAGATTGACCCTTCCCGACACCTCTGCCTCTTCCTGCACCTAGCACATTATTACGGCCTACAGGTCTATTCACACCATGGCCTGATCCCCCATAACCTCCTCGGTGAGAAACTCCAGGGTCATCACCTGCCCATTGTATATCCTCAGGAGAGATCTGCAACATTAGATTGAGAATTTGAGATCAATACGCATACAACACAATGTTCCTAGAACTAACTTATTAACTGCAGAGGCTTAAAAACAAAATAATCTTTATTCATTAAACTAAATAAAATGTAAATTTAAGCCTATAAGAGGCTAAATTGAAGATAAAAGCAAAATTTCTGATATTGGCTTCAAACCAAATGATGATGCAGCAATCACTTTCGTAAATTAATATTTCACCCTCGAATGAATTAACTCAATCTAGGAGCATGGTATCCAAAGTTCCAAAACCCAAATATACTTTTCTTCAATTGAATCCAGCTAACAGATATAGGGTCTCAAACTATAATTTAAAAGATCAATTTTGCACCATAGAAAGCACAATACACGAGAATTTGACAATAAGAAGCCAACATCAGCCATAGGAACGAAGCACCAGATGTACCTCCGAGAGATTGACCCATTCCCAGGTCTCATTTGCAGTACCAATATCATAAACCAGTGCATGTCGCCCCTGAAAAATACATGCAAACAAATCAGCCATGAAACCACTCGACTTAATTTCACATGTTATCAAGAGTGATACACACCTCAACTGGGTTATAGTCAGTTATAACAGCTTCATAGAAGTTATTGTCATCAGGCCACCTAGTCCTAACTCTCTTCCCAATCAATGGATCAAATGTTGCTCCTTCTTGGGGCTCACTCACAAGGGCAGCGCCAGAAGTCGCCCTATTGGTGACTCGACCCCTCCCAGCTGGACCTGAGGAAGGGTATTGCATGGACTTCATCGAGGATACACCAGCCGAACCCTGTTGAAATAAAATAGAAAGCATAAACAAACCATATGATATGTTTTACTCCAAAGATGACCACTTTTAACTCACAGGTTTATGCTTCTTGCCCTTGGATCCTGTTGCAGGCCCTCGTTTGGCAGCCGATGAAGTCGGCTGGTGTGATGCGGTGACTGGTTGTGGGTGGAATGATGGTGATGGACCACCAAAAGATTGAGAAGGGACTGACTGGGTAATTTTCTGTCTCTTGTGGGATGCAGAGACAGTAGGACTGGGTATTGGATCATGAACACCTTGACCAATACTGTGCATGCCAGGTTGAAGCCCACCTGATTGTCTCCACTCCCTAACAGCCCCAACAGATGACCCATTAAAAGATAAAAGAGATCAAAGCTTGCAAAAATGTGACAAACAGCTTTACGTCTGAAGTAATTAACTATGAACTCTATCAGACCTTATGCTTCGTATTCTGTCATCTGCATTAACCTGGCCTAGAAGTTCTCGGTGCTCCTCATTTGATAATCTCAACTCTTTTCTAAGTTCTGTTATCAAACTTTCCTTCTCCTGAAGAAAATACATTTCATATGGCAGTCATTTAAACCTGACCAGAGAAATTTAAGAATACTAGATTCATAAAAAGAAAAACACAAAAGTACCCAAGTAATGGCATCAGCTTGAGCTTTAAAAGCTCTCAGAACTGAGCTATATGCTTCTTGCTCAAGTTGATGAATTTCTCTCTCCATATCAGTGTCACCATGCATCCTAGGGTATGGGGCAGAGACCACAGGAGGTCTTCCATTTCCTGCAACGCGTCCCCCTCTAGGGATTCTGTTCTGATGTGATGGAGGAAGGTCATCATCAGTTCCTGCAGTAATTTCAGTGTCCATACAAATCATGAGAGAAAATAATTGTTGCTAACATGGTTAACTTATAAGCAAATTAATCATTACAATACAAGCTACCCTTCTTCTTGATCTGAGGTGCGAACAGAAACATCTATGTTTTGAGTAAAATTTCATAAAACAAAACCATCATGACAACATGATGATTCAGAAAACAAATCCCTATGATTTTGTTAATGAAATTAGTTGCAAACAAGAAAATTGGCTACACTTGAATTCTGAAATTTTAAAAGTTAAAGAACTTCAGTTATGTCTCCCTATTGACTACGGTTAAATTTTTCAATAATACAACCAAGCCTTTTCCCACTAAATGGGTTGGGTTACATGGATCTTTTGACACCATTATGCTCTATCAGAAATCATTTTTTATAGTTTCTATCCATGTCAATTTAGGTCCTCCTCGTCCTCGCTTGACATATAGCAACACTATTTGCTCTCGTGTTCTCAACGGATATGTACTCTGTTGGGCACGCCTGAACCATCTTCGTCGTGTTTCTCTCATTTTCTCCGCAATCTGTGCTACACCCACTCTCTTCCTAATTTCTTCATTTCTAACTTTGTATTTCATAGTCCACCCACACATCCATCTAAACATTTTCATCTCACTCACCTACCCTCATTTTTTGGGTATATTAATGTTTTATTGCCCAACATTTTGTTCCATAAAACATTATAGATCTCACGGCTGTCCTATAAAATTTTATTTAAGTTTTACAGGATTGTTGCGAAATGCGAACGCCTAAGACCGCAGAAGTACATCTCCCTTTCCTCCAGTCCAATTGAATTCCATAAGAAACATCTCGTCTACTTCTCAATATTTTTAAATGGATGGATCCTAGGTACTTAAAAGTTAAAACACTCAAATCTTGAGACTGATTGGTCACCAACGACCTTTGTTAAACTCATACACACTATGCATTCGGTTTTTAACTTACTTAGTTGGACGCCTTTAGCTTATAAGATTTTCCTTCACATCTCAGGTTTAGCCTTTATACCATCTTGGACTCATTACTATATCCTCACTTCAACTTGAATATTCTTAGTAAATACTAAAAATATTCAAGATGAAGTGACACGGTGTATGTTCTACACTTCTTTGCTAAGGATATAGTACTAATGGATGAGTACAAAGAGGGTGCAGAGGCTAAAACGAATAATTCCCATCCATTTCACAAAAAGTAAAAGGAAAACGGATATGTAATCTCAATTCTCAACGACAAGTTCTTTAAGCTCTTTTGACAAAAACTGCTTCAAACTCGCAAATATTACCAAAAGATCAGAATTTCAACACTTAAAATAGTGTTAAGCAATCAAAATACTACCAATTACCAAAATACCGAATGATTTTTATTCAACCATCAAATACTAATTACAGATCAAAACCCTAAAATCACAACCTCTACAATCGAATTCTCATAAAAAGTATCAAATCCAAACAAGCTTGAATTGCAATCTCAATGACATGTTAAATTCTTTGATCCCTCTCAATACCAGAAACCTGTTCAAACTCATTATAGACAACAATAACTTTCAATACAAAAAAAAAAAAAAAAACCAAGAAACAAACTATATATTTTTATAACAAACTAATTACAGCACAAAACCCTGAATTTACTAATTATCAAAACTACCATTAACCCCTACAACATGGAATCACGAATTACAGCTCAAAAACCAAAAAAAAATTATCCCCTTTAAACAACTATAAGTAAAGAGCATTCCAAAATTTAACAGAACAATTCACAACAAAGAAAAAAATGACGGTATAAAAAAACAAAACAAAAGGAAACCCTAATTCAACGAATAAAGTCACTTTAATACTCGAATTGGATAACAGAAATAAAAGAGAAAAGATTTGATTATTGGGAATGAACTCACCACTGCTATCGTAAGGATCGTAGTCCATAGCCAGCTTAATTCCCAACAGACGCCTTTTCAATTCACAAAACCAACCAAATCGAAAAATTTACCAAATTTATCGCAAGACTAGGACAGAGATTCGGCGCTCGTTGAGATTTGAAAGTTCAATTCAGCTCCAAATAAAACAAAATCAAAAAGCCATGTGAGTTTTGTTTCGTAGATTCGGTTCAAAATTTGCTTTCCAGTTCGAACAAGGCTTCGTTTATTTAGCTCGAGTGTTATTTTTAATTACCAAAAAAAAAAAAAAATTAGAAACACAAAAACACGGACTTGAAAGTGACTTTTAAAGTAGGTTGTGTTTTTTAAATTTAGGGTAGCTTTTGAGGTCCGGTTTTCTTATTTCCATTTTTGTTCGAGGGAGTTGACGCCACGCGCTAACGAGGTGAGTGAAAAACACTGAGAAGTGATGAATTTGGGCCGTCAATTTAAAGTGGGTTGGGTAGAGAAACTACTTGCATTATTAAATTATTGAATTATTATACGTGATAGGTAAATATATTTTCCCCAATTTATCTTGTATCCGACTGTTCGTTATAGAAAATAAAATTAAAAAATGGAAGCAGCAACAACTTTCAACCTTGAAAGCTCTCTCCCAGTTCCAAGCGTGCAAGAGATCGCAATCCAACATCCCGAAGCAGTGCCAGCCAGATACATTAGAGATGATGTGGATGACATTTTCACCGTTAATCCTTCTTCCGATTCCGATCCTTCACTTCTTCGCGTACCGTTGATTGATATGAACAAGTTAGTCAACCCTTTTTCCCAAGAACAATATGCAGAGCTACAAAGATTACACTCTGCTTGCGAAGACTGGGGTCTTTTCCAGGTACTTATTTATTATTGTAGCATCATCAGCTTCTATTTTGGAACAATAACATAAAAATATAACTTACATAAGTTTAATTATGCCTAACAATATATAATCATCAGTTGGATTTGCTTAATCAAAGTACTCAGATTTTTCTTGTCAGACGACCATTGCAGATGGGATGTATATATATCCTCGCCCAAGCCTCCATATATTAAAAGAACTATATAAATTATTTAAGAACTTGGATCTCATACTGATCTTAGTTCTGTAGGGCTTTTAAGAATCTTATGCCATGCATATATTTATAAGTATAACATGTTACTACTATATCTGTACGGTTAAAATTTGATAATTTTTTTCTTTCTTATCTGAAAATCACCATCCAATCACAGCCTTGTATTTTGCTCGACATGAAATCCAAGTCTTTTAAGTGTCTTGTTAATATGTTCCTTAAATTATAATGAAAACATGTATAAGTTGTGGAAATTGATGGTTGGGTTATATATATACATAATTAACCATGTAGTTGATAAACCATGGAGTTGCTGATGAATTGCTGAGAAACATGAAAGAGCAAGCTCAAGAGTTCTTTGATCTTCCTTTAGAAGAAAAAAAATGCTGGGCACAGAAGCCTGGAAGTCTTGAAGGCTATGGTCAAGGCATTTGTTATCTCAGAAGAACAGAAACTTGATTGGAATGACATGATCTTCCTCAGAACCCTGCCCCATGAAATCAGAAAGTTGGATTTGTGGCCTCAAAACCCCCCAGAATTCAGGTAATTATTATAGTATTCAACATAACTAACTCATTTGCTAGAGTAGTGATTGCTTTCAATATTCTTGTTCCTTTTATGTATCAGAGAAACTTTGGAGACTTATTCGGAAGAGATGAGGAAAGTTGCAACTTCTTTATCAAGCTTCATGGCTATGGCTCTTGAGCTTGAGGCTCAAGAAATCTCCAATACTTACCAAGAAGGGCTGTATGAAGTGAGGACAACTTTGTATCCTCCTTGTCCTGAACCTGAGCATGTCATTGGGATTACACAACATGCTGACTACTCTGGGATTAGTCTCTTGCTTGAGTGTGGCAACATGCCAGGTTTACAGGTTCTAAAGGATGGCCAATGGGTCAATGTTGTACCTATAGATGGTGCAATTGTAGCAAACATTGGCCAAGTCATGGAGGTACGTTGAAGAACATAAAAGAGGCAGTAAATGAATCATGTTAATTTTACTTCCAAGTTTTTTTGGTTAATAGGTTTTAGAGCTAATGTGCAGATTACGAGCAATGGGATTTACAAAGCACCGGATCACAGAGCAGTGGTAAATAGATTGAAGGAGAGGCGGTCAATAACGACATTCTGTTTTCCCAATTCATCAGTAAATATTGGACCTGCCAAAGGACTTACCAAATCAGGAACTCCACCTCTATACAAGACTCTGACATATGCAGATTATAGGCACAAGTTTTGCAATAGGAGGCTTGATGTTCCATTCATTGACTTGCTGAAACTATAATATCTCTCATGAATTTTAGTCCAAGTCATCAACCATGCGTGTGGGATTTTTCTTCTTTTGACAGAAATTATGGTTTCAAATTGGTGTTTTTAAAGTTATATTTGAGCTGTAAATCTATATCCTGTACCAGAAACACTTGATGAATATCACTACAAAGAAATGTATTATTTTGCTTTTGAAAGCGATCAAGATAGCAAATACACAAAAAGATACAAACTGCTGGAGACCTTTACTTTTTATTACTATTTGATTGGGAAAATTTGTTGGATCTTGTTGTCAGAAGCAGGTATATGCTACCAGAAAGCTTTAATTCATAAATTTATTTAGTGATAAAATGAATGAAATACATTATTAATTAGGTATTAATATACTAATATTGGAAGGACGAAGGGTATCCTTGAAACCTTCTATGTTAAAGACACGTATTTGAGATCATTTGGTTGATCATCTTGCAAGTCCAAATCCAAATCCAAATTGTTGGCATCAACAAGAGAATTGTTTATCTTAAGTTGCTGATCTAACATCTGTTTAAGCTGCTTCCCTCGTTCTTCAATCTGTAGCTGTAGGTTTCTTTGGACCTAAACCGGACAAGTGAAACAGAAATGTTATGGGACTAATGTGGGGAATTTATACAAATTCATCAATCACATTAAGTACCTCCAGTTGGTCATGTAGGCGCTTCTGGACATCTAGCTGCAATTTCAATGTTTCCACAAGCTGCATGCCTCTGTTAATTAAAAATAAATTAGTCCTATGGATCTATTTGCTGAAATCAAGAATGTGGCTTGATCTGTTAACACTGAGTGGATCAAGAGATAACGGGGAGCTTACGTTTTTGGGTCTAGCCTTGCTATTGCATCAAGATCATTTGTCTTCTCACTCTTAGATTTTCCTGCATATGAAACTGTCACGCATATAATTAATGCATAGAATGCGGGAAAACTGATTGAGACATAACTTTTAGTTCAAGTAAAATTAAAACTGGTTAGTGTTAAAGCATGGGTTGAAGGCTTGAAGCCTGGGTTAGCCTATTCATTACAGGTCAGTACGGTGTTAGCTTACGATGTGTTTTGAAGCCCTCGCCCATAGCCTTTGTGACATTGCTAATTTGAAGAGGATTTGGGAGATTTATAAGGATATTTTACTTCACCTAATGAATAGATTAGTTCTTTTGGGTTGAAACCTATTCCTAAGACGCTCATGTCAAAATCAAAATGACAATTTTGGTTAACTACTAGTACTTGTTCTTTTTAAGATCTAGTTGAGGTTAAATTGGAAGATGAGACAATAACATCTCACCATACCTGGCAAACAAAATGTCATGGAACGAAAGCATGTTACATTAATCTAAATTATATTTGTGAAAATAAAGCATAAGAATCAAATAATAGGCTGGCTCAAAGCATACACAAACAAACTCTTGAAAAAGGTACGATTTTTTTTTTTAAAATTAATGTTATTATGATGCTCTTATATGTCAGGTTGTTATTGTCTGTGTCTCCATTAATATTTTACACAAAACTACAAGAACTTCAAAATTCATAAAGTTGAAGCATTAATTGGCATGGCTCTGAGGGTTTTGCATAACAAGGATCAAAAGCAAACAATGGGAATTTATAGTTTAATAACCATAGGAGGGATATGAAAATAATATACCCACAGTTGATTCTGGAATGTGCCTTCCAATTCTATATTTCTGGAAAAAGAAAAAAAAAGAAAAAAAAAAAAAAAAGAAATTATAAAAGTATCTGAACAATATAAATATTTATATGGTTAACACATGAAACCTGCAAGTGACTTTTGACATGAAAGATGGTTAATCCATCAATGTCTATCAGCTTCAGGATTCCCTTAGGAGTAGCCTCTACAATACAAACATACAATTGTGTGAAGGATGAATTCTTTAAATTAATTCATAAATGATTTGTAAACACTTACTTTCGGCACCACCAAGAAACTCTACGCATTCAACAAATCGGTTGTGAAGATTTTGAGTCCATCTTATTCTTGTTTTGCTAGCGATCGATGCTCCGGCTGGCGTCTGCTTCTCAGGCTGATGATATGAGCTTGGTTTCCGAATCTGGGAGTTCAAAGAGTTAAACCCAACCTCGACCTGCAGATAAAATATGAATACAATTAAATATGTGCATGCCCTAAGCAAATGCAAGATCATCAAATTGCAAGGCATATACTCACTTGATGCTTTTGATATTCGCTGAAACTGACATATTTTTGTCTTTGGTTCAGGGTGGCTTCTTCTGCTGGCTCCTGCATAAATGATAAAATACTTCCTGGTGAATTTCTATAAGAATCTTGATGCCGCTGATTGTTTTGGAGATGAAATTTTACGACTGATTGAAGATCAGAATTCTCCATATCTCTTGAATCATCTCTAGGTAAGCCATTAATGTTAATGCCACAATGCCCTTGTGAAAAGTCCATGCAATTCTCAGCTGCATAAAATACTGAAGTTGGTAGCTCAAAATTGCTAGAAATGAATCTATATGCATTAGAAGTCCCTGCAGGATTAAGCTTGATTGAGTTTGAGCCTCCCTCTATGTTGGGTAATTGAGATTGGAAGCTGAGTCCTATTTTCCAAGGCTGCTGCGAAGATCTATAACTCTGTTCTTGCACCTCTCTCTTATGAGTAGTCATTTTATAATTTAAAAAAGCAACTGGTATTGCTTTCAATATGTTGATGAATAATCAGAATAGCACCATTTTTTAATCTTGTTTACTGCCTAGAAAACGTCGAAGACAAAAACTCAGAAAATGGATGAGGGGGAGCAATAAGGTATGGATTCATATACTTATAGAAAAGGAGATTTCTTTTATCAATATATCTGATGTGTAAAGCTTCAACATAAGGTGACTACATCAATGTTTGATCCTATTTAATCCGTCCAAGTCAGATAGACAGGTAACATTAATCTTGTTTGCTTTTGATACACCCAAAGTTTCAAACACTTATTTATTTTTGAAACGTTGGAAATCATGCGGCCAAACTACTATATTCAGGCTTAAACGGAATAGGAAAAACCTCCGGCTGTCTCAGGCTTTTATAAGAAGTGCACTTATGGATTCAAACCTAAGACTTGAACAATCAAATTCTAAACATTATGCCACTAAACAACACCCATTGAGGACTAGTTTCAAACACTTGAAAAAAATATATAATTTGCTATTTACTTAGTTAAATCTTGACTTTGTTCCTGATAAAATCATATGTGATCTTGAACACCTGATAGGTTAAGATTATACGTCGTTTTTCTATGGACACACTTGATGTTTTATTTTACATTTTGGGAAAATTATTGTCAGTGTTAGTAACTGGGAAAGCCTATAACGGTGGTATGTACATATGTATCATGCATCCATGGCAAGTATATTATATAGATTAATCAAATCTATAGATAAGCATTGTATTTTACAATTATCATTCTGTATGCGGCAAAAAGAAAATAACCAATGCATGACAGATGTCTAAACAAGGAGTACTCGATACTTCCAAAATGCCTCAAGCAAATTGTTTAATAACTTTATGAATTGTGAGGGATAATAAACAAATAATTCTTGGATGACGAAGACAACTCTTTGTATCAGGGTAAGCATGAGATCCATTTAATAAACAATTTTTTTTGTTTTGGTTCCATATTTAGACGGACACTATCCAAGAATGACCCTTCGAAATTTGAAGGGACAACACATAGCTTCATCTATCTATATGATATCTGTCTCCAAAGGGTCATTTGGCTTCAAATCATTAGATCCTTTGCCACTGACCAATCAAATTCCTATGTTAGCTGGTCAAAGACAAACAATATATATACATATACTACGAGACCATAATTTTTGCATTAGGAGTTAAAATCATAGTCATATCACTGGATTCTAGAATAGATGAATATATTATGATGTGTATTAGTTGCTCAGGTTAAACTTATTATTACAAAAGATTTGTTTTTCCTAATTATGGGGTGGAAACTTTTTAACTTTTAGGGCGCTGATATGATTGAAAAGCTTGGTATCACTTCCAGCAAATGTCAACCATGTGCATAAATTTGTGGGTATGAATGGAGTTCTGTCATCATCAGCTAACTCTCAATGAGCAACTAGCTAGAATAGAATAGCAACATTTTCCTGAAATTTTTTTGATTCTCTTTGTCAGCTTAAAGTATGAATGTTGGGGGCACTAGATAGAATGAAGCATGATTTTTATTTAATTCAATATTAACAGGTGCTGTATTTCAGGACTTTTTGGTGTCCTATTTGCAAGCCAAGGGGCTCATATTCTATCAAATGGCAGGGATAGAATCCTCTCTTTTCTTGAACCAGCTCCCCTTTCCCTTTCCCACTTCCTTTTTATCTAGTATTATTTAACTTCATAATCCTTTCTTTTTACATGCCATTGCTGTTCCATTTTCCCTTCAGCATATATGTAATATGTTCATCTTCAGTTTCATGTACATGTTAGTCTTTTGGACACTTCATATAACAAAGTATAGAAAGAACTGCATTGATCCTCTTGAAATGATATGTAGTATATGTTAGCAATGATTTTGAGTTCAATCTACTGGTTCCTCTATCATGCTGCAATTTTCTGAGCTATCTTTTATCATCTCAGCCTCTTTCAATGAGCTTGTAGTTATTTTCCAGCAGAGAAAAAAAAACCCTTTGGAATGGATTTGTTGTGAACATATTTTGCAGTTAAAGCATATTGTCTTTGTCACCTGCAACCACACAGAGAGAGAGAGAGAGAGAGTATTACAAATGGGTTTGAGTTTTGAAAACTCTCAATTTTAGATGGATAAACATGGACGACAATAAGTCATAAATGAGATATTGTTCACATATTAGACATTTAAACAACCTGTCCATTACTTGAATACATAAATTGGCAATTGGTTACCTCAACATTCTGTATATGATATGTCAGATATATATATATATATATATATAATAAGAGTGAAGGAGAAGTCAGTTCTGCAAATGGTATGTTCGATATGAAATGAAATGGAAATTCATTCTTACATACCATACATATAAGAACTAAAGCTATCGAATTGTAAATGCAATTCATAATTTACAAAAGCTGAGTGATATAATAAAATACTGAAAGTTGATTAACAGAAACTTGAATGACTCCTTCAAGCATTTGTGTAACTTTTTTCATTGTGGGTCTGAGTGAAGCATCCTCTTGATTGCTACCATCACTAGCCTCTCTATTGGGAGGAGTTAAAAATAAGGCGTGAATTATGATTGTGTACTATAGCGCATCAATTTAGAGAAGGGGCTGACTTTCTTGCTTGTCAAGGCGAAGAGGGTTCCTCTAAAAAAGCACGTGCATGTTGATCATTTGCCTTGCCTTGTCTTGTCTCTTGAAAGGGTATCCTCCCTGGACTTGCCGAATTTTAGATTTTAATGGTTGTCTTTCTCTTTGCTTTCGGATTGGGGCAGTTGTAATCCTCTTCTACTCTCACCTAAGAGTATCCAATGAGTTCAGGCAAAAACTCGATCCAATAACTATTACGTATATATTTCTAAGTTATGGTGATGAAAATTTTGGATACATACTATGATATCTGAAGGAAAAGATGATTATCAGAATTGTATTTCTTAAATATTGAAAAATTGAAGACATTGAAAAGTCCATGATGCCTTCCAATTTCAGTGCCGACAGAAATTCAGACCAAACACCAACACAATTAGCCACAAATAGGTTGATTTCTTTTGAGACAGTTGTATTCATCTATTGTAATTCTCCACTATAAGTGAGGTTTGTATATAATCCAATAGGTGTCGTTCCCAAAGTACCCCATTATCCCTCTTATGCGTGTTCGACTGTTTTGATAATGCTAAGTCGGATATCGGGGGCGTAAAATAATATTTTCGATAAATAAAATTGTTTCCATAAAAAATTTTCGGGGGAAAAAAATATTTATTGATGGTTATAATTTGAAAATATTTTCTGAGCAAATGTTTGATGTATCCAAAAAAATTTTGGAAAATTATTTTCTAATAGTTAGGAATGAGCTATGAAAATTTTGAAGAAAAAGACAAAAAAAATTATTTTCCGTAAAATGACTAACGGATTTATATTACGAAATCATTTTGCAGAAAAATAGTTAAATTTTTCATTGATCGGAAAATAATTTATGTTGACTAAATTTTCCGTAAATATCTTAAACTTTGTAAAATGAAGAAAACATTTACCAAAAAACTTATACGGCGAAATAAATCAAAGATTAAGAAATTAGGCTTTCTAAATATTTTAAAAATATTAATAAATAAGTGTTGAGAATGAATTTTTCTAGTCCCGACTGATTTGCCAACCTTAATCCAAATAAATCTCAAAATATATATCTCATAAAGTAGGCAGCTACAAGCATACCCAGAGAAACCTGCAATTAGTGACGTCCATGACATTGGGCATTAAGATGTCCAGTCGCAGCAAATCATTTTAGTAAATAATGATCGGAAAAAAAAAACAATTCTCATGGGGACACTCAACTCCAAGCCTCCAAATCGTTAGCCTTTGCAAGGATAATACATTTTCAGAATCATAACTGAAACTGGTAAACTGGTATACATACAACTAGAAGGAAGGAGCCTATGATCTCCCTTGCTTGTCATCATCACCAATAACATAAACAGGAAATACAGATAAAATAAGCATTTTTCACGAAACATATAACAATCAAGACATGCAGAAAGTATATATTTGTAGACTTCAGCGTAGATCAGAAAAACACATTCAAACATTGAATGGTATAATGATCTACAACAAGAAATGGCGCTCACAGAAGCAAATAGACCACCAAACCATATATTTCTGGCTTTCTTCATGTTTTCCAAACTCCAACCAGGAACACAAAATGATAACACAGTTCTCACCAAGTACCTCCTGGATTGCTTAAGATTAGAAACCAGCCCATCCAGCTGGTTGGACAGTTGGCTCTTTATCTGTGATCTTTGACCGGCCAACGCCCTGAGAACCATTTCCTTCACTAATCGGTTTTGATATCTGACTTTTGGCAGCAGAGACAGCTGTGAAACTCTCTGCTCCAAAACCCCATGTGTCAAAACCAGAAGTTGATTGGGCGGCCTTCAGTTCCCAAAATTTTCCTTCAATCTTCTCCCTCTGCTGTGATAAGCAAAACACAATCAGAACATGAATAAAACGAAAGCATATAAAATAAGTTTATTATAGATACATCACGAAAACCATACCGGAGGAGTCGCGGATGATTGATTTCCAGGTAAGGTTTGATTTCTTGCAGTATCATTTTTTGGTGACTGCGATCTAGCAGCAAGAGCTTGTTTGAGCTCCTGAATCTCCTGCCTCTGAGATCGGCAAATGGCAGACAGCTTCTCAAATTTGGAAGATATCTCAGCCTTCTCCAAATTGGCTTGTTTCAACAACCCTTTCAGCGTCTCTACTTCATCCTGTAATCCTTCTTCCTTTTCTGATTTGTTATTACTAATTCCAGAGTTCAGCTTATTGGTATCAAATTCAGTAATAAAAGAGTTAAAATCCCCCTCTTGAAAAGTAGCTGTGCTCTCAGTTTTTACTGTTTTTGGCCTTTCAGTGCCAGTATCTGTATCTTTCTGGAAAAAGTTCATTTTTATATCTTTGGAAGACCCATCCTTGGGCTTGTAAGATTTACCATGCACATTTTTTTGTATGGCAGGAGTCTGTATATTTTCCTCTTTTACAGGGCTAGGGTTTGTGGGATGGTTATCCGTTCGACTCCTATTATGTCCTGATGTACTATAGTTAGTTGGTTCTTCATCAAATTTAGGTCTGCTCTGGTCTTCAGCAAAAAGTGAGTCCTTTGCATGTTGAGAAGACCAGAAAGCGCCAAGCGCCCCCCCACCTCCACTCACACCAGGAGTAGTTGATGGCTGTGATATATTTCTGGTTGGTTCACCATATGAAGGTGGGGGCGGCGGACTTCTTTGAGGCATTGGAGAAGACCTATTCATAGGCTTCGACACACCTGCTAAATTGTGATAAAACATGTCAAGCACTTGTCAAAATCACAATATTCTAGTTTTAAGCTCGTTTAGGCTCAAAACTGATCCTGAAATTCAAATTTGAAAAATTATCCTGGAAAAAGTACAAGGTTAATATGCTTGGTGCTGCAGCTTCGATGTACCTATAGAAAATTGTCCTTACCTTCATTTGCACCAGCAGATTGCATTTCAGGCGGCCTATCAGGCAATGACTTCTGTAACCCAACTGGTAACTGCCCATTAACATGAAACCACACCTGTCACAATGGGAAGAAAATCCCAGCATCAGTGAGCAAAATGTTAGAATCTCTGCACAACATACAGCATGGACATAGCATTCTAAAACCAACCTAAGTTCATGGAGATCAATGGCCAATCAAGCAAAGCGCTTGCCTGCGTGATGTCTGGTCTGTCGTCCGGTGAAGCTTGAAGCATGTCTCTAATTAGATCTGTAACAGAGGCACTGTATTTAGGCAGGTCTGGTATACGGTAGTTCCCATTTAAGATTTGTAATTTTGATTCTCCATCAAATGCATTTTTGAAGTAGCAGATCCGGAAGAGGAGACATCCAAGAGCCTGCAAATATTGTCAGGTCAAGTTCAATTCCCACCACTTGTAGCTTGAAATGACAAGTTTTTTTAAGTTGTACTGAATTATGAGGTCCAATTGACTTACCCATATGTCAACCTTCTCACTTATTAACTCTCGTCGAAACAGATCCCACATCTAAGACAATAAAAGAAGCAAGATAGGAATCAAATATTCTTACTAACAAATATTTGAAATTCAAGTCAGCAGAAATTTTCACTAAACCTCAGGAGATCTATAGGCAGGTGTTGTGTGCTTCCTGATATTATCTTCTTCAATCCCCATTTCTTCAAGCTTCTCAAAACGCTTATGATTGGTTGAAGTACTACCGAAATCACACAACTTCCACAATCCATCAGAGCCCAGAAGAAGATTCTCAGCCTTCAAGTCTCTGGGGGAAAAATGCATTATGTTGAATATACCAAAATATAGAGATATACAGTTGGAACAAGATGTGTCTATCTTCACCATAGAAGAATTTCAACAAAAGACAATTAGGTGCCACATAATTAATAAACATAAATCTTGTCTGATAAACAAACTGGAGCCGAGTTAAAGGTAAAGTTACCTGTGAGCAATGGGTGGAGACTGAGAATGCATAGCAAAGACTGCATTGCACACATCCCTGAAAATTGTTAAAACCTGCTTCTCCTCAAAATATCCAGCACCTCGGCTCTCCAACACATTAACTAGGGACTTATCACAGCATTCCATCACAAGTAGAGCTTCCTTTGTCCTACCCATATCTAAGATTGCATGGGCATAGAGCGTGACTACATTGGGATGTCCTTTGAGCGACTTCATTACCGAGATCTCCTTCATTGCTAATTCCAACGACTCTTCATCATTACATATCATATGCTTCATAGCATACTGCTTTGACGCATGTATAGCATCACGAGCTGAGTACACACAAGAGAATCCCCCCTCAGCAATGATATTCCGGACATGAATTTTAAGATTGCCAACATCAATAGTGCGACCTTCAAGACCAGTTGGCTCTTTTTGCATAAATGGTTTGAACCTCCACATAATTGTCACAATTTGGACAAAAACTCGCTGCATACATTCAGCGGAAACCACTTAGAAGTCTAATTGCATCATAAAAATTAAAAACCCCATATGTTTCTTCAATAAAAGTATCTTATTAAAAAAAAAAAAAAAAAAAAAAAAATTTACAAAAACTCAATTTTCACATCAAAAGTGCATTCAAAACAAATAAAAACCTAAACATAGCATTGAGTTGTTCAACCTGAACATCAAATATCTCATTAATTTCAACAGAATAAGATCGTTTTACTTTTACGACAAAGGTAAATGTCATTTACATAATCTAGCAACACAAGTACAAGTCTAAATGAGCTCCAAAATAAAGTTAAATTCAACTTGGTAAAAGTAAATTCAAAAGATGGCAATTCAACATTAGATCTAACGATCAAGACCATCAAAAGGAAGATTAAAGAATCAATGACACGTCATCTGAATGAATCCCATAGCATATCAAATAAACACGATCTAAAAACTTTAATAGACTGCAATTTATTAACGAGAAAAAAAAATGGCAATCCAGAAAGTGTACCTGGTAAAATCGAATGGATACAGAAAGAGAAAAACAAAATTAAAATTAAGGAAATGGAATTGGGTTTGCCTAAGATCTGAGTCTTTGCATCTGTTTTACGTGATTTTGTTTTCGATTTTATCTGAATAAGCAATAAACAACACTTATTTATAAATAAATAAATAAAAATTTTGTGGGAAATGTGAACGGGACGTGAATTACCCGCTATACACGATTTTACACTCGATCTCGCTACAGCTCTTTGGGTACGTGTTACCTGCTCATTGGCTATTAGGTAACCTTTTGATTCTGACTTCTTGCTCTTTTTTAATTAAAAAAAAATGTGTTTTTGATAATTAGGTCAGTGATAATTTGATATTAATGTGTGTATTATTGTAATATTGTTGAATAATTAATATTCTATTTAGTATAGATTATTGATTGAGAATATAGATTATCGTATAAATCTTAGACTAAGAATATAAGTTAATTTATAAATTTTTTAAACTCTATATCAAATATTACATAAATAAGAAATTTGAAAGGTAAGTTAAGTGAATTATAAGTTGAGAGTGAATGATTATGATTTAGGTATGATGCGAAAGGTTGAGTAAAATGTCAATTAAGGTGCTTGAGATAATTTCCTAGCCGAAAGGTTGAGTAAAATGTCATTTAAGGTGCTTGAGATAATTTGTTAGCTATTGTTGATAACCATTGATACTATTGTCATTTTTACACAGAATTACTAACAAGTCCTTGGAAAAATATTGAATAGTGATAACATTTTTTTAATCTGTAGTCAAAGTCAAATTAGAGTGGACAAAACAACCGAAAGCGAATCAAAAATATCGATTTGGTCCGGTTTTTCAATTTATATATGAGTTAAATCGATCGGTTCGGTTCATTTCGGTTTGAATCATGAATCAGATTTGTGAACTGATCATTTTGTAAAATCATGAACCAAACCGATCGATTTGGGGGTTAATTCTTCTAAAAAAATCGATATACTTCAGTTGTGAACCAAACCGATTGAAAATCGAAACCGAAATATTAAAACCAAACTGAACCAAATTAATTTCGATCGATTCTTAAGTTCTTGAACCAATCAATTTTATGTTCGATTCTATTCACTCGGAAACCGAATCGAACCGACCTCTGTCCACCCTTAAATCAAACTACATCTATGACGCCGCTTAAGCTAGGGAAATTATCGAAAAAAAAACAAAATTAACATTTATCACAACTAGACCCGGCCGGCGGTCGGAACCGAACCGAACAGGCCGGTTCCCGGTTCCACAAGTGTGGAACCGGAACCGAACCGGTTAATTCCGATTCGGTTCCAGATCCCTTTTTGGTTTTTTTTTTAATAATAAATTTTAAAAAATAGAAAAAAAAAATTATATAATCGTAATGTTTTTTCAAACTATCACATCATTTTTATAGAATTCTTTTTTATAAAATTCTTTTAACATATAATCCTTTTTATAGCCAACTATTGGCTAGTGTTTTATTCATATAAGCGACGTGTGATATTTGTTGCTTATCTATTGTGTCCCACATTACTTATATAAAGAAGTCAATAACCAAGAGTTTGTTATAAAAAGGACGTGGACATTCATGTTTTAGTATTGCAATTTTAAACCTCATTGATATTAATAAAAAAATTGAGATTTACTTGTGGAACCTTACGGTTCCAAGTAAATATTTTTTATTTTTTTACTTTCGGTTCCAACCGGTTCGGTCAGGGTGAGAACCCTCACCAAACCGGTTAGGTTCCGGTTCGGTTCCGGAACCATAACCGGAATCGGTTGGAACCGGAACCTTGGCCGGGTCTAATCACAACTAATCAAGTATTGTACAACATTAACGGAATGCAACACCCAATATTATCTAACATTCATAAAATATAATACAAATGTAATATCAAGTATGGTACAATATTAATATAATGCAATATATCTTAATGTAATGTAACAATACATTTTTTTTTTGAATCGTTGGAAACCCTGCCGCCAAACCATCTCTTTCAAGCTTAAGTGGAGTATGTAAAATCTCCGACTGTCTGAGACTTTTACAAGAAACACACTCTCTGAATTTGAACTCATGATCTCAAATTGAAATCTTGAATTAATCTTATACCATAAAGACACGTCATTTCGGAAGGTAACAATATAATATGACAAACTAAACATATTAACATATCATAGCCTACATCAATGGCAATAATGAGTTTCAGGATAATAAGCACATGTGATTTAACAGGCATAAAGGTCAATTATCAAAAAAATATATATATTCAATTTGAGGCACATGAATTTATCATGATAACAAGCATGAATTTGGTTATTTGGACCCCAACTCAAGGAACAGTGAGAAAAATTGAAGCACTGCAAAATATATATACTGGGGCAACGAAGCACTGAACCAAACTCTTATAAATTTTAATGACTAAAGTGGCGAAACAGGAAATTTAATTGAGAGGGTATTTAATAAGTACTAACATAAGATCTCCATTTTGTACGAGTTGAATACATTATTAGTTTATTTGTAATTTTTTTTTGAAAGAAATAAGCAATTCGTCAACTCATATTTATAATCATCATGTTCACAAGTCAACAAATCTCTTTCAATGAGTTTTTGATGTAATTCAAGAACAACACTTTTTTTATTTTTAATATCTCATACGTCTTACTTATATTGGAGTTGAAGAAATCATATGGTCAATTTTTTCTCTTTTCCCTGAATAATGGATAAACCTATTAGTAACTTTAATAGTTTTCTTAAGAATGTCAAATTTTCGTTCTCAAAATCTAGTTTCATATAATTTTAATAATTATAGTTTTATCTAAATATAATTACATAGATAGATTTGAATTAGAATAATGAAAGATTTTGAATTCAATTAAATTAATATTTTTCCTTTTTAATATAATTAAGTTTTTATTTTTATATAATTATATATTTTGATTTTATTATAATAGTGAAATATTTTGAATTCAATTACAATAATATTTGTTTTTTAATATAATTTTAATAATCCTACGTGGCGTATTGAAAAAGTAGGAATACATTTAAGTTTTTAATAATTATAATTATATATTTTACAATAAAAATATAATTAAATGTAAATTTTTAAATTTGGTTCGAAATAAATAAGAAAATTTATGTCCTATTAATTAGGGTTTTTAATTAAAAAAAGCGAACCAGACTGAATACTGAAGAGAGATTCTTAAATCCCCTAAATTAATTTGTCTCTCTATATCGTTTCCGCCGCCGCCGCCGAAGCTCTATCTGAGGAAAAATGGAGCGCCAAGAAGAGCCATCGTCAACAAAGCAAAACCCAAAATTGATAGAAGCAGCTATATGCGAAGAGTGCAAAGAGAACACATCAAAGTACAAGTGCCCAGGTTGCTCTATTCGCACATGTGGCCTTGCGTGCGTCAAAGCTCACAAGCAACGAACAGCCTGCTCTGGCAAGCGCAACGTCACCCACTTCGTTCCTCTCTCCCAATTCAACGACAACACCCTCCTCTCTGGTAAGTTTTTTCTTTGTAATTATATTAATTGCAATGGCCTTTTTTATAGGAAAATTTGTGTTTTGAACTGTGATCTCTATATCCTTTTCGTTATTATTAAAATTATAGAATTTTTGTTTAAATTAACAAGTTACCTATTTGAAGTTGATTGTCATTTGCTAAATTTTGCACCCTTTTCGTGGATGATGGATTGTAACATGTTTGATAATGTTATCTTTTTACAAATTCTAATATCCTTGTATGTAGATTATAATTTACTTGAGGAAATGAAGCGAGTCGCAGAATCTGCTAAGAGATTGCGGAGTAAATTGGGTGGGTATCCTTACTTTAAGCTACCACCCGACCTTCAGAGTCTTAAGAGTACTGCTGCACGCCGAAGGACAAATATTCTATTTCTCCCTAGTGGAATGACAAAGAGGGAAAAGAACAAAACTCAATATGACCAAAGGTTAGTGTAATTTGTTTTCTGTATATGAGCTTGTGTCTAGAAAGAGACATCCTGTCTTTGTTGATTTTACAGTTACTCAGCAGATACACAATTAGTTTGTTAAATATGATGCATATGTGCAATTTTAGAAATATTTGTGCATTTTTTTCCTAGATCAAACGGAGGAATTGAAGTCTCATTCGTATTATTATTGTAAATAGGATAAATATATTAAATATCACTTATGTTGTTACTCATAAATGGTGTAAATTCTAAGAAGCTGTTAAATGGAAATCGAGACTTGGCTTACCTACTTTCGATTAAGAGAGAATCGATATTTTCTTTTGATTTGATGCAGCCGGAAATTCATCTCATGGACAATTGAGTGGCGATTTCACTCAACGGATGTTGTTTTAGTCGACCATGGGTGAGTTTTCCTACTATCATTTGTCTTGTCTTCACGGAAGGTATTGTGTAACATTAGTTATCTTTCTCTCTGAGCTATCTGTTTGGTCTTCATGCTTGACTGCACTATGCTTAAAGAACTGCTTCCCTAAGTGTTGTTGCAGAGTGCGCGAAGATAGGAACCTTTGCTCTGTAATTGAGCATCATCTAAAACCCGGTCCCTGGAGGAGTCAGCTAAGGCAATTCTGTGAGGAGCAGCTGGACCACCTCAAATTTTTTATTCGCAGGAATCCAAAGGTTTTTCCTTTTCATTTCCTAGTTGTACCTATTGGCGTTGAGTTGTGTCAATGGTGGGTGGTGATAGTGCCAAAGTCCCCTCCAACTCAGTTCATTCTTGAATCTTTTGTGCTGGATGATTCCTGTTTGTACAAGATCTAACCTTCATAGGTTTGCTATTATTGCAGGAGCGCAGGTCACATTTCCGGGAATTGGACATAAAAGCTCCTATAAGACAACAATTATCCAATATAGTAATATTGGAATACCCTGTTATTCATGTTTTCCTCCCTTCGCACAGCTATGATTTTGAAGTTGTTAAACATTCACCTATTTCTCATAAATTGCTGCTCAAGGATCCTGTCAGCAATGATCATGAGAGCCCAAAAGGTGTACCCTTTAGGGAGGAGGAAATAGAAGAAGACACTAGGGCTTCAGATCCTACAGTTTTTGATCTTATGGAGAATGTAAATTCAAGTCCAGTACCCCGAATGCCCTATGAAAATGGGATTTCTGGGAAAGTGTCAAATAACTTGGATAGATGTTTGTCGACAAACGTGGCAGCAGATAACAGTTCACAGTCCAGTCTTAAGACTGAGGAACAAGGAATTTTTGATTACATGGATTTTGATTTTGATCAAGGATTAATAGATGCATACTCAGACATCATTGCTGAAATAAATCCTGATGACTTTGATTTGGATGGGATATTTGCCAAGGAAGCTAGTGTGGAAGAAAGAGAAGATCTTACAAATTCCTGGGGAGATTACGTAGCTAAGGAGGAATTGGAGGAAGGGGAGATTGCTGAATAGGTTTTCATCATGGTTTTCCTTTTAAAAAAATGTGAAGGAGCATCCCTCGTAAGAGTTTAGTGTGCATTTTGGTCCCAAATTGTTCTTTTGCTGTGGTTATTGAGCAAACTTAGGTATCTATTGTTGGTTTGACTTGCAAAGAAGATTGTGCTTTGCTAGTTGCTACTTATCCAGCAGAACAAGGCTCTCAAAGTCGTTCATCACATCTTCATCACCTCTTTTCCCAAGGCGATGTTTAAGATTGAGATAGCCGTCTCTAGTTAAGATTGAATTTCTTAGTTGTATAAATTTCTGAACCTCTTGGTTGGAATATAATTTCTTTATTGCGGCTGCAAATTATAGATTGCGGTATCTTTATTTATAAAGATGGTTTATTTTTATTACATGTTTTTGGAGCATTTTTTATACACACCAGAAAGTTCATTGTAAATTCAATGAACAAAAGCATTATTTAGTTCATTGTAAATTGGTTACCCGTGAAACAGCCACAAACAACAATGTGATTGTGAAAGCAAAGAGAATATCAAGAGCATATATACCAAATAAAAGTATAAAAAGCACCATGTGTGTGGGTAATTTTCATAACAAAATAAGTTCAATTGAGTTGTAATGAGTTTTGAAGATTTCGAACAATTGGACTAGTTTTTGGAAGACTTTGCATGAAGATATCAGAAGCTCGATTGTGCTGCATTCGTTGTTGTGTTCGAACGAGGTTCGTCAGTGTCACGTTTGTGCTAACGTTCGAATGAAATTGGGCAGAGGCTTCACGTGCATGGTGCGTTCTTCATCCCGTGCGATCGAAACCTTTCAGAGAGCTCACCTTTGTTGTGCGTTCGTAAGGCCGTTCGAAAGAATTTGCTGAACATTGCGCGTTCGTCACGCATGCATTGGGCGTTGGAACGAGACTGCAAGATTTGGTTATTTTGGACACGTTTTCAAGGCTTTTCAAGAGTAGGAAAACGCTACATATTTAAACAAAGCTTTAGCCACTTCATCCATTGTTGGAAATACAATATTCAAAGCCTCCATATTATTTGTTTCCTCCAGATTGATAATCCACCTTGAAGACTTTATTGATTTCCTTATCTTCTACGTTTTGGTGATTTTGTCCTTTGGTAAGCATCAACACACTACACAACCCTTACCCAATACCCCAATCCTTCAGAAATCCGAGGAGGTGATTGAAGGTCTGAGTTCCGGCATCGCGAGTTCGCTGATTAGATTCACTCAGAGATTTCAGAGGTTCTGAAGAAGGTCACTTGGTGCGGGCTCGATGAGTTTTTCGAGTTATTACAGTTTAGAGGTATTCGAGTCGATGAAGTTGTCATCATAAGTCTTATACCATCACTATAAATTTTCTCTATTATAGTGGATTCGGGTGGTAGCCTATACCCAAAGTGATTTTTTACTTTTGAGAGTTTTCCACTTCGTTTACAAAATTTATTGTGTTGATTCTTTTTACTGTTTTCATATATTGCTTTGCTTTACAGCTGCTTAGACATAAGGGTGCTTGTTGACTAAAACCATAGTTGCTCTGACTTTGACTTGTCTTAGAAAGAGTAGTTGATTGATTAATTTCGTACAGGGTCAGAACCTTAGGTCAACTTCGAATTTTCAGTAAATTCAATGCCCAATTATATCGTTTTTATTTTGGTATCATTGATGTATAAGGGCTTAAGACTTGGTTGTCAGGTCATGAGTTCGAGTGTAGGAGGTGCATTTCTTTAAGAGCCTGAGACAATCGAGAGTTTTACCTACTTCGCTTAAGTTCAAGTCGGATGATTTAACTATGTGATTTTCAATATTTCCAAAAAAAAAAAATCATTCATGTAGAAATTTCATTGTTTTTCTTGACAGACAGCAATGCAAGGCTTGTTCTTCTTTGAACCCCTGGGTGGCTTGTTGAATTTAGGCTAGTTCTAATTACTATAATGCAAAAAAAAAACAACAATATGTTTTTTTTTTTTATAGGTTTCTTTTCTTTTCGAAAAGAGACAACAATGCAATTATTTGTGGGACAAAATAAGCCTAATGTACATGCCCCACAAATCAGATAGCGAAAACCACATTTGCATATAAAAGATTAAATACTATACATACAAGTCAGCTCAATAATGCCTCTACATTATTGTTAGATTCATATGATCCTAAAACATGATTGGTAGCCATTATTATAACTTTGCGGCCCCGATATCGATATATATGAAGACATTTTCTTTCTGATTTTAAGAATTAATAAATTTCAACGGATGAAGAAAAATGGTTGTTTTTTCTAAAAGGCCATCCACGTGAAAGTGCGTTTGATGGGACAAGCATAGGATGATTGCTTGATCGTGATTTTATAAAATTACTACGTATGAGTCGGATTTCGAATTCATATGTTTTTAATTTTTTTTCTTATCAATAATAAGATTAATTTATTTAACTTAAACTAAATTATTAGTTGAGAAAGAAAGTGATTAATATAAAATTTAATTAAAATTAAACAAATAACAAATAATAGATGTTGAAAAACATTAGGAAAAACCCACCTTAAGGCCCCTGTACTCTCAATGTTTTTTACATTACACCCCTGTACTAAATTTTCTACACATTGCACCCCTGTACTCTCAATGTTTTTACATTGCACCCCTGTACTAAATTTTCTACACATTGCACCCCTACACTCTCAAAAAATTGACATTCCACCCGTATTTTAACGGCAAGTTAACAGAGTTGAGAAATATTCTGACATCACCCACCCTTATTTCGGATTGGACCGATCAAATTTTTTTACTTTGAAGTTATGCTAGGGCGCATAACTATATGTTAGGGCGCATAAATATTATGCTCCTTCAGATACATTCAAAAATCCAACTAATTTATTGCAAAAATTAGATCAAAACTACGATCTTGGAGTGTTATTAATGAACAACAAAAAACAAACAAAGATGATTCACGGTTATCAGACATCATTCCTAAAGAACGACAACGAGTATTACATGTCATGCGTGCACATTTATAGCAAACACTCATTATTTTAGCCATTCTCTTTTTAGCATAGGTGCTTCTTCCTAAACCATGCAGATATGACACAAATAAGGGTGGGTGATGTCAGAATATTTCTCAACTTTGTTAACTTGCCGTTAAAATAAGGGTGAAATGTCAATTTTTTGAGAGTGCAGGGGTATAATGTGTAGAAAATTTAGTACAGGGGTGCAATGTAAAAAACATTGAGAGTACATGGGTGCAATGTAAAAACATTGAGAGTACAGGGGTGCAATGTGTAGAAAATTTAGTACAGGGGTGCAATGTAAAAATCATTGAGAGTACAAGGGCCTCAAGGTGGGTTTTTCCAAAACATTATAAATAGAAGAACTTAGGATTATAATTTTATCTAAGTATGTACACAATAAGTTAAGTCATTCTTCATTCAATTGGGTTGTTGTTACTAATTATTAACCTAAAATACAAAATTATACACAAGCCTCTTTCGATGATCAGGTGAAAATATATTTAGAATAAATCAATTAACTATATGTACTATATAAATTAAATTAAAATGAACTCATTAAGGTCATGTTTTAATATTGGTTATGTATGCCCTTTAGGCATATGTCTATCTTACAAGAAAATCTATTTAACGAATAAAACCCACACGCTATTATTCTCAGGACTAATCGAAATATCCTTCGTCGAGTTTTTAAGGATTTACCAAGAATATTCTATTATTGGCCAGACAAATAAAATAAGCATCAAAACACAAATAATTATAAATAATCAATAACAATCCCAAAAGAAAAAAAAATATACAAATAATTAATTAAACATGTTTGGGATCCATTGCAATTATAAATTTAATGATTTAGCTACTCATAATATTCGATAAAAACATGCCAATCATTATTATAAAACAATAACTCATAAAGATAAAGGTAGAAAGAAAATTAAAGAAAGAAATCATTGTTTGCATTCTTCAGCTTCAAACTCCACTGCCTATTAAGCACTCGTTCTTGCAATTTTCTAAGCGTTCTTCTATGCTTTTGGATGTTTCAAAATATATTATGAGGCATTCTCTTAGGTTTTGGGATGAATTACGCTTATATAGGAAGTTCAGAGGGTCTTTCTTGTTCAGAAATCAAGTTCCGGACGGATCTGGGATCGTCTTTCGCGTTGTGACGAGCGTCACCCGCGCTACAACACGCATGTTGTTTCATCGGTGCGTCGCTACGCTCTAGTGTGAGCATCGTGACTCACCACCGAGTGATGCTCTCTGCCATGATTTTGTTTTGCTGCGCGTCTCGACGAGCAGTCCAGCATCGAAATTTATATTTTGACTTTGAATTTGCCCTGCTCAGTATTTTACCATTTTCATCCATCGTTGAATCCGTTGAGTCGTGATATTATGTTAACTTACAAAATGCACACAAAACACATCAATTCGCTCATAAAGCTCGATATCACCCACAAAATATTAAGATAAAAGGACGGTAAATATCTATATATTAGTCGCTTATCACACTTCAAAACTAACATTTTGCTAGTCGATCATCGAAAAAAATAAAAGGAAATAAAATAAAATAAACAAACTAAAATAAATTAACATAATCCACTTTCATATAGATCACGATTGCATTTAGTGTATGCAACAAACCTTTAAATCCCTAGGCAACCCTATAGGACGAGTTATAGTCTCGTGAAGGCTTACAGCAACGACACCCACAAACGTCATTCAACACACACATGCATTCACACAAACATGCAACAACTAAAAATAAAAACTAACTAACTAAACAAAACCGTCTTAGGAGTTACACATAATATGGTCATTAGATAATGTCCAGTAATGAAACCTAAGAATCTTCAAAGTACCCAATGTAACTCAAATCCAAATTCTTGAATAAATCATCTAAGTTAGACTCAAATGTGTGTGTGAAAAGGTTTGATCACAGCTTGAAATCCTAAGTAAGTCAACTCAATAATTTCATCTAAAAAATGTATGCTCGAGGGTGGGTGTCACGACGCGCCACAGAGTGATGCTCTCTGCCATGATTTTGTTATGTTATGTGTCTCGACGAACAGTCCAGCGTCAGGAAGTGTGTTTTGACTCCGAATTTACCTTAATTTGCTCAGTATTTTACTATTTTCATCCATCATTGAGTCGTGATATTATTTTAACCTACAAAATGCACTCATAACACATCAATTCGCTCATAAGACTCGATAACACCTACAAAATATTAAGATGAAAAGGCGGTAAATATATATATATATATATATATATATATATATATTAGCCGCTCATCATTGATCACGTGAAACATTAGAGGAGCAAATAATTAAGAGATATATATCTATAGTAAATAACAACAATTAATAATTAATTAATTATATATTAATATAATTATTAATCATTATACAAATGAAGAATAAGGTGCTATATATAGGGGCAGCCCTGGAGACAAAAAAGAAAATAAAGCTTAAGTCATGGCAATTAAAAATATAATTGAAGTGATTATGATAATAGGGCTAGCCCTCTGACCCTCTCTGCTAGTGAGGGTGCAAAGCCGAAACATTATTCAATGCCCTTCAACCGGAGCAGTTTTCCGGCTGATTTTATTTTTGGAGCAGGTACAGCTGCTTACCAGGTATATTTTCAAATAGTAGAGTTGTTAACAAGGGAAAGATATTAACACATTTTGAATTAAAATTAATTAACCATATATAAATAAATAATTGTATGTATTTTCAGTCTGAAGGAGGTGCTTATATTGATGGCAAAGGTCCAAGTATATGGGATTCTTTCACTAAGAACCACCCAGGTCTCTCTTTCACCCCCCACCCTCCTCCATCTTTGTTTTAAAATTTACTTACACAGGCTTCTCAGATATGCATTCCTTTGACTAGTACGTGAAACATTTTTGGCATCTGTGAGTTTGCTTGGTAGCCAAAAACTAAATTTTGAGATTTTCACTTTCCCTCTCCTAATGTTTTTGTGTGTGTATATATATATTTTCCCTCTCATGATTTCTCCTTAAACTTTTAATCTAATGACCAGGGATGTCAATTTTTCATGTCATGTCTCATCCCGTTTGGATAGGGATTTGATACATGTATTTATGTCCCATTTTAGAAACGAGACTAGATAAAAAATATGTCCCGAAAACTTAAATGAGATGGAACTGGACAATGAGATGTGACAAGATTTAATAGGATGAGATGAGATTTAACGAGATGCAGGAAGATATATGAATATTTTTTGCCCCAAAAAAATATAACGGGACTGGAGCAAGATAAATTTTCGTCCCGATTTTATAAATGGAATAAGATCAAGATTAACAAATTTTATAGTGTCCCTGCCGATTTCCAACCCTACTAATGACATAAATCAAGATTGAGTTGTATATATGGTAATTAATATGTGTGTGCAAATATTAAAATTATCTTCGACAACTATTTTTCTAATAATTAAAATTGAAATTTTCTCTCTCCTCTCATTGACTTTATTGTGTCACCAAACAAGTATTTTTTTACGGTAGAGTGGGTAAATGGATCGAACTTTGAAAAACTCTCTTCCAATTTAAGTATTATTTATTAATATTTTCTAAATTTTAGAAAAATATAATTTCTTAAATTTTGAATTGATATTTTTGTTATATTTTACTAAGTACAACTTAAAATTATGGAGAGTTTTTCAAAGTTAATCAATTTGTCGAAAAAATTTATTGTGTAATTTTTAACCATTTTCTAAACTTCTAGTTTCTAAGTTTATTCCAACAAACATGGAGTAGTCAATGTATAAATTATAAAACCATAATATCAAGTTACAAGATATAATTACTTTTATGAAATTTTATTTTGACTTGGATCGGGTGTTGAGCGAGTTTTATATTATTTTTTTTTTATAAATTATAATTGAAAATTATTGGATAATTTAAATGTAACGTGCATTATTATTTAACACACATGGTAAACAATTATAAAAAAATTAATATGATTCAACTCAATATTGTATCAATTCATATATAATATACCTACACACTCAAACTTGAATAGAAATAAGATGATGACAATGATCCACTTGAAAATATTTAATTTATTATACTATCAATGTTCCTTTTTTTTTTTTTTTTTTTTTTGAATCTAAAGCTAAAATTCATTACTCCAAATCGGTAAGAAAACAAGAGATATTTGAAGGAAAGTTTTCTTTCCAAATAACAGGTGAATGAGTTTTAATAGCTTCCTTAGCTAAAGCATAGACAATAACATTATTAGATTTAGGGGTATAACAAATTTTTGAATCTACAAAATTTACTAATATCTCCTTAATATCGTCAATGATCCAAAAAATTTCTATTTTACTGCCCTTCTTATTAGAAATCCAATTGACGACATACGGTCGGTCTTAATGTAAAAAAGTTGAAACTTATTGATATGAATGTTCCTTTGAAGTTGTGGATATTGATAATAATCAGCGAATTTTATCTGGTGGTTTGGCAGAAAAAATATGGGATCATAGCTCGGGAGCCATAGCTGTTGACTTTTACCACCGTTACAAAGTAAGTTCGATACGATGACTCTACTAAATATATACGCACACATATAATTAATTCACTATCAATTATATAAAGTTCATTAATCATTAATTATTTCTGACACATAAATACATAACCATAACATGTTGCAAAAATAAATTAATGAAGTGCATAATAAATAAATGTTTCAGGAAGATATAAAGATGATGAAAAGAATTGGATTGGATTCTTTCAGATTCTCCTTGTCATGGTCCAGATTATTACCTAGTAAGATATATATATATATATATACACACACACACACATCACCATATTAATCTCACTTGATCCAGTGTCTTCCATTTACGCTAATTAATTAAATTGATTTCTGTGAGTTCCATTTTTATTGGCATATGTCCGTGACAAAATAAGTTCAATTGAGTTGTAATATGTCGTGAAGATCTTTGTGCAATTGGACTGGGTTTTGGCTGCTGTGCATCAGACATGCGTTCGTGGTGCGTTCGTTGCAGTGTTCGAACGAGTGGCGTTGGTGCTGCGTTCGTAATTGGGTTCGAACGTGTGGAGTTAGTGGCACGTTCTTTATTGGGTTCGAACGGGAATTCCAGAGAGCAAATGTTCGAGTCTCGTTCTTGTTGGGTTCGAACGAGATCATTCCAGAGAGTTCACGTTCGTTGTGCGTTCGATTGACGTTCGAACGAGTCTTCACAGAAAGGGCGCGTTCGTGTAGCGTTCTAGTAAGCGTTCGAACGCGACTGCGATCTGAACGCGTTTTTGGCCTGCAAAACCCTAGGTTTTCACCCTACCTATAAATATAACCCTTAGCCGCCATTCTCATTAGTTGAAGCATATTTCTCTTGAGCCAAATACTCTCAAAGCTTTCAACTCTCTTTGAATCCACCATTGAAGACTTCTTCATCTTCTTGTCTTCTTCATTAATGGTGTGATTCCATCTTTGTTAAACCTTCAACACAACTTAACCCAAATTCCCTAATCCTTTAGAGTTCTATAGGAGGAGTTTTGGTAGTCGGAGTTCCGGCGTTCATTGGTGATATAATCTACTCAGAGACTTCAGAGGTTCTGAAGAAAACCGTGGGTCGCGGGCTTGAGGAGTTCCTTGAGTTCTTGCAGTATAGAGGTACTTGAGTCGGTGGAGTTGCCACCATAGGTCTTGACCATCGCTGTAAGTTTTTCTCGATATAGTGGATTCGGGTGGTAGCCTATACCCGGAGTGGTTTTTTACTCGGAAGAGTTTTCCACTTCGTCACCAAAATTATTGTGTTGAATTTTGTGTGATTGATTTACTTTTCCGCAATTTACATTTCGTATTAAATCAATATTGTGGAATTTATTGTTGTTGGATATTGTGGTTGGTAGTTGATTTTCCATAGACACATTAATTAGGACTTGTCTCAATTAATTGTGATTATTTCCGCATAGGGTCAGAACTTAGGATAACCCCGAATTTTCAATTGGTATCAGAGCCTGAACTCGATCCTTGACCCATTAGCTATGGAGCGTAGTCAACCCTTAAATTGTCCGCCATTTTTTGATGGCACGGAATATTTGCATTGGAAGGTTCGCATGAGAGCTTTCCTTAAGTCCTTAGATGAGAGGGTCTGGATGTCTGTTGAATACGGGTGGAAACCTCCCGTTGTTACTGTTGATGTGGTCACTTCCCCTAAAGACAAATTGACCTGGACCAAGGACGAATTTGATGCTAGCAATAGGAACAGCAAAGCTGTTAATGCCATACATGGTGCTGTCTGTTCTGCTGAGTTTAGGAGAATCTCAATGTGTGAGATAGCCAAGGACGCTTGGGACATCCTGCAGACTGTGCATGAGGGCACATTGTCTGTTAAAAATAATAGACTCCAGGATTTAGCCACTAGGTTTGAGGTCGCCAAAATGAAAGATGATGAGACCTTTGATGAATTTTATGCTGAGATTAACGATATCGTTAACTCTAGTTTTAACCTAGGTGAGACTATACCTACGAATAGGATAGTTAGGAAAATCCTGAGATCCCTACCTGATAAGTTCCTACCCAAAATCACCGCCATCGAGGAAAGCAATGACCTCGATCAGCTTAATTTAGATGAACTCGTAGGAAAGCTGCAGGTTTATGAGAAAAAGCTTCCTGGTTTTAGAGAGCCAAAAACGTTTGCGATGAAAATCGCTAAGGAAGTTGTGCATGATACGTCTGGTGATGGTGATACCATCACGGATCGTGACTTGGCCTTGTTTGCAAAGAAGTTTAAGAAATTTCTTAAACTTAAGAAGAGTGGCCATAGCAGTAATAGGGATAGGGAGGATAGGCCTAAAGAGAATAGGCATATCAGGAGTGAGTCTAGAGAGGATAGGGATAGTAGATCCCGTGGTGCCCAATGCTATGAATGTGAAGGATATGGGCACGTTAGATCTGTGTGTCCCACATATCTTAGGGCTAAAGGCAAGAAAGCCATGGCAGCATCTCCTAGTGATTCAGAAGGTGGTTACTCTTCTGATGAGTCTCCTAAAGGCAAGAAAAATTTTATTGCCTTTACTGCTAGTGTGACTGGTGAGAGAGAGATTGTGGTTAATGATGATGATTCTGAAGTCTCTCTTGATGAGTCTGTAGATGAGGAAAGTCTTCAGGTAGCTTATGTTGAACTGTTTAATGAGAGTTTAGCTACTAAGAAGACTAACATAGAGGTCAATAAAAGGCTGAAAGCTGTTGAGCTAGAAAAGAATGAAGCTCAAGCCAAATTTGAGCAAAGCCTTTTGATGGTAGATGACCTGGAGGAGAGAAATAGAGGTCTAATTAATAGGGTCCAAATATTAGAAACTGAACTTGAAGATACTAGAACCCAATTGTCTGTATTTTCTAGTGAGAATAAAAATGTGGACCGTATGTTAGGAATTATTTCTGAGCCTAACTGTGAGAAGGCTTCTACTTCCAAAGCTGTGCCTGTAGCAGCTAAACATGACTTAGGCAAGAAACATGTTGAGTGTAGTCATGTTATTCCTCCATTTATTCCTCGTCCTGTGACCCAACCTCGATCTAGAGGTGCTGTGGGTAAACCTCGCTCTCGTCTGAGGTTTGTGCCTGTGTGCCACCACTGTGGCAAGGCGGGACACATTAGGCCTAAGTGCTTCATGCTTCACAAGCAAAAGAAGAGACCTAAGAAGGTGTCACCTAGATTTGACTCTTCAAATCTAGCTTCTCAAGTTTCTGCACTAATCAAACAAGCTCAATTCTTGAGTGAGAAACTTGCTTTGTTGTCTGGGAACTCTCATGTGGAAGAGGCTCCTAGAAAGGTTTGGGTGAGGAAGCAAGATGAATTTCCATCTTCTTCTGCGTGTCCTGATGGACATTTTGAGAGTACACTTCGGTGTAACTCTGCTTGAAAGATGCATTTTTATTTTCCCATTGCATGTGTGTGTGCGTGTGTTTTATGTTTGCACGTTTATTTTGTTTTCACAGCATATGGGTGTGTGTGTCTTGTTTTTGTTATATGTCCCTTGGTATATAGGATGGAAACCCGGACATAAATTTCATAGCCGATTCCGAATGGACGGTAGTATGATCTGCACTCGGGATACAACTCCACGTACCATTGGATATTTTACAAGCCTGTTTGTGTCTTTATTTTTTTTGTGCCTTAAAACTGAAAAAAAAAAAAAAAAATTTATATATTTTGAAAAAGACCAAAAATATTTTTATGGCTTGTTAGAGCATGAATAGCATGTGCATGTGATCCTGGTATGTAGGATATATGATTATGCATGTATGATATGCTGTTATTTTTCTTGATGCTCTATATACATGAGTGTGTGTGATAAAAACTTTTGGTATATCCTGTGCTTGCACATTCACATACACGTTTTTATTTTATCAAGGCTTGGTCGCATGTATGAGTTTTTAGACTGGCAATCTAATTTCTATCATACTTTGTTCATTTAAATAGTGTGACCTTTTGACTAGATGACCTTGCTATCCCCTTTTGCAAAAGTAAAAAGAAATATATTTAAAAAGAACAATGAGACTCAAGTGCAAAAGAGCCCAAATGGCCAAATTCAAAAGATAAGGGCAAAAACCCTTCACTCGAAAGAGTTATTAAATATGAGCTCATGATATTTCTGGGGTAAATATTATAGCATGCAACCAATGTTGCTTATTTTCAGGTCCTAGTGGTGCTGGGTTTGAACACCTATTTTGTGGACTTGGTTTGTTTAGAGATGGATTTCTTTGGCTGTGTCCAGCTCATAAAATAAGGTTTAAGCCTTGATTTGTTATGCACTTTATTTTTCCACGCAAGTGCTTTATATGCTTTGGTGTTTATGTCATATGCATAAGTGTTGTATTTAGCCTCTTTTAAAATGATGCATATTGTTTCATGTCATAAACAGCTGAATACTGACTGGGTATCATTGTATCAGCTTGAAATGCTGTTTCAGTCAGTTTTTGACAGGATTTTTATTTATCTCAGTATGTGCTTGTGTGTGCTTCATGTTATTGCATACCAATTTTTTTCTTTCCTGTGCACTTTTCTGAGTTGTGGTTTACTTCCCGTATGTTATTTTACTAACTGTATGTGCCTGTTAGTGAGTGGGAGTAATTCCTGTTTGTTTATGCTCTTGCATGTGTTTTCTCATGTTCTCCTGTTATTTTTCCTGTTTCTTTTATCCTTTGTCATTTCGTGACAAAAAGGGGGAGAGTAATATATTAAGGGGGAGAGCCTTAATATATAGGAGGGAGTCGTAGAATATCCTTTAGATATCTCCGTTTTAAGGGGAGTTAAGATTAAGGGGGAGAAGGATTTCTATTTGTACATGCATGAGATTTTTACCTGCTTTATGGTTTACTTGATTATCCCAATGCTTTTCACGGTATATTGTTGTTTGTGGATGTTTCAGGTAGCAGGTATGTTGCTGCGGTGGCATTACTTTCAAGACTACTTTGTTAGGTGTTAGATCGAGTCCATTTGTAATAAGTCACTGTTTTGATGGTTGACAGTTGACTATTTGCTTTTTGGGTCTATTACCGTAGTCTTTGTATTAGGTAGTATTTTGTCACGGAATGCCAAAGGGGGAGATTGTGAGTTCCATTTTTATTGGCATATGTCCGTGACAAAATAAGTTCAATTGAGTTGTAATATGTCGTGAAGATCTTTGTGCAATTGGACTGGGTTTTGGCTGCTGTGCATCAGACATGCGTTCGTGGTGCGTTCGTTGCAGTGTTCGAACGAGTGGCGTTGGTGCTGCGTTCGTAATTGGGTTCGAACGTGTGGAGTTAGTGGCACGTTCTTTATTGGGTTCGAACGGGAATTCCAGAGAGCAAATGTTCGAGTCTCGTTCTTGTTGGGTTCGAACGAGATCATTCCAGAGAGTTCACGTTCGTTGTGCGTTCGATTGACGTTCGAACGAGTCTTCACAGAAAGGGCGCGTTCGTGTAGCGTTCTAGTAAGCGTTCGAACGCGACTGCGATCTGAACGCGTTTTTGGCCTGCAAAACCCTAGGTTTTCACCCTACCTATAAATATAACCCTTAGCCGCCATTCTCATTAGTTGAAGCATATTTCTCTTGAGCCAAATACTCTCAAAGCTTTCAACTCTCTTTGAATCCACCATTGAAGACTTCTTCATCTTCTTGTCTTCTTCATTAATGGTGTGATTCCATCTTTGTTAAACCTTCAACACAACTTAACCCAAATTCCCTAATCCTTTAGAGTTCTATAGGAGGAGTTTTGGTAGTCGGAGTTCCGGCGTTCATTGGTGATATAATCTACTCAGAGACTTCAGAGGTTCTGAAGAAAACCGTGGGTCGCGGGCTTGAGGAGTTCCTTGAGTTCTTGCAGTATAGAGGTACTTGAGTCGGTGGAGTTGCCACCATAGGTCTTGACCATCGCTGTAAGTTTTTCTCGATATAGTGGATTCGGGTGGTAGCCTATACCCGGAGTGGTTTTTTACTCGGAAGAGTTTTCCACTTCGTCACCAAAATTATTGTGTTGAATTTTGTGTGATTGATTTACTTTTCCGCAATTTACATTTCGTATTAAATCAATATTGTGGAATTTATTGTTGTTGGATATTGTGGTTGGTAGTTGATTTTCCATAGACACATTAATTAGGACTTGTCTCAATTAATTGTGATTATTTCCGCATAGGGTCAGAACTTAGGATAACCCCGAATTTTCAATTTCAATTATGAATTTAATTAAGATCGATCCATGAAGGTTTGTTTTGTGTTCTTGGTCTTAGAGGGAAAAATCAGCGGGGGAGTGAACAAATTAGGAGTCCAATTCTACAATAATCTTATCGATGAGCTTATTGCCAACGGTATGACTATCTAAATTCCCATTGAATATCTCCCACAAAATGTAGTAATGTTAAATTGATCTCAAATTATATATATATATATATATAATATATATATATATATATATATATATGATGACATATCCATGTTATCTAACATTAATTAATTTGGCTATTACACTTAGATATTATGCCATTTGTGACATTATTCCATTGGGATTTACCACAAGCACTAGAAGATGAATATGGTGGATTCTTAAGCTCCAAGATTGCGTAAGTAGACAATATATTAATACTACTGAAACTAATGAGCTGAATATATATATATATCAAAATGTACAATTAATTAAAACTTGTGATCTATATGGATCAGGAATGATTTCGGAGAATATGCAGAGTTGTGCTTCAAGACATTCGGTGACCGAGTGAAGCACTGGGCCACTTTGAATGAGCCATATTCATTTACTATAAATGGGTACAATGAATGGAGGCACTTTTGCCCCCGGTCGATGCTCTAATTATGCTGGAAATTGTAGTGCTGGTAACTCAGGGACTGAACCCTACATCGTCAATCACAATTTGCTTCTTTCCCATGCATCTGCTGTTCAAGTTTATAAGACTAAGTACCAGGCTCATCAAAAAGGATTAATTGGAGTCACAATTGTCACTCACTGGTTCTTGCCAAATACCCGATCAGCTGCTGACCAACAGGCTGTCTCCAGAATTCTCGACTTTTGGTTTGGATGGTTAGAGACTCAATTCATTAATCATTATATATTTTGAGTAGCAAAGTTGTAGCAATTGCCAAGACATAATTTAATTTAATTTGTGCATGCGTATATATATATGCAGGTTTGCTGATCCAATTACATATGGTGATTATCCCAAAATCATGCGAACTTTAGTGGGAAATCGATTGCCTAAATTTACAAAAGCTCAATCCGAAATGCTGAAAGGGTCGTATGATTTTCTTGGCGTAAATTATTACACAACATATTTTGCGTCAAGTTCTTTAACCTCCAATAATAATAATAATAATAATGTCAATTTAAGTTTTTCTACGGATATCCAAGTTAACGCCTCTCGTAAGCACAATATAAACGTTTTTTTTTTTCTTTGTTTTCATATTTAATATTATGGTTATTATAATTATTATTTTTTATTACCTAAATGTGCATTTTTGATGCCTGCGAATTTCCATTTTTTACAATATCATATAATTAATTCATTGCTGCAGCTCTCAAAAATGGGATTCCCATTGGTAAACCGGTATGGTCTTGCTTTCTCTATGTTTGTAATTATTATTATTTCTTTGTTATATGAAATATGACACGTTAACGGACGTACATGTCAATAAGGGTAAATTCCTCTTTAGTTTTTAGAGTTTAGATTAATTATTCAGTCAGTCCTTGTATATCTAAAATATTTTTGAAAAATAAGGATAATGAGAGAGATTTTAAGAGATATAATATATGGACCTTAATTTTGGAGACTAACTGGATAGTTCTTGATCTCTAAAATTAAGACTAAATGAGCATTTACCCTGCTGACAAGAATTACAAGTTCCTGAAATTGCAATGCAATTCCAATATATATATTGCTTGCAGATTAAGTAATTAAGCATTTTGTTGTTTCACAGACACCCTTATCCTGGCTTTACATCTACCCAAAGGGAATCAAATATCTTATACTATATGTAAAGAATAAATACAAGAATCCTCTCATTTATGTAACTGAGAATGGTAAAATGTTTCCATTCCTATTATAATTATACGAATTAATTACTGTTGTGTTACTATTAATTAGTTGAAAACTGTATTAACTGAATTGGTAATATTGCATGCTGCATGCTGCATGCTGCATGCAGGAATGGCTGATTCAAATAATGCTTCAATTTCAATTGATCAGGCTCGTAAGGATGCTATGAGAATAAGATACTTCCATAGTCATCTCTCTTCTCTTTTAGAAGCCATCAAGTGAGTGCTAATATATTTATGATGAGTCTATACGTATATATTTTTGGTTGAAGAAATAAAGAAATAATTAATATATAATATTTAATGGCAATATTTTTGGCTGCAGGGATGGGGCGAATGTAAAAGGATACTACGCGTGGTCATTTTGTGATGACTTTGAATGGGATGCTGGATTTACAGTTCGATTTGGCATCATTTATGTTGATTTCAAGAATAATTTGAAAAGATACCTCAAATACTCGGCTTATTGGCTCAAAATGTTCCTCCTAAACTAGACTGCAAAAGCTACCTAGCAGCTTCTTCATTAGGAGACTGATCACAATAATGCAATATTCGACGGCGCAATGGAACTTTCTTTTAATTATGTGTCAAAATAATAAACTCTCAAGTGCCCTGTGTCTTTAAAATATATTCGAGCTATAGTGCTAGGCTTTGCGTGTCCATCAAATTTTCAGCTAAATTGTTCCACGTCTTACGTTCTAATTAATGCATGGTCTATATATTAGAATTGCACTTCATCTTTTAATTCCAAGCTTTTCATTTCAAAATGTAAATTAATTAATTTGTAGGGTTTTAGTTTCGTGCTAAAGAAAAGTTATCTTATCTAACAACTAATTAATAAAGAGAAGCTAACTTTCCAAATTAGGGTATAAACATTTGGATCACAATAATAATATGCAAATAATATTATTAAAACACACTAATGACTCACCTCACCCATCATAGCTACCCTCATTTTATTTAAACATTCTTTATTTTATTCTATTCTCAAAGGCTTTGCTGTTGATTACTCGGAATTGTTTTGGAAGAGATGAAATGAAGCAAATGGTGGAGATATATTCTTCGTGATTTTGAATTTTAAGAATGTCTTACTTCTTAATTTTTTATCATTTTATTAGTCCGCTCTAATTAATTAAGATTAGAGAAAATAATTAATTGTACTAATAGAAATTGCAAGTGAAGAAATAACAATTTCATAACTTCAATTTTAGATTAAAAAAAAGAGATAAATTATTACAAACACCTTAAAATGAATTTTATATAACTAAAAAGTATATACAAAAAAAGAGTGACCAAATCAGAAAAGGATTAATCGTGCTTAATATGTATATATTTCTAAAATTTGAAGAGTCCAAACAGAAATTTATTCAAAGTTCAGAGGAGGCTTTACCCTTGAAAATCTACCATACAACGGAGGTATCACGTTATTCGTAGAATACTATAATAATATATTATCACTCGTGTTAAAATATTAAAAAATAATTAAAAGGATGGATACTAAATCATACATGTCATTTACTAATTTATTGATGATATCACGTCACATGTACCTCCGTTGCATCAAAAAAAATTTCCCTCCCAACCCACGTGATCCATCTATATTTCCGACACTTCATCTTTTCTTTTGCTAATTTGACCGTAGGAATACCGACATTGTGTTGACAGAGGAAATGATGTCACCCTGGAACGAGATCGCCCTAGGACAAAGGAAAGAACGAAAGGAGGAAGGACAATGGAGCGAAAAGTGACAAGGAGATTGGGACGACCAAATTAGCGGTTATGACGAAAATGCGTGATGCAGTTGCTTCCACGATCGCAGCAGTTGGACGGTTTTCCCTCCACAACAGAGCAGTTGAGACACGCAGCTCAACGGTTACAGGCACGATCCAGCAACTGCAGGGAGATACTGGAACTGCCCAAAACGGTTGACAAGCTTCACTATAAAAGCTCACCTACACCAAGAGAGAAGAGGAAGAAAAATGTAAACTCAAATTAACATATCTTTATTTTTTATTTCTTAGATTGTAATCATTCAGACTGTAATTTGTGCGCTTGTGCCCCTTGAAGGCTTATTCACTTAATCAAACACCCCTTGCTGGGACTTTGTCTCAGAAAGTTTGAACCTTACACGTTCTTCTTTCTTCACGTTTAAAAATTGCACAAACACATTGTCTTCTAACAATTGTTATTTTTATCTTACAAATTAGACATATTTCTAAAATAGTCTAATCCCTACTCCACTCGAGTCCAAAGTTCCTTATTTGAAGAATAAAGATTAATGACATAAAGGAAGGTAACTAACAAACTATGTAATTTAAAATTTTATTCCATATTTACCTTTTTCATACGGTAATAGTCAAGTAATTTTTTGACATCTATCGGGTCGGGCCGGCCCTGGCAAGGCTTTATCTATTTCGATTTTTTATTAATAAAAATTTGAAATATATTTTTAATTTATTATATAAATGTTTATATATATATATAATTTATTATATAAATATAAATATAAATATATATAATATTTTTTAAGTCCAGGCCGGGTCGGGCCTCTACTTAGTGGGCCTCGTTAGGATTTTTATCCCCGGGTCGGGCCCGAATTTTTTTGCCACCCTCAATATGAATTGGTGATAAATAGTTTAAAATTTAATTATAAAGTCTCGAATTCGAATTAAAAGAATATAAAATATTAGAAAATTTTAGTCGTTGCGTTTAATTTATTTCAATGATTTGGCGGCATGTTTTTTAACGTTTGAAAAAGAAAAATTGAGGATAAGGAGTTAGGGGTCAGAAATGTTTGCAATTTTGACAGGAGCATAAATTTATTCAGCATCTCTACGCCAAGAGTAGTGAATTATTCAAAAACAAAACCAACCCACAAATGGGTATTAAAATTGAAGGATTTATTGTTGTACAGTGCATATTACTGGTTGTGATAGTTCAAACCAAGCACATAGCCTCAAGTGAAGATGAAGATGACAAGTCCTCCTCTTTCAATCGTACTTGTTTTCCCAAAGGCTTTATCTTCGGGACGGCCGGTGCTGCTTACCAGGTCTAATATTTTTCCTTTCTAATAAAATTTATCGGCTCCCTGTTTTTATTTCTTTGGAATTTCAGTATGAAGGTGCTGCTGCTGAGGATGGTAGAGGCCCTAGTATTTGGGATACCTACACTCACAAATTCCCAGGTTAATTATTTTCTCTTAGCCATGTGTTGATTTATTAATTGTACTATTCATTCCCAATCAATTTTATATTCTCTCTTTGCATTGCAGATAGAATTACAAATGGCGACAATGGAGACATTGCCATTGATTTTTACCATCGTTACAAGGTCTGTAATTTTTCCCCCTCATTTTTATTAATTTGACTAGGATTAATAATGACTGACATTTATGTTGATGGGAATTAGTAATTGTGACAGGAAGATGTGAAGATAATGAAGGATATGAATTTGGATGCTTTCAGATTCTCCATCTCTTGGTCTAGATTATTACCAAGTTCGTTCGTTATTTTCAAGAATTATTAAAGTTTTCTATTAGAATTGCAACGATTGATATTTAATTTTAACAGATACTTTTGAACTCTTTCAATCAGATGGAAAGCTAAGTGGGGGAGTCAACAAGAAAGGCATCAGTTTCTATAACAATCTCATCAATGAGCTCCTATCAAATGGTGATAATCTTGATCCATTCCCATTAATCATCACCAACTTTTTGTATATAAAAAATGTGTAGGGGATATTACATTAATCTAATTATAATTGAATGCTATTGTTATTTTGCAGGACTGCAACCTTTCGTGACTATCTTTCACGGGGATCTTCCACAGGCACTAGAAGATGAATATGGTGGCTTTTTAAGCCCTCTCATTGTGTAAGTTGAAAAAAATGTCTATAGCTTTTAAAAGCGTTACTTCTAGGAATTAGTTTAGCTGAAATATGCAGATAACATAAAGTTAATAGACAGATAATAAAATAGAGCGAATCCTTTTTGTCATTCCAGCTTACCGTCCTATATATACTCAGAGACTGTACTAAGATTACAGCTGTAGTTGCTTTTGATCAAGGGCCTAGATTCACTGTAGCGAAATACAAAGATGACGAGATTTGTTGTCCATTGGCATCATGCAAATGCATCTCGGCCCTCTCTCTGAAAATTACCTGCTTCTTCTAGAGCTCTTCTAGAAGCCTTCCATTTGATCCGTTGTTGATGATCGTTATTCTGCCAAATTCAAACTACAGCCTTGACACCAATATTTATTCATTGAAGCATTTCATCGAACATTTTGGAATTTTTATCAATTTTTTTTAAGTAGTTTCTTTCATTAATATATTGTTTAACAAAACCGTGAGCAGAACTGCCACAGAAAGGTGGACCCATCTGACCTATTATACATTTTATATAAAATTACAGGGAAGATTTTCAAGACTTTGCAGAACTTTGCTTCAAAGAATTTGGTGATCGTGTCAAGCATTGGATCACTTTAAACGAGCCATATTCATACAGTATTGCTGGCTATAATAACGGCAACTCTGCACCAGGCCGGTGTTCCAAATGGGTAAACAAAGTTTGCCAGGCAGGAAACTCTTCCACAGAGCCATATATTGTTGGCCATCATGAGCTACTTTCCCATGCAGCGGCTGTAAAAATTTACAAGAAAAAATACCAAGTGAGTGTTATAACTGTATAAAAAAGAATTTATATATAGTGACTAAGCTTCTCTGTTCTGTATATTTGACAATTTTTTACGTGGAAAGTGTAGGCAATTCAAAAGGGAAAGATTGGAATAACATTAAATTCAGATTGGATTGTACCCTATTCCAATGAAAAACCTAATGTCGAGGCAGCTGAAAGGGCCCTTGATTTCTTTCTTGGAATGTAAGTGTATATATGTTACTGTCACATTTTCACTAGAACATGACTCTATGTTGGGTTCATGATTTTTTTTTTTTTTGGTTATTATCTAGTTGCAAGCAACTATCCTAAGTCCATATATTATTAAAATGAAGGTGCCCAAACTAGATGACTCTATATCTGAGTCCATGATTTTCGTTGTTATTAGCTATTCACTTTGTAACTAGCTTAATATTCCATATATTTTTTTTAAAAAGAGTGCATTCTCACTGGAAAAGGACAATATGTGAGTTCGTGATTTTTGTTATTATTAGCTATTCGCTAGCATTAACCTAAACCTACATTTTATTAAAATGAGAGCGCCCTATATACACATCCAAAACAATCATCAAATGCCTGTTAACATTCAATATCTCAATGATCCTAAATCTTAACATATATTGATTGACTGTCGAATCAATTTTTTAACAGGTATATGGATCCACTGATCTATGGTAACTACCCATTCATCATGCGCGCTCTTGTTAAAGAAAGATTGCCGATGTTCACTAACGAACAGTCTGTGATGCTTAAAGGATCCTTTGATTTTATTGGAATGAATTATTACAGTTCAAATTATGCAGTTGATGTTCCTGTTTCCAATTCCGTAAATATTAGCTATTCAACAGATTCTCTAGTTAATGTGACTGGTACGTAAGTTAGAAAAAGTATTATAAATTATTTTCACTTTTATTTGATCAACTAGATGGTATTCCAGATGATACTTTGAACATCTAATTTAATTTTTTATTACAGCTGAGCGCAATGGGAAACTTATTGGTCCAAAGGTATGGCTACAAGAAATTTTTACTGTATATATATTTTTTGTGATCGAACAAAATAATAATAAGATAAAGTGTAAATTTGTTATAAGAAAAGCATAATGGTTTACAATAATAAATTTTGACAGGCTGCATCAAACTGGCTCCATGTCTATCCAAGAGGCTTACAAGATCTTCTGATTTATATAAAGGAAAAATACAACAATCCTACACTGTACATTACTGAGAACGGTAAAGGAAGTCCTTCCCAACTTCATATTAGAAGCTTTATAACATTCATAATTGAAATCAGTTTTCTCCAACTTATTGTATTTCAGGGTATGATGATTTTAATAATGCTACTTTACCACTAAAGGAAGCTCTAAAGGATCCGATGAGAGTGGATTACTTGAGAAACCATCTTTTGTTCCTCCAAAAAGCCATTGAGTGAGTGTGTTTATTTTATTGTTGATGAAATTATAATCTTCTAAGTTTTTGCTTGAGATGAAAGAAACATCCCCAAATTTTTTACTGTGATCGCTGCAGGAAGGGTGTGAATGTTAAAGGATATTTTGCATGGTCGCTTTTGGACAACTTTGAATGGAATTCTGGTTACAGTGTGAGGTTTGGACTCAACTTCATAGACTATAAAAATGGCTTGAAAAGATATCCCAAACAGTCAGCCATTTGGTTCAAGAATTTCCTGAAGAAGTAGAGCAAATGCTTCCTGGACTAGTTGTAGTAAATTTGGTTGCTTGTACAATTTTAAGTTGGGCATTCTCTCGGTTAAAAGGCATCACTTCATATGTTGGGTTGGTAATTTTGGATTACATAATTGATTGTACTTACCATCAATCAGTAAACAAATCCTTTGTCTCTGTATATCAATGGTGTTCTTTATTTAAGTCACGTGTGTGTAGATTGTGAGAATTTATTTGCAACAGGATCTTTAACACAGAAGCTTAGAATACAATTTTATGAATTAATCGGATGATTCAGGGAGCGTACCTGATTTAGAATCCATATCTGGAGCGGAAATTTCTGTAGATCTGTTGAAAAGTTGCACTGAGGAGATCACCATCTGCTCCCCACTTCTTGATGCCCTTATTAAGCTTCCTTAAACCTTAACTCTTTTCTTTATGAAAGCTTCAACTTTCTTTCTTAAGCTTTCTCTCTTATTTTTCTTTATATTGCTCACGGCAATACCTCTCACACTTGTTAAAGCACTCATATGCTTTATATATACACATTAGCCATCATCATCACAATTATTGATGATTTCACTATTGTGCTTTTTATTAACTTGCATGAGAAGCATTAATGCTTCTTTAATAATGAAATTTGCTTGGATTTGATGTAAGGCTTATCCTAATGCTTTACATCAAATCAATGATTAAAATGAGAGATAATCATGATAAACTTATTCTTATGTTTATCATGATTATTATTAATGAGAGAGACATAAGGCTTAATAATTAAAATGAAAGCTTATTGAGTAAGTTGTAAAGGGGAGTGAGAGTGAGACCTTAGCTCACAAATTTATGGAGTGTAATGAGCTCACCCATCAAAAGCCCATAACAATTCCGAAGCCCGCTCTAATATCCACACATCAAATAATATAGAGTTGCAGTCCACTTTATTAGATCAAACAATTGGGCTTCACAGTTTCTATTACAAAACCAATTATCTTAGCGCTTTATATTAAAACATGTATCACAATTAATATAAGCCCATAATTAGAATAAAATATTCTAACATTCTCCCACTTGGGCGATATTAATTGTGGATGTTTTAATGCTAAGAAAACTTTATGGATCCAAAATTGGTTCAGAAACAACTCTAGTAAACCATTCCGTCCAATAAGATCGTAGATATAGAATCATGGCGGTGCCTACATTATAATGCAACATAGTCCCTTCCATGGTCACGTATATCAAACAACCTTATCGACATGAACAAGACGTGATAGAGCAGTAATATACAATAACACCCACTTTATGATATAAAATACATGTGTTATTTTCTCTTATCGGTCACCAATTTCTCTACCTTATGCAGCCCATGCCACATGAGAAATCAAGGCTTAAATATAAGCATGTATGTCTTTCATTATCCCGAGATAAACTTTATGTGTCACAAGACATACCAACAAGACTTTATAACTTTATGCCCCAAGCCAATGCTTATGATTGACACATATCATAAGACTTTACACAATGATATATCAAACAATAAACATTAATATCTTCCAATGAAGATGCACCTTTATAGATAATCATTGCAAAATACAAAATACATGTACGAATGTACAAACAAAATAACATAGAGCAATGATGCCTCCCACTAACCTAAGGTATCAAAAGACTTTACCAAACCCATACAAGCAACATGCTTTACAAAGACGATGGGTCGAAGACCTTTGGTCAAAGGATCAACAATCATATCATCTGTACCGATATACTCTACAATAATGTCATATTTCTTAATTAGCTCCTTAATTGTCAAGTATTTGACCTCCATATGTTTTGACCCGGTGATATTCTTATTATTTTTGGCAAATAATACAGCTGAAATATTATCACAATATATCTTTATAGGCCTAGAAATGGAGTCAACAACTGACATTCTTTAATGAGATTTCGTAGCCAAACAGCCTATGACGCTGCACCGAAACATGTTACAAACTCGGCCTGCATTGTGGAAGAAGTTACAAGTGTCTGCTTGACACTTTTCCAAGATATAGTTCCATCTGCTAGCATAAACACATATCCTGAGGTAGATTTCCTATCATCTGAACAACCAGCAAAGTCAGAGTCCGTATACCCTACTAGTTCAAGATTCTCAACATTTCTATATGTCAACATGTAATCTTTAGTCCCCTTAAGATACCGAAAAACTCTCTTGGTAGCAGTCCAATGTTCCTTTCCAGGATTAGATAAATATCTTCCCAGTACACCAACTGCAAATGCAATGTCAGGTCTAGTGCATACCTGTGCATACATCAAGCTTCCTACTGCACTAGCATATGGCACTGCCTTCATGGACTCTCTCTCAACCTCATTTTTAGGTGACTGTGCCAGGCTCAATTTATCACTTTTAGCAATTGGCACATCCCAAGATTTACAATCATGCATACTGAATCTCTTCAGTATCCGCTCAATGTATGCTTTTTGAGAGAGACCTAATACCTTTCGAGTTCTATCTCTGTGGATTTCAATACCAAGAACAAATGATGCTTCTCCAAGATCTTTCATATCAAAATGTCTAGACAATGACTGCTTTACCTCATGCAGCATTCCTAGATCGTTACATGCAAGCAAAATATCATCTACATAGAGAATGAGAAAGATATATTTGCTCCCACTGATCTTGATATATATGCATCTATCAACTTTACTTTCCACAAAGCCTAAAGAGGAGATTACATTGTCAAACTTTAGGTACCACTGCCGTGAGGCTTGTTTCAAACCATAAATAGATTTTTTAAGTCCACAAACAAGATGATCTTCACCATCTTTATGAAATCCTTCAGGTTGTTCCATATAGACCTCTTCGCATAATTCTCCATTGAGGAATGCAGTTTTAACATCCATCTGATGTAGCTCTAAATCATAATGAGCTACTAGTGCCATGATCACTCTAAATGTATCTTTTGAAGATGCAGGAGAAAAAGTTTCAGTATAATCAATTCCTCATCTCTGAGTAAATCCATTGGCAACTAATCTGGCCTTAAACCTCTCAATATTCCCTTTGGAGTATTTCTTGGTCTTATAGACCCATTTACAGCCAATAGGTATACAACCTTCAGGTAATTCAACAAGCTCCCACACACCATTATATCCCATATAATGCATTTCATCTCTCATTGCATTCCACCATAGATCAGATTGAGAACTAGAAACAGCTTCTTTAAAAGTTGTTGGATCAGTGCAATGGCTTATGTCATAATCAATCTCATTTAGATAAACTTCATAATCAGAGGGAACAGCAGACCGCATTACCCTGGTTGACCTTCTTAATGGAACCTCTGCAGCTATATCCTGCAATGGCGGAACCTCGTTTATCTGTATGGGTTCCTCCTCCATAACTGGATTAGTCGCAGGTGTAGGTTCCAAGGTCTCAGACTGTATGGGTATAGGTATATGAACAATTCTGGTCTGTTGTCATTGATTTGAGATTTCTGTATGATTATCATTATCAGCCACATCAAATTCCAAGAACTTAGCTGTTTGTGATTCTACAATCCTATAACCCCCTTCTCTACAGTAGAATCTGTAGCTTTTAGAATGATCAGGGTATCCTATAAAATATCAACGAGTAGATCTGGATTGCAACTTACCTTCAATGGGATTATAAAGGCGTACTTCTGAAGGACATCCCCAAACATGGAGGTGACTCATGCTAGGTTTCCTATCAGTCCATATTTCAAAAGGAGTTCTAGAAACAGACTTACTTGGAACTCTATTGAGGATATATAAGGCCGTTTTAATTGCCTCACCCCAATTGAAGTCTGGGAGATTAGTTCTAGACATCATACTCCTTACCATCTCTTGAAGGGTGAGATTCTGCCTTTCGGCCACACCATTCTGTTCAGGACTACCTGGCATAGTAAATTGACTTACTATTCCACAATCTTCTAAGTATCTGACAAACGGTTCCTTTATTTGTCCACTGACCCCATGTTTACCATAATACTCACCACCCCGGTCAGACCTAACAATCTTGATAATTTTTCCCAGCTGTTTCTCAACTTCAGTCTTGAAGATCTTGAATTTATCAAGGGCTTCAGACTTTTCCTTAATCAAGTACAGATATCCATATCGGGAAAAATCATCAATGAATGTTATATAATACTTATTATTGCAAATTATGGGTGAATAAGGTCCACTTATGTCTGTATGAATAATTTGTAAAAGATCGGAGCTACGAGTAGATTCATTTTTCTTTATTTTGGTTAGTTTACCCTTACAACAGTCAACACATGTTTCTAGGTCACTAAGTCAAGAGTAGGTATGATATCATTATTTATTAACCTTTTTACTCTTTCCTTAGAAATGTGGCCAAGTCTTTTATGCCACAACATGAATGACTTTTCCTTTATTAAGGGTCTTTTGGAAAATTTTTCAACATTATATGAATTGGAATAGACCTCACTTGATGCTAAACAGAGATTGTACAAACCGTATGACAAAACACAATGGCCAACTTTATTTGAGTTGAAATATACAGATACAAAACCTGTATTAAACTCAAAACCATAACCTTGTTTGTCGAGTACAGATATTGAAATCAAGTTTCGTCTAAAAGATGGTACATACAAAACACTTGTCAAAACAAGTTCATAATTGGAGTCTAGTTTTAAACAAACATCTCCAACATAATGTACTTCCACCAATTCATTATTGCCAACTACGAGCTTGAACTTATCCTTATTTGGTTTCCTCTTGTTTATGAATCCCTGCAATGTGAAAGCAACGTGATTAGTTGCTCCACTGTCAAGCCACCAAGAACTGGATGTGGCATTAACATAATTGGATTCACATACAACAAAAACCAAGGAGTTACCTGTATGCCCATGTTTCTCTAACCAAACTTTATACCTGGAACACTCTGACTTCTTATGCCATTTCTTTTTACAAAAGAAACATTTAAGTTCTTTCTTGAAGACACCTTTAGTACCACCCACAGCACTTGTCTGACCAGTTTTATTGTAATTCTGAACATTACCTGAAGCTGAAAATTTAGATTTATTACCTTTCTTGTGAGGCTTAGAAACAATGAGAGCAGCATCTGTATGCCCTACCTTAAGTTTCTCTTCCTCAGCAACACATATGGCAATGAAATCATTAACATTCAACGGTTCTTCCCTCGAATTGTAAGTAGTTACAATTGTACCAAACTCTGTAGGCAGAGTATTCAATGTTTGATGGACAATGCAAACATCTGGAAGAACACTGTTAAGATTTTTCAGCTTGTTTTGAATATGGACCATCATCAAAATGTACTCCCTAACACCTCCGTTACCATTATACTTCATTGAGTATAATTGCTTCAGAAGGGTACCAATTTCTGCATTGATTGAGACTTTATATCTTGCAGATACAGCTGTCAGGAAATCTTTTGCTATAGAGGTTTCTTGAAGACCACTTAACAAATGCTCATGAATTGATCTCTTTATAGTCAAATAGCACATGCGATTTGACTTATGCCATACTGTATGCAGTTGCTTATCCGTATCAGTACTGTAACTATTAATATCAGCTGACTTAGGATTATTCATAGCAAGATCAATATCTGCTAATTTCATAGCCAACAACACATCTCTCTTCCACACTTTAAAATTGGAGCCAGTCAACATCTCTATAGTCACCGTGTTGTTGTTAACTGAAAAGGTGACTGAAAAACAAATAACAATGCAATTCTTTAGTTTAAGCACAACACAAGATAATAAATACTCCAAGTCATAAAAGAGTATTTTACCAAGAATTTTAGCACATCACTGTATAAACACCTTTGGGCAGAATATACAATATGTAATTAAAAATTCTTCATATAAGACGATTCAGAAACTTATCCAATCCTCGTAAGTCTACCACCTTTGGGTGAATAAACCACTCAGACTAGTCCATTCCCAATCATATGTCTCATATGTAATATTTCTAAAATTTAACATATAATCAACATCTTTGGACAGAAGACTGCATATCAAAAATAGAAACATCCCAAAAACATGCGAGACTATCATTACTTAAAAGATTCAGTGAAAAAAGTCACTTTGGTGGCTGCAGTTCCACTAAATTCATAAGCAATTCTCACACCGGGATACACCTTATATTATCTTGAAAATAACTTTTATAATGTAATTTTATTCTTTATAGATAAGGGGCCGAATTGTCCATAAAATTACATTCATGAATATTGTGACAAAATTTATTAGATAAATCAATTCTTCATATTTATCTCTATGTCACAAATAAATTAATTGCATTGAAATTTACTTTATGAGAGACAATTAATTCTCTCTAATAAGTGACAATCTTTATACCCATGTATAAATTAAGTTTATGAGATAACAATTTATCTCTTAAATTGTCACACAAAATTAAATGACTTTATTTTAAAATTTTGGGATAAAACTGAAATTAAAATGAAGTCCAGAGATCAAAAATATAATAACAGGGGCCTTTATGCTATTATCCAGGGGACCTATAGGCTATTATCCAAGGCCTGATAGATATTAGCCAAAATGGGCTTATGTCACGCTTGCAACGCACGCACAGACGGCTTCATCAAGAAGCTGTCAACTCAGCCCTGATCAGCAAAATTCAATTATCATCTTTCAATTTTATATTGCTGTTGAATTTTAAAAATAATACATGCATTTTGACTTTTCAACTTTCAAATATAAAAGCAATAATTTGCTTCATGCCTTCATCCCCTATTTTCAGATCCAGACTCATTTTCTCCATATTTCAATTTTATATTGTAAAATGTGAAGCCTTGTCATCCGTTGGATAAGGGACACATGACACAATCCTTACCGTTGTCCCAATTACCTTTATTTGCTCATCCTATATAAAGAGCACTTAAGTTGAGATTTAGGAGAGAGTTTTCATTATTTGTATTCCCTTAATAATTGGCTAAGTGTTAAGCCTATTCCCTAAGTCCAAGTTAGTGTAGTCTTCAATTGGAATTTGAGAGATTGTCACTTTTAGAGATTATGGTTCTTTGTGAGATTTGGGGAATTACAATTTGTAAACGGATTCAAGATTCCGTGTGTAATCTTGGAAATTGATTAGTGCAGCGAGCTCCCTATTCCGGAGTTTAACGTGGATGTAGTCGGGAATTTTTCCGGCGAACCACGGTAAAAATCGTGCATTCTTGATTGATTGATTTGACGATTTTGCGATAACACTTAACAATTGGTATCAGAGCTGATTAAAGATCCAGTGGGCCGAATTGAAGACTGATCTGTGATCAAGAAGCCCAACCCATCTTCTTCATTCCAGGCGACGAATTCGGCGGCAAAAGAAGATCCAGGGGGTCGAATTCTTGGGGAATCTGTTTACTCAAGATCAAGGCCCAAAAGAATCAACAACTTCATTATTTTGGTGAAAGATGAAACCCTAATTCTGGTTAAATTGAAGTCACGGCCGGAAGAGAGAAGGCTAGTGACCAAGATCAAGATTCACAGGCCTGAGATCAAGAAACCCTAAAAGACGCAGGGCAACAGAAACTGGTCAAAAATTGAAGAACTCTGGCGTCGACAGCAGGTGGAGCCATCGAAGAACAAGTTGAAGATTACAGGATTCACAGCCGAGAACAAGAAAACAACTCCATGCACTGCTGATCAAGATCCACACAACCATAGACGAAGACAAAGAGCTAAGACCGACGATACAAAATCAAGACCCAAAGCGCAGAGCCATCGACGAAACCAAATTGAAAAACGAAGATCACAGCCAAAAACCGACGCAGAAGCAACAAGAATCGTCAAAAGAAGAACTGATCTGCAACCAGACCAAGAACATAGTCAAATCGCAGAATACAACAGCCAAGATCTAAGAGTGATTGCCGGATTCTGGTTTGTGTGCAAGGTCTGGAATCGCCGATTGAAATTGACGAGAGTGATTGTCGGATTTTGGTGTGTGGTGAGCAATTACTGAGAGTGTTGCCGAATTGGAGATTGAGTTGCTAATCTTAGATCTGGTTTGTGTATCTCTAACCCTTGCAACCGATTGCTGGTTGTGAAATTGAGGCACTGTGTCGCCAAAAATCAGTGTTTGGGTGTTGCTAATCTGAAAGATTGGGTAATTGCCGAATTGATTTGGAAGTTGGAGGCTTAGTCGATTGGGTGATTAGGCTGCTGTCGTGTGTGGGCAGTTTGGGTGTTGAAGGGTTCTGTTATTGGGTGTGTTGTCGATTGGTGTTTGAGAGAACATGGCATAAAAGGCCACTGAATTGCCGAGAGTGCTTTGAACAGATTGGTGGTGTATCTTGCTGATTGTGTTTGGGCTGAGTCGGGGAGTAATTGCCGAGAGTGATTGCGGAATTTTCATCGGGTGATTACTGTAAAAGAAAATAGGAATGTCGACTATGAGACTCGACATTGAGATCTTTGACGGGAAAGGGGATTTCACTACTTGGAAGAAGAAAATGAAAGTCCTGCTTTCTCACCACAAGATGGCTTTGGCACTGGAACCGGATCCAGAAAAGTGGCCAAAGATGGAAAAGGAAGCGAAGGAGGAAATCCTGGAAGAGGCTTACAACCTAATCTTCCTCCACTTGGGAGACTCGGTCATCAGAAAGGTTGACGGAATGGAAACTGCCATTCAACTCTGGGGTAAACTCGAATCTTTATACTCTGTTATTTCTGCACCAAATTTAGTGTTCTTAAAAGGAAATTTGTTTAATTACAAGATGGATACTAGTAAGTCGATTGATGATAATTTGGATGAATTCACGAAAATGACTCAAATCCTTAAAGGAACTGACCAAGCCCTAGGAGACTCTAGTGAAGCTATGATCCTTTTAAATGCATTACCTGATGAATATAGTGTCGTTAAGAATTCTCTACAGTACACATGAGTTGTACCTAGGCTAGACTTGGTGATATCTGGTATAAGGGCTAGAGAGCTAGAACTTAGAACCAGTAGGAGAGGAGGAGCGAACTTATTCGTGAAAGGTAAAAATGAAAGGAAATTCAATGGTCCGAATAATCATCAGACTAATAACCAAGAACCTAAAGGCAAGAAAAAGAACAAACAGGATAAGAATAAAGATAGTGACAAGAAGTGCTATCATTGTGGAAAGATGGGACACCTTAAAAGGAATTGTTATAAGTTCCTGAGGGAACAGGAAAATGAAGGTAGCGCCAATGTGGCTGCCGAAAAGGAGTCGATGTGCCTATCTGAGGCATTGACTGTGTGTAGAGATCACATTAGCAGAGAATGGATTCTGGACTCAGGGTGTTCCTTCCACATGAGTCCGTATAGGGACTAGTTTGTCAACTTTAGAAATTCTGATCAAGGCACTGTGTATATGGGTAATGACAATACCTGTAGGATACAGGGGGTTGGGGACATAACTCTTAAACTTCATGATGGTAAAGTTAGGATTCTTATTGACGTTAGATATGTACCTGACTTGAAACGGAACCTGATATCACTAGGAATACTAGATGAATTAGGTTTCACATATAAGGCACAAAAAGGACACATGCACATATCTAAGGGTAATAAACTGATCCTAACTGGTATAAAGAGAAATGAATTGTATGTTCTAAATGGCCAACATGTATTCTCGGATAAACCCATTTCTGCTTTAACTTCTAATGTTGATATGACTAATATATGGCACTTGAGACTTGGCCACATAGGCCAGAAAGGAATGCAGGTACTCAGCAAGCAGGGACAATTTGGAAAGGACCATTTGAAGCCACTTGAGTTTTGTGAGATCTGTGTGTTGGGCAAACACACAGACAGAGCTTCCCAACTGGAGTTCACTTGTCAAATGCGAGTCTGGAGTATCTACATTGTGATTTGTGGGGACCAGCAAAGGTCCAGACACATGGGGGTAAGAAATATTTCCTCTCTATTGTTGATGACTACAGTAGGAAGGTATGGACATTCTTACTAAAATCAAAGGATGAAACTTTGACTAAATTTAAAGAATGGAAAGTATTGGTAGAAAATCAAACTAGTAACAAAGTAAAAGTCTTGAGAACTGATAATGGCTTAGAATTTTGTAATACTGAGTTTGACCAATACTGTACTAGTGAGGGTATCCTGAGACATAGGACTGTTAGAAACACCCCTCAACAGAATGGAGTTGCGGAAAGAATGAATAGAACCTTATTAGAAAAGATCAGATGTCTTTTATTTTCTTCCGAACTTCCGAGGGCCTTTTGGGGTGAAGCCCTCAATACTGCTACTCATTTGATTAACCTTAGCCCTAACAGTTCAGTTCAGTTTAAGACACCAGAGGAAATCTGGTCTGGTAGAGCTCATAAGCTTGCACACCTTAGAGTATTTGGCTGTGAAGCCTATGTTCACCAGTCCGTAGGTAAACTTGAACCGAGGTCAATCAAGTGTGTTTTCCTAGGATATCAAGAAGGGACAAAAGGGTATAGGTTATGGGAAAGGGAGTCACCTGGAGTCAAAGTCATAGTTAGTCGGGATGTTATATTCAATGAAATTTGTTTTCCTTGTAAATCTACTAACAACAATGCAGGTGCCTTAGAAAAGGATCTAGCAGATTTTGATCTTGCAGGTGGAGCTCAGATGCAGGTGGAGCCAGGGACATCAAGGACCGCTGAGCAAGTCGGTGACATGTCAGGCACGGAGACATCTGAGGACTCCCAGCCCATGAGAAATAACCAGGAGGAAAACAGAAATGAAGTAGCAGAGATACAAGAACAAATTGAAGAGGACACAGTAGATCAAGTGGATCAAACTGAGCAGCATGATGAAACACCACAAGACACATTGGCCAACTACCAGCTAGCGAGAGACAGAAGTAGGAGGCAGGTAAGGCCTCCTACCAGGTATGATTACTCAACTAATGATTTGTATTTCTGTGCATTAATAGCAAGTCATGCAATTAATGGGGTTGAGTCTGCTAGCTTAGGAGAGGCATTAATGTCTACCCATAAACTTGAATGGGAAGCGACTTTAGAAGAGGAGATGTCTTCTCTTAGTACTATACCTGAGGTGATTAAAATGGAAAATGTGCCTTATGCAAATGCTATAGGTTCTGTGATGTATGTCATGATTAGTACTAGACCTGACTTGTCATATGCTGTATCTTTGTTGAGTAGGTTTATGTCTAATCCAGGTGGAGCACACTGGAGTGCTTTACAATGGTTGTTAAGATACTTGAATACTGCTGTTGATTATGACTTATGTTTTAACAAATCTAACGCTTTAGATTTGGTAGGGTATGTTGATTCTGATTTTGCAGGTGACAGAGACTTAAGAAAGTCAACTACCGAAGCAGAGTATCATTTTGTGCGGGAAATTATCTCAAGCGGTAAGATTGAGATTGAGAAGGTTCCAACTGAAGATAACCCATCTGACATGGGGACAAAGATTGTGACTGCAACCAAACTCTTCCACTGCATGAAGCTGTTGCAGGTGGGGGTTGGCTGACCTTGCAGCCGACATGAGCGATGATGTGAGTAGGTGAGTTTGCTGTGCTGTCTTGGCCTTAAGGTGTCTTTGTGTATGATTGGGAGTGAGAAATGTTTTTGGGCTTCAAGGTGGAGATTGTAAAATGTGAAGCCTTGTCATCCGTTGGATAAGGGACACATGGCACAATCCTTACCGTTGTCCCAATTACCTTTATTTGCTCATCCTATATAAAGAGCACTTAAGTTGAGATTTAGGAGAGAGTTTTCATTATTTGTATTCCCTTAATAATTGGCTAAGTGTTAAGCCTATTCCCTAAGTCCAAGTTAGTGTAGTCTTCAATTGGAATTTGAGAGATTGTCACTTTTAGAGATTAGGGTTCTTTGTGAGATTTGTGGAATTACAATTTGTAAACGGATTCAAGATTCCGTGTGTAATCTTGGAAATTGATTAGTGCAGCGAGCTCCCTATTCCGGAGTTCAACGTGGATGTAGTCGGGAATTTTTCCGGCGAACCACGGTAAAAATCGTGCATTCTTGATTGATTGATTTGACGATTTTGCGATAACACTTAACATATATAAAACCCAAAATCTACAGATCTGAATTTATAATTAATCCAATAACTTTATGTGCTTAAAAAATTGGATTAATTAATAACAACCATCAACAAATTAAAAATGGATTCAATAAATTCATCCGAAAAATTCAACAAATTTTTCTTCAACTTAATGAAAAATCCATAGATTCTAAGATTGTGTTCCTAAGGCTCTGATACCACATGTGAGAATTTATTTGCAACAGGATCTTTAACACATGAGCTTAGAATACAATTTTATGAATTAATCGGATGATTCAGGGAGCGTACCTGATTTAGAATCCATATCTGGAGCGGAAATTTCTGTAGATCTGTTGAAAAGTTGCACTGAGGAGATCACCCTCTGCTCCCCACTTCTTGATGGTGAGAAACTTACTCGCCCTTATTAAGCTTCCTTAAACCTTAAGTCTTTTCTTTATGAAAGCTTCAGCTTTCTTTCTTAAGCTTTCTCTCTTATTTTTCTTTATATTGCTCACGACAATACCTCTCACACTTGTTAAAGCACCCATATGCTTTATATATACACATTAGCCATCATCATCACAATTATTGATGATTTCACTATTGTGCTTTTTATTAACTTGCATAAGAAGCATTAATGTTTCTTTAATAATGAAATTTGATTGGATTTGATGTAAGGCTTATCCTAATGCTTTACATCAAATCAATGATTAAAATGAGAGATAATTAGGATAAACTTATCCTTATGTTTATCATGATTATTATTAATGAGAGAGACATAAGGCTTAATAATTAAAATGAAAGCTTATTGAGTAAGTTGTAAAGGGGAGTGAGAGAGAGACCTTAGCTCACAAATTTATGGAGTGTAATGAGCTCACCCATCAAAAGCCCATAACAATTCCGAAGCCCGCTCTAATATCCACACATCAAATAATATAGAGTTGCAGTCCACTTTATTAGATCAAACAATTGAGCTTCACAGTTTCTATTACAAAACCAATTATCTTAGCGCTTTATATTAAAACATGTATCACAATTAATATAAGCCCATAATTAGAATAAAATATTCTAACATAGATAACTGTTGATATGAATGGGCCGGCTGATTCCCTTCATGAATCGTGTGTGTGTGTTTGTTCATCTCTGTCTCTGTCTCATTGTTCTTATTTTATATATCTCTACACTGCATCATTTCATTAATAACCAATTTGGCTCGCAATTATTGAATAGTCATGACCCATTTGAATTAACCAAACTAGTATTGTTAAAATTTATGATATGATCGATCTTGCTGATCTCAATAAGTTCACTGATTGGAACATAGTATCTCGAAGATGAATACAATAATTTAAATTAAGAAAAACGTTGTCACTGTTTAGTTATTTTGTAATACAAATTTAACAATACTTTTCATGCAAATTGCGAACAAAATATTATATATTTAGTCAGTAATGGTTACTTTATAAACGTAGCCGACAAATTGCAGACTCATAACGCACTGATTTATATATATATATATATATTGTTGACGGACGATTTTCGTCCCAGGGTTAGTTTCAAGACAACCTTCCCTCAACCTTGAATTTGTTTGGTTATGGGGAGACCAAAAGCAAATTTAGCAGAAGGCAAAATAAGCACACAGATCGACAAGAAGATTTTAACGTGGTTCGGTGGAGCAAGTCCAGCCTACGTCCACGGGCACAAAGTGGGATGTTACTTTTTATTACCCTAAACCAGCTCGGCCGACCTCTTTATGGGCTGGTCTGAAGAAAACCGAGTTTATCTCATTTGTTTTTACAATTGGTGCTTGAATAAGAATTTGCCAACATATACAAATGAGACTACCATCCCTTTATATACTTAGGAAAATATAACATTGTTCACATGCTTCCATGATGTCACCCACGTGAATCTCCGGCTGATTGATGAGCTCTCTGCCCCGAGATTGTCTTCGCCGAAAGCAAGTCTGTCGCCTGACGGTCTGTCATATCACTCTGTTTATCTTCTGTCACACGCAATATACTGGATCCAGCCTGTAAAGTGCTCTCAAACAGTGGTGTACGCTAGAAGGAAAAGTCCAAACTGCCCTACTCACATATCGGTCGTCATGAGGTCGGCCAGATGATCTGCCGAACTACCCAAACTACTCCCGACCTGATCCGAAATGTTCGACTCATCTTCTGTGGTACTGAAGGTGAAAAGGAACTGAATCTGAGCTACCGGGATCCTGTTGTGGTCGATCTGAACTGTCCTGAACTATCTTCCGTGATCATCTTTGTTTTGATGTGGTCGGTCTCTGAATCTGTACCATAATGTGTGCTCTGGTCGGTCAGAACCGGAAAATAGTGTCCGGACTCTCTTTCTGGCCGAGGAGTAACCCAACACCCTCTGAACACTTGACCCTCTAAAAGGGAAAATCTCATCTCTGCCCTTGCCGAACTGTTCAAAGTACTTGTCACAAAAAAAACACCATCAATATATATATATATAATATATATATATATATATATATATATATATATATATATATATATATTAAAATTGATAAGCCGGATCAGCAGCTTATCAGACGCGCGTGTGTGTATATATATATATATTAAATTACGAATTATGTGTAGACACTATATTTTTGCATAGAAGCCCGATGATGAGCCTCGTATGGAGGCACTACCCGATAAGTTGCGGAAGTCGCGGAAAACGGACATCGGAAGGGAAAATTCAAAAATAAGTACATCATCATATTTAATTCGTTTGTTTGGCCTCAGGTTCGCATGATTGATCCATGTTTTAAATTTTAGTCTCGGCCCAAAACCCCCGTAACCCCCAAAAGCCCACATATATATACACACCCATCCAAAACCCATGCAACCCCTATAGGCCCACACACCCAAGCCTATGTACCCAAGCCCAATCCAAAATCTTCAAATCACATTTAACACATGTTAAAATCCAATCAAATCTCCTTCCTAATTTAAATCAAATCTCCTTCCTAATCCCTTTCCAAATTAACCAAGATTGCATCATCCAAATTTGGAAGGAAATCTTGGCTAATAAGTGAAGTGGGCGGCCACACATGGAACAAAACCCTAGCCTTACACACACATAGAAACTCTAGCACACTATTATAAAATGAGCCATGCACCAACCCTAAGGGTCTCTTCTTTTTTTCGCCCCAACTCACACGAAAACAACAAAAACCCTAAACGCTCTCCTGATGCATACAGCCTCTCTTCTAGTCACGCCTCATCATCTTATTCCCTTGGACTCTCGGCATTCATCCAAAAAAAAACCCTAATAGCTTCGGCCCCCTCCCTCTCTTGCTAACTCACGGTTTCATCAAGAAAACAGCCCCATAAACTGCAACCCTACACCACCAAAAACAGCCCATAAACAGAAACCCTACACCACCGAAAATAGCCCCTAAATCGCAACCCTACACCACCAAAAACAGCGCCTAAACCACATCCCTAAACCACCAAAAACAGCCCCCTAAAGCGCAGCCATACACCACCGAAAACACCCAAAACAGTCCCAAAAAAATACACACTCACAACAGCCCAATCCACGTGAAACAGCCCCGAAAAATCAAGACAAAACAGTCCCAAATTATCGAAAAATAGCCCCCAAAAAATAGCAGCCCATTACCGAGAAACACCCCCTGAACCACCGAAATAGCCCTGAAACAGTCCACAAATCGCACTAAAAATCACCCCAAAAATCAGTCCTAAGACCGCAAACAACACCCCCTAAAGCAGTGAAGGAAATCGCAGAAAATAACGAAGAAAAATAGAGAAAACATCAGCAAAAACAGCGAGTAAAATAGCAACGAATCGAATCGGAAAACCAGAAAAATTATGGAGCATTAACCCTTCCGGAGACGACGCAACACACTTCCGAGAAGCAACTTAAAATGTAAGACCTGAGGGAACCCTTTACTATCTATCTTTTCAGTTATTCATTTTTGATCACTCGCATGCATCGTTATATTTTATATATAGTTTCATTTATGTTGAGTTAATGATGGCGTGCCATCTCTTGCGGTATATCGGATGGAAACCCATACGTAAATTCCGTAGCCGAATCTGAATGGACGGTAGTGCGGTCTATACTTGGGATACAACTCCACGTACTGCTTGAGAAACTTTCAAGCACATGTTTCATTTTATTATTCAATTTTGTGTTCATTCATTGTTTGTGTTTTATTATTCTGTTATTTACTTTCCGCATGTTATTGCTTTATTTATTTATGTATTGTTAATTTAATGCGCATGGGCTAATCATGTTAGGTTAAAGGTCCTCCATTCGAGGGAAATGCCTAAAGGCTACCTTTATCGTGATGTTTTACCGCGCCGGACGAAGTAGATTGAATGTGAAATACGTTCAATCGGGTATACGAGGTCCTATATAGATGATGACCTTGGTCGCATATCTTTTATTATTATGTTATTTATTTTATGCGTGTTATTGCTTTATTACTTCATGCATTGCTATCCAGTGCGCATGGGCTAATCATGTTGGGTTAAAGGTCCTCCATTTGAGGGAAATGCCTAAAGGCTACCTTTACCACGATATTTTACCGCACCGGACGAAGTATGCTTGATTGAATGTGAAATACGTTCAATCGGGCATACGAGGTCCCATATAGATGTTGGCCTTGGTCGCATCTCTTTTATCATCATTTACTTTTGTGTATTGTTGCTTTGTTTATTCATGCATAGTTATCTAGTGCGCATGAGCTAATCATGTTAGGTTAAAGGTCCTCCATTCGAGGGAAATGCCTAAAGGCTATCTTTACCGTAATGTTTTGCCGCGCCGGACGAAGTACGCTTGATTGAATGCGAAATACGTTCAATCAGGCGTATGAGGTCCCATATAGATGTCGACCTTGATCGTATCTCTTTTATCATTCCGTTATTTACTTTATGTATATTATTGCTTTGTTTATCCATGTATTGTTATCTCGTGCGCATGGGCTAATCATGTTGGGTCAAAGGTCCTCTATTCGAGGGAAATGCCTAAAGGCTACATTTACCATAGATTGTCGCGCCTTTCTTATATTGATTTCGCTATTCATATTTTTTGTTGTTGTTATTTTTCACTTTTTATTTTCACATCCATGCCGTGTTTATGCTTAAGTGTTGCCTCTTGCGGTATATCGGATGGAAATCCAGACATAAATTCTGTAGCCGAATTCGAATGGACGGTAGTGCAGTGTGTACTTGGGATACAACTCCACGTACAGCTTGAGAAATGTTCACGCATGTGTTTGTGTCATTTTAGATACCACTTTGGTAACTTCGTTCGAATGCATTCTCAAACGCTACTCGAACGCATGCATTCGACTTTATCCCGTTCGAACGCATTTCTAAACGCTACTCAAACGCATGCATTCTGTTTACAGTTCGAACGCGTTTCCGAACGCTACATGAACGTGCATGCAGTGAACCGACTTCTCTTCCTTATATTTCATGCATGTTTGTTTCTTTGGTCATTTTTTTTTTGCATTACATACTTAATCATCTCACTTTATTATTGAGGTTTTTTGCCATTATTATTTATTTATATTTTCGCATTTCTTTATTTGATATGTTTATGGAATTATGTGCTCGTTTTTATTTTATTTACTTTTATGGGTGTGCAATCTTGGGTGTTGATTAAATTATCTTACATATGTTTCATAAGACTTGGTTGTACTATTGCATAAATCCTTTCATTACAATTGGCATAAGTAAGGGACCATTCCGAACCCAACGGTTTGAGGTTTTCCCTTACGAGGGGTGAGTGCGGCCTTAAATCATTTCACAGTTCACACTGGGTGGTGATTCCTTTATTCTCTGGTTTAGTCCCTCGCGGGCTATTCCGTACTCCCGACCTGGCCGCGAGCCCGGACAGCGTCACACATGTCTGTACCATGTCTACATTATGATCCTCTCATGATATAACTTTAACTAACATTTTAAAGATCTTTTAACACATGTATTTTTGTTTATAGTGTCACACGTCGTTCATTTAACATAGCTATCCAAATTTCATTCAAAAGTTAATTTTGGTGCAGTCTGAAGGAGCAACAGTTGAAGATGGAAGAGGATCAAGTATATGGGACACATTTTTCAGAAAACATCCAGGTCTATCTCTCTGTTCATCATTCATTCATTTATTAATAAGTATATTTTAAAAAGTAATGACATCCTAACTGATTAATTTTTTTAAGTTTAATTTTGACATCCCAATTTTTTATGGCATTATTGCTGGCATTGATGACATGGCAATAGACATTGACATTGACTGTACTTGATAAGTGTATATTTACATATTATTTTAATACCTTCTAATTTAATTTTATGTTAATTTTATATTTTATTTTACATATTTCTATTTAATTTAATTATTTTCTATTTGTATAGGAAAATTTTGGCTTATTCTGAAAATAAAGATATAGAAGACATCTAAATTGGAAAGACACTAATATGTGAAGGAACAATTTCTTTTCTTAAGTTAAAAAGTTTACTGCCATGACTAATTGACCAAAGCAAAAAGAAGATAAAGTGGCGTGGGCCCAATATTGCATGGGGTTTCCAGGTTGTGTGTATTATTTAACCTTGAGGTTCTGGGTTCGAATATAAGGGGTGTATTTTTTGTAAGAGCATGAGACAGCCGGTGATTTTACCTGCGCCGCGGTCCAGAATGGGTGGTTTGGTGGCGGAATTTCCATCGTTTCCAAAAAAAAAAAAAATTAGTATTATTTAAAGCCATGTAATTGACAAAGAGAGGGTGGCTGCGTGAAGACAAAAATAAAAGAAAGAAACCATATTAACGTGGCTGTGAGAAAGAGGGAGCGGCAGAACTTTGAAAAAGAAAAAAAAAAGAGGAGAAGAGGCTGCTGTGCGTGGAGAAGACGGTGGCTGCGTGAACAAAAAGAGAGCTGCGCAAACAAATAACAAAAATTTGGGTTTTTATTTCGCTCTCTCTCTTTTCAATATTCCCAATTATGTATTTTAGTTTTCTTATTTTCATGAGGAACTAATTATTTTCACTGGGATTGTGATGTAGCTTAGTTATGAACTCTTAATTAATTTCTAGTTATATGAATTTTATGATTGTTCTTCATTATTGTTGAGTGTTGATGAGTTGTGCTTACTTGATGATTTAAATATAATATTTGATCACCATTATGTTAAAATTAACTTGATGCTAATTGTGGTAGATACCATATCCAATTAGAATATAGCTTCTCACCATCAACACCATAAATTCATAATCATAGATACCATATAGATTAAGATTTGTGTGATTTCACCCAACAACTTCCATAGAGCTTAATGTATTTGATATGTTGATAATTCACCTAGATACCATCGGGAATTTGCATGATTGAATAATTTTAGTGCCACCAGATACCATGGCCACTGAATACTTTAGGGGAGTTGATCATCAACAATGAAAAAGAAAGTAGAATTGATTGACTAGAGCTAGTTAAGAGGGATTAACTATGGTGAAAGCATAAACCCTAGTGTTTTTATTCTTATTGATTTCAACCTTATTATTGTGGTAGTATTTTCTTTGTTGCTTTATTTTTAATTTTTAATTAGTATTTTAATTTTTCTTGGTTTATTTAAATTGCATAGTTAAATTGCTTAAATAAGAATTATAGAATTAACTATTCTCTGTGGGTTCTACATTCGTGCTTGCATATTGTTGTACTACTATTCGATTCGTACACTTGCGAGCATATCAAAACTTACGCTTTAATTTTATACTTTAAATTTCGCAATAAGTTTTTGGCGCCGTTGCCGGGGACTAGTATTAATTCTTTATTTTATTTGTTTAAATCTTTTAGCTCGCTTTAATTATTTTGTTGGTTATTACAATTATTATTATTATTATCTTTGTTTTATTTTACTTGTTCTATTCAGTTATTTCTAGGTACTCTTGCTACGTGCATGCACGAACGCTATTCTCATAATCTTGAAATTGTTTTTTATGATCCAGAAATCGAGAGAACTCTTCGACAGTTGTTAAAAGGCATCACAAAGGCAAGAAGCATAATCTAAAGCAATGGATTTGGAACAAGTCCGTCCAACACGTGAACTTGAACCTGAACCTGAAAAAGCATTGAAGGATTATGCAGTTCCTACCGTCGACATCACACCTTCATGCATTGTGCGACCTACAGTGGAAGCTTGTCACTTCGAGCTAAAGCCTGCATATATTTAGATGGTCCCATCTTTTCATGGATTATCACATGAGGACCTAAAAGTGCATATTCACAGTTTTCTGAAATCTGTGACATTTTTAAGATTGACGGAGTATCTCCAGATGTCATCCGATTGAGGCTTTAGTGAAGCTGAATCGAAGATGGTAAAAGGGTCATTTGATTTATTTGGCTTAAATTATTACACAACTCAATATGCAGACACTACTCCTTCATCCAAGAGTTTGAAACTTAGTTACACTGCAGACAGACAAGTCAATCTCACTGGTACGAGATCACTGAGTACACGCAATACACTTCATTTGCTAAATTTTTGTTGAAATTATTTTCCTTACATAATTAATTAGTATTTTACATTTGTTACAGCTGAAAGAAATGGAATTCCTGTCGGCAAACCGGTAATATGATACAATTTACTTGAATTTTTATTTTTATTTTAAAAAATGTATCTTATTGATCGGGCTGGTCCTGATGTTATCGAGACGCAATGTCATTAGCCATAACATAGTATTATAATTCTTTTGTTTCGAGAGCCGTACTCGAGCTGGGCTGGCCCTGATTATTATTGTATAAAGTTTCAATTCTTTTATTTTGTAGACTGCTTTGGGCTGGCTTTTCATATATCCAAAGGGATTTCAGGAGCTTATGCTTTACATAAAGGAAAAATACAATAATCCAACTATTTACATTACCGAAAATGGTAACATAAAAATATATATTATTTTTAGGGTATAAATAACATTAATTAGTAGTTTAAAGATGATTCTATTTTTGCAGGGATGGCAGATGACGCTTCATTGCCACTTAAAGTTGCCCTAAAGGATAGCACGAGGATAAGATATCTTCATGGTCACCTACAGTATATGTTAAAGGCAATTAAGTAAGTAATTATTTTTAAAATTAATATTTTATTACTTGATTGATTATTAATAGCTTCATAGATAAATAAAATTAATTAAAATGTTACATATATAATTGTGTTCTTACAAATGACTATGAACAAAAAGTAAAACACAATACGATTGCTACAATAAAATAGAGGAAACAACACAACAAAAGTAATGAAAATAACACAGTCCCAGGACAACTGCAAACATCGAACTTGTATTAGTCACGGTGGTGTAGCAATGAACCGGCGACAGGAACAGTTCAGTAACGAAGGCAGTATAGTATCGAACAGCAACAAGAAAGATCAGCGGCACCAAACAAAGACAATTCTAAGGCTTGTTGATGCGGCAAAAATCTCCTTAAAATAAATTCGTCCCCTACCGAATGGTGCAGTAGAACGTGAGACATTTGTTTCCCATGATGCAACGGAAAATAGTAAAGAAAACTAAGGGAAAACCGTTTTGTATATTTTTTTTAATCTCTCTCTTCAAAAACGGAAAACACGGCCACCTTTGAAAGAAAATGAACATGCCAATTAAATTGAGTTAGTGAGAGGCTTGTCATATGATGTAAAGAGACTTGCAAAAAGTGGCTGGATCGGGCCCGCATAATTTGGTCCGGTATTCGTGTACGCAGGACGCGCGGGTGCACACGAGTCAGGCCTGTTGGGATATTGATTTGCACCCCATGCGCGCGCACGTAGAGAGAGCCTCTATCTTTATAACACTTACCCATCTACAATGAGCAATCATATATAAGCACAATTTTCCTTTATTAGCTTTCCCATGTGGGACAAACTTATTTCTCTTTATTTTCCAACACCAATGAGTGAATTTTGGAGCAACAATTTCTCATTCACCCAAGCATCATTTTAAGCATATGAATATATCATTCCGAACTACTCACGAAGGAGTATCCGAATCACTCAAAAACTAACACTAACACGAAGTGGACCATGCTTAAAATTGTATCTCAAAATGCTTATAAGTAAGCATTTTCCAACAACCCCACATGAATGAAATTGACGAAAATACGTCAAATAAAATTATTCGTGCCGTTTAAGTGGAATAATTTGGCAGCAGGTTTTCAGAAAAATTGAGGATAAAGAGTTGGAGGTCAGAAATGTTTGCAATTTTGACAGTAGCATAAATTTATTCAGCATCTCTACGCCAAGGGTAGTGAATTATTCAAAAACAAAACCAACCCACAAATGGGTATTAAAATTGAAGGATTTATTGTTGTACGGTGCATATTACTGGTAGTGGTTGTGATAGTTCAAACCAAGCACATAGCCTCAAGTGAAGATGACAAGTCCTTCTCTTTCAATCGTACTTGTTTTCCCAAAGGCTTTATCTTCGGGACGGCCGGTGCTGCTTACCAGGTCTAATATTTTTCCTTTCTAATAAAATTTTTATCGGCTCCCTGTGTTTATTTCTTTGGAATTTCAGTATGAAGGTGCTGCTGCTGAGGATGGTAGAGGCCCTAGTATTTGGGATACCTTCACTCACAAATTCCCAGGTTAATTATTTCCTCTTAGCCATGTGTTGATTTATTAATTGTACTACTCATTCCCAATTAAAATTTTATATTCTCTCTTTGCATTGCAGATAGAATTACAAATGGCGACAATGGAGACATTGCCATTGATTTTTACCATCGTTACAAGGTCTGTAATTTTTTCCCCTCATATTTATTAATTTGACTAGGATTAATAATGACTGACATTTATGTTGATGGGAATTAGTAATTGTGACAGGAAGATGTGAAGATAATGAAGGATATGAATTTGGATGCTTTCAGATTCTCCATCTCTTGGTCTAGATTATTACCAAGTTCGTTCGTTATTTTTAAGAATTATTAAAGTTTTCTATTAGAACTGCAACGATTGATTTCAATATAACAGATGCTGTACATATTTTGAACTCTTTCAATCAGATGGAAAGCTAAGTGGGGGAGCCAACAAGAAAGGCATCAGTTTCTACAACAATCTCATTAACGAGCTCCTATCAAATGGTGATAATCTTGATCCATTCCCATTAATCATCACCAACTTTTTGTATATAAAAAATGTGTAGGGGATATTACATTAATCTAATTATAATTGAATGCAATTGTTATTTTGCAGGACTGCAACCTTTCGTGACTATCTTTCACTGGGATCTTCCACAAGCACTAGAAGATGAATATGGTGGCTTTTTAAGCCCTCTCATTGTGTAAGTTGAAAAAAAAAATGTCTAGCTTTTAAAAGCGTTACTTCTAGGTATTAGTTTAGCCGAAATATGCAAATAACATAAAGTTAATAGACAGATAATAAAATAGAGCAAATCCTTTTTGTCATTCCAGCTTACCGTCCTATATATACTCAGAGACTGTACTAAGATTACAGCTGTAGTTTCTTTTGATCAAGGGCCTAGATTCACTGTAGAGAAATACAAAGATGACGAGATTTGTGGTCAAATGGCATCATGCAAATGCATCTCGGCCCTCTCTCGAAAATTACATGCTTCTTCTAGAGCTATTCTAGAAGCCTTCCATTTGATCTGTTGTTGATGATCCTTATTCTGCCAAATTCAAACTACAGTCTTGACACCAATATTTATTCATTGAAGCATTTCATTGAACATTTTAGAATTTTTATCAATTTTTTTTAAGTAGTTTCTTTCATTAATTTATTGTTTAACAAAACCGTGAGCAGAACTGCCACAGAAAGGTGGACCCATCTGACCTATTATACATTTTATTTCAAATTACAGGGAAGATTTTCAAGACTTTGCAGAACTTTGCTTCAAAGAATTTGGTGATCGTGTCAAGCATTGGATCACTTTAAATGAGCCACATTCATACAGTAGTGATAGCTATAATAACGGCATCTCTGCACCAGGCCGGTGTTCCAAATGGGTAAACAAAGTTTGCCAGGCAGGAAACTCTTCCACAGAGCCATATATTGTTGGCCATCATGAGCTACTTTCCCATGCAGCGGCTGTAAAAATTTACAAGAAAAGATACCAAGTGAGTGTTATAACTGTATAAAAAAGAATTTATATATAGTGATTAAGCTTCTCTGTTCTGTATATTTGACAAATTTTTACGTGGAAAGTGTAGGCAATTCAAAAGGGCAAGATTGGAATAACATTAAATTCAGATTGGATTGTACCCTATTCCAATGAAAAACCTAATGTTGAGGCAGCTGAAAGGGCCCTTGATTTCTTTCTTGGAATGTGAGTGTATATATGTTACTGTCACATTGTCACTAGAACATGACTCTATATCGGGTTCATGATTTTTTTTTTTTTTTGGCTATTATCTAGTTGGAAGCAACTATCCTAAGTCCATATATTATTAAAATGAAGGTGCCCAAACTAGATGACTCTATATCTGAGTCCATGATTTTCGTTGTTATTAGCTACTCACTTTGTAACTAGCTTAATATTCCATATTTTTTTTAAAAAGAGTGCATTCTCACTGGAAAAGGACAATATGTGAGTTCGTGATTTTTGTTATTATTAGCTATTCACTAGCATTAGCCTAACCTACATTTTATTAAAATGAGAGCACCCTATATACATTATACACATCCAAAACAATCATCAAATGCCTGTTAACATACAATATCTCAATGATCTTAAATCTTAACATATATTGATTGACTGTCGAATCAATTTTTTAACAGGTATATGGATCCACTGATCTATGGTAACTACCCATTCATCATGCGTGCTCTTGTTAGAGAAAGATTGCCGATGTTCACTAACGAACAGTCTGTGATGCTTAAAGGATCCTTTGATTTTATTGGAATGAATTATTACAGTTCAAATTATGCAGTTGATGTTCCTGTTGCCAATTCCGTAAATATTAGCTATTCAACAGATTCTCTAGCTAATGTCACTGGTACGTAAGTTAGAAAAAGTATTATAATTTATTTTCACTTTTATTTGATCAACTGGATGGTATTCCAGATGATACTGTGAACATCTAATTTAATTTTTTATTACAGCTGAGCGCAATGGGAAACTTATTGGTCCAAAGGTATGGCTACAAGAAATTTTTACTGTATATATATTTTTTGTGATCGAACAAAATAATAATAAGATAAAGCGTAAATTTGTTATAAGAAAAGCATAATTGTTTACAATAATAAATTTTGACAGGCTGCATCAAACTGGCTCTATGTCTATCCAAGAGGCTTACAAGATCTTCTGATTTATATAAAGGAAAAATACAACAATCCTACACTGTACATTACTGAGAACGGTAAAGGAAGTCCTTCCCAACTTCATATTAGAAGCTCTTTATAACATTCATAATTGAAATCAGTTTTCTCCAACTTATTGTATTTCAGGGTATATGATGATTTAATAATGCTACTTTACCACTAAAGGAAGCTCTAAAGGATCCGATGAGAGTGGATTACTTGAGAAACCATCTTTTGTTCCTCCAAAAAGCCATTGAGTGAGTGTGTTTATTTTATTGTTGATGAAATTATAATCTTCCAAGTCTTTGCTCGAGATGAAAGAAACATCCCCAAATTTTTTACTGTGATCGGTGCAGGAAGGGTGTGAATGTTAAAGGATATTTTGCATGGTCGCTTTTGGACAACTTTGAATGGTATTCTGGTTACAGTGTGAGGTTTGGACTCAACTTCATAGATTATAAAAATGGCTTGAAAAGATATCCCAAACAGTCAGCCATTTGGTTCAAGAATTTCCTGCGGAAGTAGAGTAAATGCTTCCTGGACTAGTTGTAGTAAATTTGGTTGCTTGTACAATTTTAAGTTGGGCATTCTCTCGGTTAAAAGGCATCACTGCGTATGTTGGGTTGGTAATTTTGGAATACATAATTGATTATACTTACCATCAAACAGTAAACAAATCCTTTTTATCTGTATATCAATGGTGTTCTTTATTTAAGGCACGTCTGTAGATAACTGTTTATTTTTCATGAATCATGTGTGTGTGTGTTTGTGTTTGTTCATCTCTGTCTCTGTCTCTGTCTGATTGTTCTTATTTTATATATCACTACACTGCATCATTGCATTAATAACCAATTTGGCTCACAATTATTGAATAGTCATGACGCATTTGAATTGACCAAACTAGTATTGTTAAGAAAAACGTCGTCACTATTTAGTTATTCGGTAATACCAAATTAACAATAGTTTTCATGCAAATTGCGAACAAAATATTATATATTTTGTCAGTAATGGTTACTTTATAAATATAAGATATAGGGGAGCAAATAGAGACATTAACGTTAAGAAGATAGATAGTCAATGGCAGTCGAAGGTGGTTTCCTCTTCTTCATTATTATTATAGCCATGGCCGGCTTCTTGGGTCGGACTGATGCTACTACTAAGCCAAGTCACTATTCAATGCCATTTAACCGGAGTAGTTTTCCGGCAGACTTCATATTTGGTGCCGGATCAGCCGCTTATCAGGTGCATATATATATATATATATATTAAATTGCGAATTATGATCCTCTCATAATATAACTTTAACTAACATTTTAAAGATCTTTTAACACGTGCATTTTTGTTTATAGTGTCATACATCGTTCATTTAACCTAGCTATCCAAATTTCATTCAGAAGTTAAATTTGGTGCAGTCTGAAGGAGCAACAGTTGAAGATGGAAGGGGACCAAGTATATGGGACACGTTTATTAGAAAACATCCAGGTCTATCTCTGTTCATCATTCATTCATTCATAAGCTTTTACATTTAGTCACAAAGTTTTAAGGATTTTTCTTTATTCAGTATAGACTTCCATACATTTTAAAATTACAAAAATGTTATATATCTACCTTCAATATAATATTCAATTATAATTAATAAATATATTTTAAAAAGTAATGACATCCTAACTGATTATTTTTTTAAGTTTAATTTTGACATCCCAATTATTTATGGCATTATTGCTGGCATTGATGGCATGGCATAGATAGACCCAGCCGGCGGTTCGGTTCGGAACCGAATCGAACCGGCCGGTTTCCGGTTCCACACTTAAGTGGAACCGGAACCTAAAATCGAACCGGAACCGAACCGGTTCGGTTCGGTTCTGTTTTTTTTTAAATTAATTAAAATAAAAAAATGAGAGGAATCAAAACTTAAATAAAAAAAAATTATTAATTAAAAAAAATGAGGTTAAATTTATAAATAAATAAAAATTTATTACATTGAAGAGCTTGAGCTTAAATTTTTAAAATTTTAAGTTGCCTACGTATCCTCCAAGGGTGAGAGGAATCAAAGCTCACGTAGTTCCATTACAAGTTTAAGACATATCCCCTTTGTAAATTATAATTTTACAATTATCAATCATCATTATCAGTTGATCCTTCGGCTCCGGTTCCGCTTGCACTTGTTGCAGAAGCATTATCGAACAAATCTTCAAAATCATCGGGGGCATCTTCTTGTTGTCTCAGATCAGCTCGAGTCCAATCATCCACACAAGCTGTTGCTTCTAGAGTGCTTGGATGTAATGAAGATCGCATAGCTTCCAATATATTACCTCCCAAGCTGAAGGCTTGCTCAACCGCAACGGTGGAAATAGGTGTTGCCAAGATCTCTTTAGCAATAATAGATAAAACAAGATATATATTTTGATGCCGGTTCCACCATTCAAGGATTTTAAAATTTTTACTGCATAAACTTTCATTAGAAAACTCAAAATTTGTAGATAAATAATTATCTAATTTAGGATTATTAGTTGTCGTATCCCTAGATTTTTTATTTCGTTGCAATAACCAACGATCCCCTGCGCTAAGCCTTGTTTGAATTACCGGTTCGCTACTACTAGATTGACCTAATGTTCCTAAGTTATATCTTACAATATAATCATTAAATAAAATAATTAAATCACTTCTTAATTTCGTCATTATGCTCGTAATATCAATGTCATCTAATATTCCTAAATAACCATAGTAAGCTTGTAAACCACCATTCAAACCTTCTAATTTAAATCTATGATCAAAAACAGCAGCAATAAGATAAAGTAAAAGAATTTCTCTAAAATAATGCAACCATTTTACCTTCATAATAGTAATGGCTTCGAGCAAAACAAGATCATTAGGATCTTCACTGTCAACATGCTCATCGAGAGTGCCAACAATATTCAAACTCTCAAGAATAAATAAATGTGCTGTAGGATAATAAACACCGCTAAAAACTAAAGTAGCATCATTAAATACTCTTAAAATATCTAAATTTTTTCACAAATATCCCATTTTAATATGACGTTTTGTTGTGTTTCGAGTCATTCTACATGCAGCAGGATTTAAAGCATTATGCACGTAATTAGTAAAATGAAGTTTTTCACCAAAGCTTAAAGAAAGATGTGCCATACAAGTTAATTTAGCAAATTCTTCTCTATTTTTTGCATCAGAATATTTAAATAAATCTACACTACTCGTACCTCTACTAGATGATGCGTACCTGGCCATTTGAGTCTGCGTCGTATCAATGCCAAATTCAACCGGATGATGTTTCTCCATGTGCTTGATCATATTGCCGTATCCATCAGAAAATTTATAGATAACCCCACAATAGTTACAAATTGCTCGTTGTGAATCATCTTCTAGGCGTTCCAAAGTAAAATGAATTTTGAAAATATCGGAGGACCGAGCCTTAACTTCTCTTCTCCGTGATTATGCACTGACACTAGGGCCGCTCTCTTGGGTTGGCATATTTGACATTATGTTATCGGATGAGCTTGCCATTTTTTTTTTGTGAAATTAGGAAGAAAAATAAGAAAATTGAATAATTGTGATGCGAATGATAACAAATTAACAACTAAATAAATTGAGATTGAGAATAAGAATATAAGAGAATTGTATTGAAGTAAGATTGAGAATAAGAGAATTATAGAAAATGAGAGAGTTGAGAATTTGGTGTGATGAAATTATGAAAAATGATGAATCCTATCTATAGAATTTTAGAATTTTTTTAATACCAAAAATGCTCATAAATATAACCGTTTTATTACCGTTATTAGGGGTACATTAGTAATTTTTATTTTATATAATAAAAATATTTTTTTTAAATTTTTTTTTTGGCAGGGAGCCAAACGGCTCCCTGCATCCCCCAACTGCTAGTAGCCGTTGGGGGAATTAGGCCCCCAACTGCTACTAGCCGTTGGGGGCCGTAGGGTTCCTGTTGGAACCCTACGGTTCCAACCGGAACCGTCCGAACCGGTTCCACCGGTCCAATTCCGGTCCGGTTCCGGTTCCGAACCGGAACCGTGGCCGGGTCTAGGCATAGACATTGACATTGGCTGTACTTTCGACTTCAATATCTTCTTAAATAATTTCCTCAACTGACCATCCATGTGGGGATGATGTATAAATTTTTATACTCGTTGATTGAGTGAGATGGATACATATATTAATATTTTTATATAAATAAAGGTAAAAATCTATGTGTAAATGCATATTAAACACACGTGATTCATTAAGATTGAGTTCAACTATTAAATCGTATCATATTTGGCTGGCCCGTTGTTATCACTAATGATAAGGGTTTCATATTATTTTAATTTGGTCAATAACGACCATATGTATATATCTTTTTCAAAATATCAATTTTTTATTTTCTTTACTTTTATCTGGACATAAAAAATAAAAATTTCCCAAGTTACATAGTCTCCTAAATACTTTGAAGACTATAAAAAAAATTATGTTAATTATCATAGCTATCACTCCATTTCATAGTTTCACCTCATAAAGTGGAATTATATTAAATATGATATGAAATCAGAAATATATACACACATGGTTACACTCAGGTGTAGGGGTGGCCGCGGTTCGGTTTGGTTCGGTTTTTGCTAAAAACCGAACCAAACCATATTTTACGGTTCGGATTACCTCTCAAACCAAACCATTAAATAACGGATTGGTTCGGATTGAAAAATTTTTAAACCAGCGGTTTACGGATTGGTTCGGTTCGGTTTACGGATTATTATATTTAAAACAAATTTTCATCCACTTAAGTGAAGACCAAAAAAAAAAAAAAAACTAGTCTATCAAACAAATAGTATGAAGTGCTAGGGTGTAAGCTGTGACTCTAGGGAACACATGCACTCCATAATGATTAAAAAATGAGGTACAATTAATTATTGTATTTTTAACAATTACCTCGAATAATGATGTTACAATCATTCTAATTAAGAGACAAATCCAACATCTTACTTTCAAGAATAATGATGCTACCATAAAATAAAATAAAAAATTAAGAATAAAAGTATTAACAAATAAATTGAAGAATAAAAGTATTAACAAAAAATTTAAGAATAAAAGTATTAACATACAAATAAAAAGAAAACATAGAATAAAATTAAAAGAAAAATACAATTTTTTTTTATAAAAATATATAATTTTTTTAATTATAATGGTTCGGTTCGGTTTAACAGGTGCGGTTCGGATTAGCTCCTGAACCGAACCGTAAACCGTTTGGGGTGAGCCAATCCGAACCGCAAACCGAACCATTAGAGAAAAAACCGTAAATTCGGTTCGGTTTGGTTCGGTTTGCGGTTTGGTTCGGTTCGGTCGGTTTTTTTGCCCACCCCTACTCAGGTGCATACCTTATAGTTCACATAAAATCCACATTCAACTAAAAGAAATAAATTTTTTTAATCTTTATCTATTTTTATAATTCAAATAAAATTCACATAAATCTGACCGTGTGTGTATGTGTGTATATATATATATATATCATGATCTCTATACTTTAAGCTTGATCGGTCGAAAATGCAATATAATAATTACCGATAATCAAATAAAAATGTAAGAGTCATACATCATTATTCATGTATGTATGACACAAAATTATTATACATGGTCATATATAATTTGATAACCACGAACTTTCTTTTGTTATTCAATATTTTAATTATAAAATTATTAACGTACCATGGCAGAGAAAATTTTTGATCGGAGCACTGAAGAGATGGCTAGTGGCTTTTATCATCATTACAAGGTTTGTTCATTAATTGGCTGATCATATATATATATATATATATATATATATATTAAATCGTGCTTTCTATTTTTAATTTTTAATTTTCCCTCAGATTAAAAGCAAATTCGTCTTATGAAATAATTGAGAATGTGTGTTACAGGAGGACATAAAGCTGATGAAAAAGATTGGCTTAGACTCTTTCAGATTCTCCATCTCATGGACCAGAATATTACCTAGTACGATCATTCACCCTAATTTCGCTCTAAACTAATATCACATAAAATAAACAAAAATTGGACCATCTTTGTCAAGATTAAAAAGTCTTTATTTTGTTATTACCTGGGATATCTTCTGTGTATTATAAGAATTCCAAACCAACAACTTAGCTTTAAATGTTCAATTGAAGTATTGAACTCATTGTAATTTTCATACAATTTACATTACCGCTTAATAAATTGTGATTAATTAATGGCATTGTCTACTAGCTTCATAATGTAACAAATTTACCAACAAAAATGTAATATTTTTTTTTAAATCAAAATAAAATTTCCACACTTGATAATCATATGTGATGATAACTGAAAACATTATTTTTTTTTGTTTTCAGAAGGAAAAATCAGTGGGGGAGTGAACCCACTAGGTGTCAAGTTCTACAATGACATCATCAACGAGCTCCTTGCCAATGGTCCAATTCCAATCACTCTCTTTTACTACTCCTCTTATAATATCATATATAGCCATCTGAATTAAATTTTCACAATTAATTGTTGACAGATATCAAGCCCTTTGTGACTTTACTCCATTTTGATCCCCCGCAAGCTCTTGAAGACGAGTATGCCGGATTCCTAAGTCCCAAAATAGTGTAAGTTATGCCTGATCACGAGTTACTAAGAGAACCAACAACACAAACAAATACCGTTTGATATAGAGTTTTGCGAGTTTATATATAAGTTAGTTTATACTTTCAATTAATACTCTCCACCAAACGGTGCATATATAAGACTTAATTTAATAATTTATTTTGATGAACAGGAAAGATTTTGTAGATTAATTATGCAGATATTTGCTTCAAAACATTTGGTGATCGAGTCAAGCTCTGGGCGACTATGAATGAACCAAATGGAATGGTCATGAATGGTTACAATGGTGGAACCTTTGCTCCTGGTCGATGCTCTAACTACGTTGGCAATTGCACTGCTGGTGATTCTGCAACCGAGCCCTATATTGCAGCTCACAACATGCTTCTTTCACACGGAGCTGCTGTCAAATTGTACAAGCACAAGTATCAGGTTATAAATTTCGTGTGTCAGGAAATTAATGTTATGAAAATTGTCTGCTAATCTTAACTAAACTGAAGTGAATTTTAAGCATGCAGCCATATCAAAAGGGGAAAATTGGAATTACCATTGTGACTCATTGGTTTAAACCAAAATTCAATACAGCTGCCAGTCGCCAGGCTGCCTCCAGAGCAATAGATTTCTTTTTCGGATGGTAATTAATGTAGTCTAAGCTTTTACACGAGCAAAGAATATATATAGATAGGTATTTATTACGAGTAGTTTATGTAATTTGTACGTGTAGGTTTGCTGATCCTGTGACATTTGGTTACTATCCGAAAAGCATGAGAACAATTGTGGGAAAAAGACTACCGAATTTTAGTGACGCTGAATCGAAGATGGTAAAAGGGTCATTTGATTTTCTCGGCGTAAATTATTACACAACTCAATATGCAGACACTGCTCCTCCATCCAACAGTTTGAAACTTAGTTACACTGCAGACAGACAAGTCAATCTCACTGGTATGAGATCACTGAGTACACACAACACACTTTCATTTGCTAAATTTTTGTTGAAATTGTTTTTCTGACATAATTAATTAGTATTTTACATTTGTTGCAGCTGAAAGAAATGGAATTCCTGTCGGCAAACCGGTAATATGATACATTTTACTTTAATTTTTAATTTTTAATTTTAAAAAAACAGTATCTTATTGATACTGGTCCTAATATTATCGAGACGCAATATCATTAGCCATAACATAATATTATAATTCTTTTGTTCCGAGAGCCATACTCGAGCAGGGCTGGCCCAGATTATTAATGTATAAAGTTTCAATTCTTTTATTTTGTAGACTACTTTGGGCTGGCTTTTCATATATCCAAAGGGATTTCAGGAGCTTATGCTATACATAAAGGAAAAATACAATAATCCAACTATTTACATTACTGAGAATGGTAACATAAAACACACATATTTTTATGGTATAAATAACATTAATTAGTAGTTTAAAGATGATTCTATTTTTACAGGCATTGCAGATGACGCCTCATTGCCACTTAAAGTTTCTCTAAAGGATAGCACGAGGATAAGATATCTTCATGGCCTCCTACAGTATATGTTAAAGGCAATTAAGTAATTAAGTAATTATTTTGAAATTAGTATTTGATTACTTGATTGATTATTAATAGCTTCAGGGATAAATACAATTAATTAAAATGTTACATATATAATTGTGGCTGCAGGGAGGGTGTTAATGTGAAGGCGCACTATATATGGTCATTTTGGGACGATTTTGAATGGGATGCGGGTTACACGGTTCGTTTTGGCATCACTTATGTTGATTACAAGAATAATTTGAGACGATACCTCAAATACTCAGCTTATTGGTGCAAAATGTTTCTACTAAATTAATTAAGTTTATGAGAGCCATTAGGCTTTAGCTTTATTGAAGTATTGTGTTGTGATGAAATACACACAATAGAGGAGATATGAGAGAAAATTCTTCTTTATATTACACAAAATAAAGAATTACAAAGCTTACAAACTCAAGCTTTACAAAAAACTCTCAACTCTCTTTACTCTCTATATATTCTTACGAATTTGGGATTTCTGGGATGAAGAATGGTCTGAGAGTTCCCTTTTATAATGCCCAAACCGTGTGAACAATGTCACCTGGTTTGGCCAACTTTTTTCAACTTCACGCGTCGCTCTCTTACTTTCGGCGCCTTGTTAGTTTCTGCATGCAAGCTCAGCTTGCTTTCGGTGCACTTGTTGGTTTCTGCATGTTTTCAACATATTGTGTATGTGATGTGTAGCTAAGTAATAAGGAGAGAAAAATCAAGCAATTATTGCTGCATTGTAACATAAATAAAAATGAAGAATTCTTAATATTTCAACAAAAACAAATGACTAAAAGGTATATATAGTAGGGCACAGGGCACTAGCCGTCGCCCCTTCACCTTTAAAAACTTGACTTTTTACTCCAAATTAATTTATTATTTTTAAATTTACTCTACCGTTGACATTGGATTTTCGTTCGAATTAAAAATAGAGAAGACTGAATTTACTCTGAATAACTCAATATATCTAAGGTGTAAATTTGTTTGGTTGAGGGATTAATTCGCATAAAAGAAAAAAAAAAACAGATCAAGAATATCAAAATTACATGGTTCGGTGTTTGATGCCAACGTTCACAGGAGAGAATATGAGAGGCTTTATTACTCATAAATATTGGGGCAATTGCAGCGGAAATACGTCGGTGGGCGAAATCGATTTTTAAAATATTTTTAATCCGGATAAATTAATGGGTATCATATACCTCTAATTTATTCGTATTTCACCCCTAATCACTCATTAATATAAAATATTTGGAGTAATTACGTATAAAAATTTGAGACCATTTTTTAAAACACTTTTTGTGATTGCAAGTTAACTGGTTTAGCAGTATACTAAATCTGCCGATCGAGATAATCATATAATCATATCAGCCGTGGAACTAGATCAACCCGCTACTACAATGATCATTTCTTTGTAGCACTGGCTAATTAACGTAATTTTAACAAGTTACCATTTTGCCCTTATTACAGTTTTTGCCAAAAATTCTCAAAATACTTCCGGAACGATTACAAAAATTTCGAGAATTTTTCTACACATCGTACACACTACTACAGTAATTCGAGTACTATAGCAGTGGCCAAATAATCGTAATTTCAATAAATTATGATTTTATCCCAAATAATTTCAGTATATTATTTAATTATATTCAAGTGTTGAATTAATATTGATTAAATTATTTAATCATATTAATGGATGTTTGTAGTAGTTACAGGATCATATTGGAGTGTTGTAATAAATGGGAAATGTTCCCTAAGTAATGTAGTTTGGTTTGGAAAGCAAATGGTAAATGTTGCCTGAAATCTACAAAGTTCAGTCAATCGAATCCCTGAGTTTGGTTAACTGAACTCCGATGTAAAAATTGACCTGGTTTGGTTAATTACCGAACACCATAGTTTAGTAAGTCAAATTTATGGAATTTTGAGAAAAAAAATTTCAAATTTTTTTATCTTTTACTGTGTACTTTAATGTCGGTATTTGATATCGATATACTGCATAAAGTATGGATCGATGAGCTAGTATTCAATAATGATTTCCCTATTCAGACTGAAAAATTTTAAAAGATCGATTTTGCCCCTACCTCGATTTGCCACTCCACAATAAAGATGTGATTTGGTTAGTTTTCATGTGGTATGAACTCACAAAATCCGACCAAAATGACGAACAATCGACGCTAAAGTGATCAATTTGGCTAGACTTGAGGTTTAAAGACTTTGAAATTGTCCCCCAGACTTATACTGAAAATCCACCTCTAACATCTCTAAAAATTTATTCCTATAATTTTTACTTGATGCAAGGGATGCTAGTTAAGTCATCATGAAGGTATCCACATGGGGACTAGTCGGGGTACTGGTCTCGAAAATTTCAATATCTGATTTTAAAATTAATTTTACAAAACATCTAATTTAAGTTTTAAAATTATACTAATTATCCAATTAATTTTGAAAAGTTTCAATTTGTCTATGATATAAAAATATAATAATTTAAAATTTATTTAGTTATTTTGATTGCATAAAAAATCGATTACCCACACTGAATAAAAGTATTATAAAATAAATATTATAGTTATTATAATATAAATTTTTAAGAATAATTATAATAAATTTTGAACGTAGTCCAACTAAACAAAATTTCAGGATACATATCAATATCTAGTGATCATTTATTTGATATCAATATGATAATTCTCAATGATGTTGCTTTTGATGGTGCATAACCACAAGTTGGAGTCAATTTATAGTTGTTGCAGCTGCTGACGTGAAGAGAAACATTAAATTGGATGTCTGGAACCCACCAAGTTGGAGTTGATAAATTAAATCAACTCATGGTGGACCTTATTCTATATATTATATTTTGTTATTAGCATATTAATTATAAGCCTTCATAATAACATACAATTCCAAAATTCAAATTAGCATATCCTCTTTGCAGATTTCTAAGCTCTCTATATACCAACTAATTTTGTCGGAAATGAAAGCTCAAGTTCAGAATCCTCTTTTGTTTTACTTCCTAATATGCTTCCAGGGACGTCTATTACTATTACTATGTCACGGCGATACTCTCCTCAATCGGAGTAGCTTTCCAGCTGATTTTGTATTTGGGACAGCATCAAGTGCTTACCAGGTTGCTACAGCAAATGCATTTCATTATTATAATTTCGTCATTAATCTTACCTTAGTTGTTATTAACATGTTTTCTTTTGTTAATTAATAATTTTAGTATGAAGGAGCAGCTCATATGGAAGGAAGAAAACCAAGCATATGGGACACTTTCACCAAGGATCAGCCAGGTCTCTTTAATTCCAATCTAGCAAAAATTATAATAATTGTATGGATATTCAAATTACCCAAAAAAAAAAAATTTATTATTTTTTATTCATCCTACAGTACTGATGCTTTCATATCTAAAAGATATGAATATAAAAATAAATCTAACTCATTTTCTGACAGAGAAAATTTTGGACCATAGTAACGGGGATGTAGCTGTAGACTTTTATCATCGTTATAAGGTATGACCTATACAATACCTTTGGTGATTTTTAATTTTTTATTTTTTAAAGATAAGGGAGTGAACAAAGTCTAAATTTAATTTTTTATTCTTTTATCTCGATATGATTCATACGTTAATGACAAGTTAAATAAATCTACTCTATTAGGGATGTTTTGGTAATTTTTAATTGAATGTCTTTTATTTGTAGGAGGACGTTGATTTGTTGAAGGAGATTGGATTTGACTCCTTCAGATTCTCCATTTCTTGGTCTAGAGTATTACCTTGTAAGATTGTCATCACTTATTACTAATCACTTCTTTACTTACTTGATTAATGATCCTCATAAAATTGAAGTGATAACATTCTATTTTAATAATATTTCTGTGACCATCTTTGTCCTTAGTAATAACATAATTATTAATTAATTGGTCATTATTGTGGGGCATCAATGATCTGAAACGAATTTTAATTTGGATGTAGTGGGAAAAGTTAGTGCGGGAGTGAACCAGCAAGGTGTTGAATTCTACAATAATCTCATCGACGAGCTCATATCAAACGGTCAATTTCTGATCTTTTCTAATTCTATTACATACAATCTTTTAATTATCTAATTTAAAATTAAGTAACAGTGGCTATATTAATATTTTAGCAGGCATAGAGCCTTTTGTGACTTTATTCCATTGGGATGTTCCACAAGCACTGGAAGATGAGTATGGCGGGCTACTAAGCCCTGAAATAGTGTAAGTAAAACATGAATCATAAATTTGTGTAATTTTTTAACCAATTATTATTATTTTTATAATTTTTTTAATGAACAGAAAAGATTTTTATGAGTATGCGGATTTTTGCTTCAAACAATTTGGTGATAGAGTGAAGCATTGGGTCACATTGAATGAGCCGAATTTATTTAGTAATCTTGGATATGCAACTGGTATGTTCGCTCCTGGTCGATGCTCCACGTATATTGGAAATTGTCCGGCAGGAAACTCCGCTACAGAACCCTATTTGGTAGCTCATCACCTTCTTCTTTGCCATGCAACTGCCGTTAATTTGTATAGGAAAAATTATCAGGTAAAATGGTATTTATGAGAAAGACTTGTTCTTTATATTCATATTAGATATTTAAGTATTTGAGTTAAGCAATTTCTTTAAACGTCGAATGAAATTAAGCCAATATCAAAATTACGAAAAATATGAAAATAAATGATGAATTATATATGTAATATATATATATATTTTTTAATTTCCTTTCAGGATTCCCAGAAGGGAATTATTGGGATTACAATCTATGTACTGTGGACGGTGCCTAGATTTCAAACCCTTGCTAGCAACCAAGCTGCCTCTAGAGCCATTGATTTTATGATCGGATGGTGAGTTTCAAACCCTTGAAAGATGTATCTTTAAAGCTTTTTCTATAGAAAAACTGGATCCAAACATGCCATTATGTTCATATCAGTAGTAACAAATATTTTGGTTTGGTCATGAGGCCATATCATAAAAATAAAAAACTTGAAAGGATCATACCATAAAGGTAGTAAAGTTGAGGGGTTAAATAAAATTTTAACACTAAACTTTTTTTGAAATATTATTTATGCAGGATTCTCGATCCAATCACATACGGTAGTTACCCCAAGACCATGCAAGCTTTAGCGGGAAATAGACTGCCCAAATTCACAAAATCACAATATGAGATGATAAAAGGATCCACTGATTTCTTTGGCCTCAATTACTACACCACATTTTTTGCAGACGATATCAAAACTTATAGCAGCATCAACCTAAGTTATTCTACAGACAATCGCGTTAATCTAACTAGTAAGCCAAAATATTGACCTTAACGACATTATATAAAAAAATCATTTTTGTGTAGTCTTTGCAAAAGAATTTCATTTATGTAATATATTCTTGTTACGGCAGATAAATTGGGCTTCCCCATTGGTGAACCGGTAAATTTCTCTCTTTAATTTCTTAGCAATACTTATGTACATGTAAATGATCGATGAAAAACTCCCTTTATTTGATTTTATAACCATTTCAGACGGGTTCCGAGAGGCTTTACTTTTACCCGAAAGGATTACAAGATATGTTGCTATACGTAAAGAAAAATTACAAGGCTCCTCCCATTTATATCACTGAAAATGGTAAATATTTTAAGTCTAGATTTAAACTTTTTTTTTTTTTTTTTAAAAAAGCTAAAATATCCCTAACCCTTTTGTTAATATCTTTTATTTATTTATTGTATAATAAATTAGTATTTACGTTTCTTTTCAGGTATGGGTGATGTAAATAGTAGCTCTTGGGGGTTGAATGTTGCCTTAAATGATACTTTGCGAGTAAAATACCACCATATACATCTTTCATATCTCTTAAAAGCTATCAAGTAAGTACCGATATATTTTATTTGAGTTCTTCTCAGGTGCAGTCATTTCACATTTAGTAGTAAAATACTCATTTCAGCCTAGTAATAGATACATAATATATATTTTATATCCTATCATCATGAGCTATACATATTATAAAAGCATTATAGTTATTTTTTTGAGTGACATACTAATAGTTAATTAATATGATATTAGGGATGGAGTTGACGTGAGAGGATATTATGCATGGTCTTTTCTCGACAACTTCGAGTGGTATTCTGGTTATACCCTTCGGTATGGGATTACTTTTGTTGACTACAAAAACAACTTGAAAAGAAGCCTCAAAAGCTCTGCATTATGGTTCAAAAATTTACTCCAAAAGGAAGATGTTTCCACTCTCTCTTCCTCAAAATTGTACTCTGATCAGTGATTTGTTTTGTTTCACATTTGATTATTAAGATTGAAATATTTTCCTTTGTCTATGATTGAACGTATTGCATGTATAAGGTTATACAATTCATTTATAATTTTATAATTTTGTAAATTGATAAAAAAGAATTTCTCAACTTTTTTGAAAGAACGGTATCTCATTAGTGTTTGACCGGTCTTTTTTTTTGAAATCATTGGAAAATTATCTGCGGAACCACCACTTACGAGAACAGGTAAAATCCTCGGCCGTCTTAGGTTCTTATAAGAAACGCATTCCCTGGATTCGAAGCCATGATCTCAAAGTGAGATCTTTAACCCTACATCACCAAGTCACATCCCTTAGGGACGTGTTTAAGCGGTCTTTCACATGCGTTTCGCAAACACAAACCTGATCATACTTGGCATTTCGAAGGCTCTTTCGCACGTGAGCTCTCTGCAGTAGACGTTCAAACGTCTCTTTGCAGCAACTTTAATCTGAGATGCAATCTTCAGTCAATGACTTCCAAAAGTTGTCAAAATGTCCAATGTCCTTATTACTCATTTCAATTTGATTGGACTCGGTTTGTTACGGAATTTGCCCATTTCGAATGTACTCTGATCATTGATTTATTTTGAATGGTTCAAAAAATTTATTATAAATGAGGTTTCTAATAAATGATCCTTAAAACTGTACTCTGATCATTGCTTTATTTTGATAATGAGTTAATATATTGCTTTAGTTATGTCCACATTAGCAGGACTATTACAATTATCACTCCTCCAACCCAATAATTTCCGTTGAGTTTTACTTGATTGATCATATGTCGCTTATTGGTGAGCTAAATTAGCTAAGCTGTAAATTGGCTTGGTTATAATTCAACCCAATAATGCATGTCTATTAATCTCTGATTATGATGGCTTTGATGGGTTTAGGTTCTGACCATGAGATTAAGATGAATCAATTGAAAAAACATAATTAAACACACATTAACGACCATGTATTATATTAATTATTTGACATTGATGACATTTTTCCAAATGAATTAGTTTTATCAAAGAGATTTTCATATCTACGATAAAGCAACATATTGATTATTTTAAGTACTGGATCATGTGATAGTAGTAAATAATAATTTCATATTCTAGAGATAAACGTGATACATGGAAATTTATGTCGCCATCATGGTGGCACCATCAACAATTTGCTACTCGAGATATTTTCCATTGGGTTTAATTTATTTGATGGTATAATCCAGTACTGTTACCACTATCATATTGGGTGTGCAAACAAAGTCCCAAAGTCCCACATTGGTTAGAAATGGGGAAGATCATGGGCATATAAGGATGGACATGTATCTTCATTGATATAAGGCCTTTTGGGTATAACCCAAGAGCAAATCCATGAGGGCTTAAGCTCAAAGTGGACAATATCATACCAATGTGGAAATAAGTGATGTCCTAGGTTCCTTACAAGTGGTATCAGAGCCATGCTCCGGAGTTAGCAATATGGATGAATCCTCGGAATACAGAACAAAAAGGTGGTGAGCCCCGATCATGATCCGTGAATGTGCTCGGTTAAATAAGCGGTGTGCTCCGGTCTTCATGGACGTGTCCTAATCCCAACACGGTGAAGAGGAGTTGGTCTGGGCTATAGTGGACGGATAGATGATCGTTTGAGGGGAGTCTCGGTGGTCATTTGTTCGAGGGGAGGATTGTTGGGTGTGCAAACAAAGTCCCAAAGTCCCACATTGGTTAGAAATGAGGAAGATCATGGGCATATAAGGATGTATCTTCATTGATATGAGGCATTTTGGGTATAACCCAAGAGCAAATACATGAGGATTTAGGCCCAAAATGGACAATATCATACCAATATGGAGATAAGTGATGTCCTAGGTTCCTTACATATCATTCAACCAATATTGTTCATTGATCTATAATTTTGTTGGATTGGATCGATATATAGGTCGTTCTGACTTTAAGCTTAAGCAGTAACAATAAAAAAATTAAAAACATATTAATAACCATTTATGATATTATTTCAAATTGGACATTACATTAATTTTTTCTAAAATGAATTAATGCATCAGTCATAAAGAAATCAAGCATGCAAACAGAAAATTTCTAATCAAAAGAGATTAATTAATTCAGACCTACCTGAAAGTAACATATTGATCATGGATGTGAATGTGACAGTCAATTTTTCATTTTTATTTTTACGACTAATCTAAATGATAAGTTCATTTTCTACAATGAATGTGATATATCGAGAATTAGGTAGCCAACTAACCTTTACCAACCAATCTAGATCTTTTTAATAATTTTTCTACCAACTCAGCTGAGTCCAGCATTGTTATTCAAAATTAATACTAATAAATCAACGGACAAAATAATAGAAAAAGAAAACAACTAGCTAATCAAAGATATGATAAAATGGAAAGATGAGAGCACTGAAGATAAATTTCAGTGACTCGTGACTCGTGACTCATGTGTTAGGAGTACTTATCGTCGTATAGTGATTTTCAAATAATACTAGTTCGTTTGTTATCCATATTCGAATCTTGAAGAGAAAATAAAGAAAAAATTTCAAAATATAGATGTTATTAAACTACAGACGGATTAAAAGACAAGAAAACATATACTCTAATATACATTATTTTATCTTTTAATATATTAGAATTCATATTTTATCTTTTAGTTATATCCGGATATTAATAACGTACATATATCTGTAAAAAAATAACTCTGAAAAAATAAATTTGGATTTTTATCTATCCCGATACCTCTAAAAAAATATTAAGTAATTGAATAATATCACAAGGCCCCCCAAGATTTATTTTTATTATTTTATGTGTTCATTAAACCAACATTACTCGTAGACTTGAGGCACTCTTCAGATATTCTGGGCGATGCAATATTGATATATATATATTAGATCACCATGATGAAGATTAAAAAGCTTCATCAGCATTTCATTTGAAACAAATTAGAATTGAACAGTGAGCCAAGCTGGAAAATGGAAGTCAATAAGTTTCAGAATCCTCTTGTCTGCTACCTCATAGCTTCGATTTACATATGGGTATGCTTGGAATTAGGTCTAATAATCCCAAGTTACAGTTCAACTCTCATCAATCGGAGTAGCTTTCCTGCAAATTTTTTATTTGGAACAGCATCAAGCGCTTACCAGGTTAGCTAGATATGCAAATTAATGAAAGGTGTTTACAATTTCTTGTAACTAATTACAAAAAATGTAACTGAAGTTATACGATTTATAAATTTTGTTTTTCTTGGTTTTTTTTTTTTTTTTTTGTTATGAACAGTATGAAGGAGCGGCTCACATTGAAGGAAGGAAACCAAGCATATGGGATTCTTTCACCTTGAATCAACCAGGTGATCACTTTATCTCAAAAACTCCTGCAACACTTCTGCACACAGCCGAATTATTCTCTATAAGAAGGAAACTTGAAGAATTATTGTGCAATGTTTAAAATATTATATAATTTTATTTCAGTTAAAAACAATATCTAAAATAATAAAATCTATTATATGATTGAAGCAATTTTAATTTAAATTTGGATACAAACAAACTATCACACCCGTGTTACTGTTTCACATATAGAAATCCACAGGCCTAACTCATACTCTAAGCTAGCTAATGAAATAATTAAAGGCCAAAACTGAAATTTATATTCTTAGTCTTGTAATTATTCTCAGTCAATCAATGTTGGATATAATTTCCTCAACACTCATTATTAGTGTAGTAATTATTCTTATCTGATGTAGAATATAATTCCCTCAATACCCTTCGTTACGAGCAAACTGATCCCTCTATTACTGGTTGACTGGTCCTTTTATCTTGTTATTGTCACTTAGAAATATAGTGTCTAATACTGTATAAAAGCTCATAGCTCTACCCAGAGCCAGCCCTGAACATTTCAGGAACTCAAGGTGAAAAAATTACAGGCCCCACCCCCAAATGTCGCTTCAATTTTTTTAAAAAAATCCTATTGCTTTTGTTTGACTCAAATAATGTGTTTGATTTTATTTCTCAAAGTAATATGTAAATAAAAGAGATTTATGTTAAAGAAATGGATTGAGCTAACTTTTCAATAAAAAAAATAAATTAATTAAATTAGAATTATATAAAATTGGGGCCCTCTAAATTGAGGCCATGTCCTATTTAATTGAGGGCCATAGGCATATGCTTAGTTTGTCATCACTGAATTAATATAAGTGAGTTAAATCTGATTTGATTATGTTAAAATGAGTTAAATCTGATTTGATTATGTTAAAATTAAGAGTATTTATATTTTTTATAAAAATAAAATTTTGTCATCACTGAATTAATATTCGGTCTATACCATTACCGGTCATGGGTCTACTTTATATACTCAAAAGCTAACTCAGGTGGTCTCAAGCTTATATCATTGACCCAATAATTTCAAACTAATAATTACGACTTATTTATTTCCTGTGACAGAAAAAATTTTAGATCATAGTAACGGAGATGTGGCTGAAAACTTTTACTTTCGTTACAAGGTATGAATATAACTCATGATAGCTAAATCTTGCTGGTTTAGCTTTTTTTTTTTTTTTTTTAAATTCCTTAATTGAAGTAAAAGAGTGGGCATGTTAATTTCCATTTTGATTTACTTCTATTAAGAAAATGATTGAGAAATATTATATTATATTTATAGGAGGATATTGCTTTAATGAAGCAACTCGGTTTCGACTCTTTCAGATTGTCTATATCATGGTCCAGAATTTTACCTCGTAAGATCAATCCTCACTTTAATCAATTTCAATTTTGCCAAACACGTCACAGACATAAAGATTTAATTGATTGAGTTTATAATTTTTATTATTAAAAGAAACCTAATCAACTCGTTTGGCCTCATACTTTTGGATCTATCTCTAGTCCTTAGCAGAGAAACATTATGGAATTCAATGAAATACATTTCCATATTATCCTATCAAATTAATTATAATTAATTATGATACCTGTAGAGGGAAAAATTAGTGGGGGAGTGAACCAACAAGGTGTTGATTTCTACAATAATCTCATCAACGAGCTCATATCACACGGTCAGATTCTAATATTTTCTAAATTATAATTATATTCCTCTCTTTATCTAATTAACAATTTAATGGCTTTGTAAATATTGAACAGGAATAGTGCCCTTTGTGACAATATTTCATTGGGACGTTCCACAAGTTCTGGAAGATGAGTACGGTGGATTCCTAAGTCCTAGAATTGTGTAAGTTAATTATTAAACATGTTATAATTAGTTTACTGAGATTATTTAATGTTATAATTTGGCAATCAAACAATTAATTATAATCAACAGAAAAGACTTTGGTGACTATGCGGACTTTTGCTTCAAGGAATTTGGTGATAGAGTTAAGTATTGGATTACTGTGAACGAGCCAGAGACATTTTGTGAGTCTGGATACGCAAGAGGTGTCAAAGCACCTGGGCGATGTTCAAACTATATCGGAAATTGCACATCTGGCGACTCGGCAACCGAGCCATATTTGGCAGCTCATTACCTTATTCTTAGCCATGCAGCTGCTGTAAAATTGTACAGACAAAATTATCAGGTTTTGCATAATACTTTCAATCTACAATGATTTTAAATATAACTTTTTTGTCTTAATTAATTGGGATAAACATGATTAATCACCTAGACTTGACTTCGCACAGGAATCTCAAAATGGGTTAGTAGGGATTACAATCAGCTCCATTTGGGCTGTACCTAAATTCCAAACGGTTGCTAGCAATAAAGCTGCTTTTAAAGCTCTTGATTTTATGTTCGGATGGTGAGTTTGATGACTATATGAAGTGCCTTAATTAACTATTTTCATCTCTGTTGGTGTTCAGTTTCCTTGAAATAATATTTTTCAGGTTTTTTGATCCAATCACATTTGGAAACTATCCCAAGAGCATGCAATATTTAGTGGGGAATCGACTGCCCAAATTCACAAAATCACAATCAGAAATGGTAAAAGGATCAATTGATTTCCTTGGACTTAATTATTATACAGCAGATTATGCAGAAGAAGTAATGTCTTTTAACAATACCAACTTAAGCTATACAACAGACAGTCGTGTTGTTCTAAGTAGTAAGTGAAACATTCCCAAATAATCTAAACAACATTTTTTGGTATTTTAATTTACATATATTTTTTTACTAATACTTGTAATCTATCGTCGCAGAGGAGAAAAATGGGATTCCCATAGGTGAACCGGTAAAATTCTCAATCTCTCATAAAATAACCAGTTTTCTTTTAGTGGTAATATCTAGTTTAGTCGGTAAAAAAAATTTAATGGGTGATTTCGCAAATTAATTATTATTCGAAATTATATGGTTTTGCAGACGGGTTTATATTGGCTTTACATTTATCCGAAGGGAATTCGAGAACTATTGCTATACATAAAGAACAAATACAATTCTCCTCCCATTTACATAACTGAAAATGGTAAACATTATTAATTAAGTCTTACTAGTTTGTCAAGTTTTATTCTAATTCTATATATGGTTTGCTTCTTAATCTTAAGATAATTGTTTGTGATTCTTTTCAGGAGTGTGTGATGTAAAGAGTAGCTCATGGCCAATTAATTATGCTCTAAACGATACCATGCGTGTAAATTACCATAAAAATCATTTACCATTTCTCCTAGAAGCTATCAAGTAAGTAGCGGTTTTGATTCAATAAAATCCTTTTTGATTTTTCTTTTTCTTTTTCCTTTGCTTATTTTATTTTATTTTATTTTTTTTATAGAATATTCAAGAAGAAATTAACCAAATTCCCTCTAATTGTATAAACTTTTATGTTTTTTTTTTTTAACAGAGACGGTGTTGATGTGAGAGGATATTTTGCGTGGTCATTACTCGACAACTTTGAGTGGGAAGATGGTTACAGTACTCGATTTGGGATCGTTTATATAGACTACAAAGATGGATTGAAAAGATACCTTAAAAAATCTGCTTTATGGTTTCAAAAATTTCTTCAAAATGATAATTTTTCCGATACATCATCTTTGAAATTGTTCTCTGATGAGTGATTTTTTTTTTTTTAATAAGCGAGTAATTTCTTTGACAAGTATCTTTTTGATACTTGATGAGTATGTTTATTTATTATGTATGGTCAATTATAAACGTGTTTCTTCGATTAAAGATTGAAACGTGAATCGAAAAAATAATATAACATTAAAAAGTTTATATTTAATAAAACAAAAATTCATCATTTTAAATTTGTAATTTCATTAATTCTCTTAACTTAGTATAATTGTGAAATTATATATACACACATACATACATATATATATATATATATATTATATATATATATATATATATATATATATATATATATATATATATATATATATATATATATTGTACGGGCCAAATTTGGTCCAAGGGTAACTTCGACCTTTCGCTTCGGGCCCACTACTAGATGCACCCCATAACCAAACCCCAAGGCGTAATACAGGCCCAGGCCCAATGATTTTCAACACCTGAGACCAAAAAGATCATCCAATGGCCAGTCCACTTAATGCTCGGTCTCATAAATAAGAACCAGCCGTTCCAGCTTACAAACGGGCAGAAGCACTAAATGCTCCTCATGAAGTCGATCGTAATTGACTCCCAACGGACAAGTAATCAAAGAGCAGTAAATGCATATGCACCCTTAAAGGCATGTATATAAACGAAGAGTAGACAAGAGGGCGGGGGAGTCTGATAGTTTAACCATATTCTCTCCATAGCTTTCAGCACCCTACGAAGCTCAAGGTAGTATCTTACTTTGACCTTCCTCCTACTATTTCTTCAATTCCTTCACTGACTTGAGCGTCGGAGTGCCCCCGGCACCCACCACACCGGTGGGCAGTACTCCCGCTCACTCTACATCTTTGTGTTGCAGGATCGCCAGTGCCCCCCTTACGAAAACTCAATTGTGGACCTCGGGCGAAAACCAGCGTCTACAGTTTGGCGCCCACCGTGGGGCTTGGCGATTCATAGCGAGCAAAGATCTCTCAAACTACGATCTTTCCAAACACCCATACTTGTGTAACGTCACGCAATGAGCAAATACCATATCTCATGATTACATAAATCAGGATTGTCATCTGTCCCATTTGTTCTACTCTTAATGAGAAGTCCATCTACTTCAGTAAACATATATGGACCACCACTTGGACCATTCTACACACTTCTTCCAGTCGACATGAGAATACCCTCATAATTCCCAACATATCTAATCAACTAAGAAGTATTTTATAAGACCGTAGTCTCATGGACCTACATCAGGAGCAAGACGTATGCCTTCAATGGAACTATATTTCCTACCATTCGCCTCAGATGAAGAAGCGATGTATTGGACATAAGAAGGATGTTCCAGTCGACGGTACCCGAATGAAGACTTGGTGCGGACATCCCGATTAACCTTACCAGATGGAAGGAGACTGTCATGAGGTAAATGTGTCATTCGACACGACATGGAAGAAGGTTTAATATCTGACAGAAATTCCACTCCACACGATAAGGAAGAACTCCTAGCTAGGGACTAAAACACCACTCGACACGACATGGAACATGTCTTAGTTGGGGACTAAGATTCCTAGTGAGTTACTATACGTTCGTGAAGGTAAACAGGTGCTCGTAGACAGAAAGCCATTTTCGCAGAGCGACTGCTTGCAGGTCTGACAGGTGTCTTCTCTCCAACAGCTGCTTCAATCAATGTTAAGTCTGACTACGAGGCTTCTTAGCCCGCAGCTGACTACTTATTGAAAGACCGAACATGAAAAGAAGAGTCGTACTACAACCACTGTAAACATTCATCCGAAAATGAGAAAATAGAGGCGTCGAGTCAATTATATGACCAAGGCCTTGTCGCGAGCCAGATTCGAACTAGCACCTTTGGGCAAAAGCAAAAAAAACAGACCCAGTGAACTACCCTTACTCTGATCCTTAAGGCTGAAGTCCTTTATGGTGCATCTCGTAGTTGGGCCGTACTGCCATACGACAGTTCAACGAAACAAATCCCATACGACAGTTCACTACTTGCGTGCATGCATGAACACACTATTTGTTGTGTCGGCACCAGGTTTCCATTAAAGTCAAAAATCTCCTTTCAGACAGATACAAATTCGAACTCTTCACAGAGTTGGCGGCTTCACAGCTGTACAAATCTGTTGAAATAGTTGATCTTAAAGTCTTCTTGAAGGAATCTCCATGACTGGCCACGTCAACACCTTGCACCAGTTCGATGACCCCGCCGAGTTCGCTCCTGAGATTTGCAGGAAGAAGTGATGACGACTGCTGCATGAGGCCACAATTTAATGGTGTCGACTGACATCGTAATATACACAAAAAGCAGAATCTGTTCACTCTTGGAGCCTTACCTTACTGAGTATCAACATCCACAGCCTAAAAAAAAAAATATATATATATATATAATGGGGCTAATAATGGAAGGATTCTACAATGATGATGAAAACAAAGAAGCTGCCGAAGAAAATCCCAGGAAGTATGGTAGAGCCTATTGTTGAGGTTCCAAATGATAAGCCTAAATGACCCGCGAATACCTAATACAAATGATACCCACAATCTTATGTACCTAACAAAGGTCGTCTGCGTCAAATAAAAAGGTGCCAATTTTCAGGACACGATTAGTCAAAGTCAGGCATTGTTTTCAAGAACCCATCAGTCGGAAGTGGGCTTCGGTAGTATGCTAATTTCCCTAAAAATCTTGCGCGGTTTCGGAAGTGGGCCTCGACCCCACTTATCGCATGATTTAAGGCCAATTTCAGGACAAATTTCACCCATCGGTTACGTCAAATTCACCATGGATAGCAGACCACCCAACGTGCAGAGGGAAAAAGAAGCTCGACTAGCGTGTAAGCTCTGGGACAACACCAGCATGTGGAAAAAGAAAGAGGCTTGGAGAGAGCATCACACATGATTCACACAATCACAGTGCAAGCCAAAACCAACAGCACCGCATCATATGCCCCTAAGCTCACTGCTCATTCGACAAAAAAAAAAACTGCATACAAAGAATAAGTGCCACACTGGCCAAAGCTATACGCTAAACTCCCAAAGTCGTCTGCAAATCAAGAATATTACTTGTAGCACAAAGCTCCCAAAAATCGTGTGATTCCCAATCAAGGATGGAGCATATAAAGTTCGACATTGGCAGAGGCACCTCTGTTGACTTTCAAAATTTGGGCTGGTTCTTTTTGTTGAAGCTTTGTTTGAGCCTTTGTTTTGATTGGTACATGTTGGGCCATTTTGCAATGGCGTAAACTGACTTGATCTTTTGTACAAATTACTCACATGGACCTGCTTCATTTGGGCCGCATCAAGAGGACTTACAAATCAATTGAAATGATTTGATTCCAATCAAACGCAACTCATCTCTCTTTCTCTCTTTTTCACCCTTCAGCTCTCACTTTGCTTTTGCTCTCCAATTTCTTCAGAGTCTAATGCTTCGATTGCTTTTGCCTTTTATGGTGAAAAGTCTACTGTGAAGTAAATCCATGAGTTCAATGATGGAGTGAAATGCAAAAACCCCCTCGCATTGGGACTGGGAGAACCTCATCATATTCAACAGCTTCTGAAAATCCAAGGAAGATGCAACAAACAGAGTGGGAAATTGATGGAGATGGGGGAATCGACTCTGCATCTTTCTTTTCATCAGCAGGTAGTGATGGTAGTGGTGGTTCCAGCTCTGATTTGGTGAAATTTGCCAGTCGACCGGGGACATCCCCCATAGACTCATGTCGAGTCAAAGTTGTTGACATGGATTACACATGTCGTATGACTTATATCTTCCTGGACTCATCAAGTCCAGTCGACCGGGGACATCCCTCATAGACTCATGTCGAGTCAAAGTTGTTGACATGGATTACACATGTCGTATGACTTATATCTTCCTGGACTCATCAAGTCCAGTCGACCGGGGACATCCCCCATAGACTCATGTCGAGTCAAAGTTGTTGACATGGATTACACATGTCGTATGACTTATATCTTCCTGGACTCATCAAGTCCAGTCGACCGGGGACATCCCCCATAGACTCATGTCGAGTCAAAGTTGTAGACATGGATTACACATGTCGTATGACTTATATCTTCCTGGACTCATCAAGTCCAGTCGACCGGGGACATCCCTCATAGACTCATGTCGAGTCAAAGTTGTAGACATGGATTACACATGTCGTATGACTTATATCTTCCTGGACTCATCAAGTCCAGTCGACCGGGGACATCCCTCATAGACTCATATCGAGTCAAAGTTGTAGACATGGATTACACATGTCGTATGACTTATATCTTCCTGGACTCATCAAGTCCAGTCGGCCGGGGACATCCCCCATAGACTCATGTCGAGTCAAAGTTGTAGACATGGATTACACATGTCGTATGACTTATATCTTCCTGGACTCATCAAGTCCAGTCGACCGGGGACATCCCTCATAGACTCATGTCGAGTCAAAGTTGTAGACATGGATTACACATGTCGTATGACTTATATCTTCCTGGACTCATCAAGTCCAGTCGACCGGGGACATCCCTCATAGACTCATGTCGAGTCAAAGTTGTAGACATGGATTACACATGTCGTATGACTTATATCTTCCTGGACTCATCAAGTCCAGTCGACCGGGGACATCCCCCATAGACTCATGTCGAGTCAAAGTTGTAGACATGGATTACACATGTCGTATGACTTATATCTTCCTGGACTCATCAAGTCCAGTCGACCGGGGACATCCCTCATAGACTCATGTCGAGTCAAAGTTGTAGACATGGATTACACATGTCGTATGACTTATATCTTCCTGGACTCATCAAGTCCAGTCGACCGGGGACATCCCTCATAGACTCATATCGAGTCAAAGTTGTAGACATGGATTACACATGTCGTATGACTTATATCTTCCTGGACTCATCAAGTCCAGTCGGCCGGGGACATCCCCCATAGACTCATGTCGAGTCAAAGTTGTAGACATGGATTACACATGTCGTATGACTTATATCTTCCTGGACTCATCAAGTCCAGTCGACCGGGGACATCCCTCATAGACTCATGTCGAGTCAAAGTTGTAGACATGGATTACACATGTCGTATGACTTATATCTTCCTGGACTCATCAAGTCCAGTCGACCGGGGACATCCCTCATAGACTCATGTCGAGTCAAAGTTGTAGACATGGATTACACATGTCGTATGACTTATATCTTCCTGGACTCATCAAGTCCAGTCGACCGGGGACATCCCCCATAGACTCATGTCGAGTCAAAGTTGTAGACATGGATTACACATGTCGTATGACTTATATCTTCCTGGACTCATCAAGTCCAGTCGACCGGGGACATCCCTCATAGACTCATGTCGAGTCAAAGTTGTAGACATGGATTACACATGTCGTATGACTTATATCTTCCTGGACTCATCAAGTCCAGTCGACCGGGGACATCCCTCATAGACTCATATCGAGTCAAAGTTGTAGACATGGATTACACATGTCGTATGACTTATATCTTCCTGGACTCATCAAGTCCAGTCGGCCGGGGACATCCCCCATAGACTCATGTCGAGTCAAAGTTGTAGACATGGATTACACATGTCGTATGACTTATATCTTCCTGGACTCATCAAGTCCAGTCGACCGGGGACATCCCTCATAGACTCATGTCGAGTCAAAGTTGTAGACATGGATTACACATGTCGTATGACTTATATCTTCCTGGACTCATCAAGTCCAGTCGACCGGGGACATCCCTCATAGACTCATATCGAGTCAAAGTTGTAGACATGGATTACACATGTCGTATGACTTATATCTTCCTGGACTCATCAAGTCCAGTCGGCCGGGGACATCCCCCATAGACTCATGTCGAGTCAAGTTGTAGACATATATTACGCATGTCGTATGGCATATATCATGACCTTCATCTGGTTCAGTCGACTGGGTACTTCCCCAATGACTCTTGTAGAGTCAAGTTCATGATATTGACCTTCATCTAGCTCATTCGACTGGACACATCCACGATGGATCTTGTAGAGTCAAGTTCATAATTTGACATTCGTTTGGTTCAATCAATATGCAGCACCGAAGCTCATGTACACCTTCATCATATGGTCTCGACACGCGCGTCAAATACTCTCCAAGCCAAGGACTCATTGACTTAGAGAGTAGGGGACAAACTGTACGGGCCAAATTTGGTCCAAGGGTAACTTCGACCTTTCGCTTCGGGCCCACTACTAGATGCACCCCATAACCAAACCCCAAAGGCGTAATACAGGCCCAGGCCCAATGATTTTCAACACCTGAGACCAAAAAGATCATCCAATGGCCAGTCCACTTAATGCTCGGTCTCATAAATAAGAACCAGCCGTTCCAGCTTACAAACGGGCAGAAGCACTAAATGCTCCTCATGAAGTCGATCGTAATTGACTCCCAACGGACAAGTAATCAAAGAGCAGTAAATGCATATGCACCCTTAAAGGCATGTATATAAACGAAGAGTAGACAAGAGGGCGGGGGAGTCTGATAGTTTAACCATATTCTCTCCATAGCTTTCAGCACCCTACGAAGCTCAAGGTAGTATCTTACTTTGACCTTCCTCCTACTATTTCTTCAATTCCTTCACTGACTTGAGCGTCGGAGTGCCCCCGGCACCCACCACACCGGTGGGCAGTACTCCCGCTCACTCTACATATTTGTGTTGCAGGATCGCCAGTGCCCCCCTTACGAAAACTCAATTGTGGACCTCGGGCGAAAACCAGCGTCTACATATATATATATATATATATACATATATATATATATATATATATATATATATAATGAAATTGTTATTATATGTTATTATTTATTAAATATACCCACAATATATGTTATTATTTATTTATTGTATTTTTATTATTTATTGTTATATAAGAGACTTGACTCTCTGTAATCAATCATCGGATCTGTCATTGTAAATCTATATTGACTGACACAAATAATACTTAAATCACATAATTTATTTTATTTATTGTTTATTTTATATTTGTATTTATTGTTTATGGTGGAGTTTTGACTCAGTGTAGACAGTCATTGGATCTGCAGTTGTTGATCTATATTAACCGATACATATTCTACTTGATCCCCATAATTTATTTTATTGTCTATTTAATTTATGTATTTTTCTCATATATTTTGGGAGTCTTGACTCTCTATATACAGTTCTTAAATCTGTCATCGTGGATCTATATTTGACTGGCACAAATTCTACTTAATCCTCATAATTTATGTTGTTGCTTATTTAATTTCTACACTTAACATTAAATAAATTAATTGGGAAATAATAATAATTTATATGTTATAAAAAATAAAATTATTTTATATTTGAAATACCAATAGTGAATCTCTTATCCTTGGTATTTTATTTTGTTACTACAACATCAAATTTAATTGTCCATCACTTTAATTACTTTAGACTTATTTTATTATTTGAATTGTTATTTTATTTTATTAAATTTATTCCCTTTGATCGATCTCGGACTCATCGGATTATTTTATTACCTTGACATTCTTATATTTAGGAATAAAAAATCATTTTATGAGTGTGTCAAAAAATATTACAATGTTTGAATTATTCTAGTTTTTATCGGACTGCATGTTTATTATTCGAATTTTGTTTGCTTGACAAGTTGATCTGACTTCAAGCTGAAGCTTTATTAGAATAGAATTGTACATTATGATAATCTCGCCAGTTAGTTAAAGACTATGACCCAATATAATGAAATTCTTTGTAATATATTGATTCACAATATGTCATTTATACATTCAAAATTCTTTTACAAAATATTAAAAAATAACTTATCCTTATCATATTACAAAATGTTTTCATCTTCTTTTATTTATAGAGTGATGTTATTTGCATTCTAAAAAAGATACTTTGAAAACTCTTTTACATGGAACACTCATTTATTAAATTTTAAAAATAAATTGTTGCTCAACACACTCTTGATAATACCTCTTCACCTTCGTATATCCAACGAAAAGGGAAAAAAATTCAGAAGTTACAATTATTAGCTACATATTCTCAAGATGAATTTTGATGATGTGGATTCGACGAGCATTAGTGGACATTACAAAAAGATATCGAAATACATTGGTGATGAAGAGTAAATGGATGTGAAGACCAGCTCATTGAAGAAGATCTTATGTGGTCTTAGCTTATAGCTCTCTTTTTAAATGAGTTGTTAATTTAAGTCTCTAAGCTCATATGACATATGCACAATCATTTAGATGCATTAGGGTCATATGTAAAATATTTTCAAATCTTCAAATCTTACATTTTGGCACTAAGACCGGTATATCGGTCCGCCCAACATATCGATGTCCCTGTTATTTTCTGAGCAATTTTTCATCGCCTTTGGAATCAGACTACTCCATACCGGTCAGTGTGGAGATTACAGTTACTGAAACTAATTTAGAGCATACCGACATGCATACCAGTCAACCTTCATATTTTACATGCTCTCGAAAACCGGCATGATTTATACCGGTCAGTAATCCGGTCTTATTTGCGCTTATCGGTGTAAAATAGTAATATTTTATATTCGTTGTAAAGGCAGACCGACGTACCGGCCTCAGTGCAAACAACAAGGATTGCTTTCATTTTCTTTATAAATTGAGACCTTATTTCATTTTTGCTCAGTCCTTACACCTTCTGACATTTTATTGCGAGCAAAAATCTGAGAGAAACATAAATCTTCTTAATCATTTAATTCTCATCATTTCATAAGTTCATTACATACATCTTCATATACATCTTAGTGAGCTTAGATTACTTAGGTTAGCGACTCACGCTTTAATCTTCTTATATTTGTCAGTGTCCAAGTTGTATTTTGAACTTTCATATTTTAAACACTTGTGATTGGGAAGTCCTTTATTGAGTGGGTATTCTCAAAAGGACAATTTATGCAAAAGTTGTGAGTAAGCGTATGAACAAAACTCATTGTAAGGGTTTAGGAGTGAGTCATTGGAAAACTCTTGTGTAAAGGTTTAGATGCATTATGGTCATGAGCAAAATATTTTTAAATATTCAAATCTTGTATTTTGGCACTAAGACCGGCATACTGGTCCGACATACCAATGTCTCTGCTCTGTTCTGAGCAATTTTACATCGCCTCTAGAACCGGACTACCAGTCACCCATACCAGTCAGTGTGGAGTTTGCAGTTACTGGAATCGGTCCAGAGCATACCGGCATTTATATCGGTCAACCTTCATATTTTACATGCTCTCGGAGCCGGCATGATCTATACCAGTCTCGACACCAGTCAGTAATTCGATATTATTTCCGCTTACCGGTGTCAAACGGTAATATTTTATAGCCATTGTAATGACATATCGGCCTCTACAGACTGGCATACCAGCCTTAGCTTAAACAACATGTACTTCTTTCATTTTCTTATAAATTGAGACTTTATTCCATTTTTGCCCAGTCCTTGCACCTTCTAACAATTTATTGATAAGCAAAAATCAGAGAGAAACACAAATCTTCTTAATCATTTCATAAGCTCATTACATATATCTTCATTATACCTCTTAGTGAGCTTAGATTGCTTGGGTTAACGACTCACACTTTAATCTTCTTATCTTTGTGAGTGTCCAAATTGTGCTTTAAACTTCCATATTTTAAACACTTATGGTTACAAAGTCCATTGTTGAGTGAGTATTCTCTAAAGGGTAATTTGTGTAAAGATTGTCAGTAAGCTTAGGAACAAAACTCATTGTAAGGGTTTAAGAGTGAGCCATTGGAAAACTCTTGTGTAAAGATTTGGAGTGAACATAAGAGACAAAACTCTTGGTTGCGAGTGAGCCCTGAAAAATTCGGTGTAAGTTGTTGATACAACTTAGTGGAAATCTTCAAGAGTTTCTTGGGGGAGTGGACGTATGCAAAGAGTTGGATGAACCATTATAAATACGGTGTCAATTTTCTTTATCCCTAAACTCCTTTATATTATCGCAAATTTATTTTATATTTGCATATTATTTAGTGACTTGCATATTAGTAATATATTATGATTGAGAAATTGATTGATAAACTTAATTGATAAAGCTATTATATTAGTAGCGTAAAATCGGCAATATTTTTTATGTCCGCAATATTAAGTCATTACCCAATTCACCTCATCTCTTGGGGTATAGAATTGTGTTTGTTGTATGCTTGTAGGGAATTTCAACAATATTTCCTAAATATTAGTTTTTACTTGAAAATCTTGTGTTAATGCCATGTTTTTACCCGTTGAAGGAAATTCTGAAATGTATTCTAAGTGGACAACATTTTCTGATACTATTCACGATTGTTTCCTTGGGTTCCAAGAAATCATACATAGTTTAGCAATGCCTTCCCTTTATTCATAAGATCGAGACCATGGAAAATAATATGCAATTATTTACCTTGGGAGTGTTAGTTTATTATATTTAAGTTTATAAGTTGTACTTAATAGTAAATTTAATTATGGGTATTTTAGGAATATAAAATTTTATTAAAAATTGAGTGTTTAAAGTACTTTTTAGAATGCAAATACCACATCCTTATTTAATTCACCCGTTTATTTATTTTTTTTAATCTTTTTTATTTGATAAATATATGGGCAAGCTTAAATATATTTTTAATCTCTTACTTTCCCAATACTTGAATCCGGATGATGAATTGTATTAAAATACTTGAAAACCAACTCGACTATACTTTTGAGGACGGACAAATTGGAGGCACGTGAGGTGTATGCTTTTTATTTTATTTTATTTTTTTGTTTCTTTGGGGAATTCCTAAAAAGACCAAAATCATCATAGTTCTTTTAATTTAGTCCACCTACATATAAAAGTTATAAATATATATATGAAAAATTAATATTATTATAAGTTTACCACAAAAAAAAAAAAACACATGTTTTTTTTAAAGAAAAATAAGCATTTTTTTTTCCAATTTTAAACATCTCTTGCAATATAAAGTGTTTTAAGAAAAAATTACATATTATTAATTTACAAATCATAAGCTTTAAAATAAGTAACATGATCGATATATTTCGACGACAAAAAATGACCCTTATATTTATAAGTAACCGATCAATTTTTTTTTAAATATATTCATATCTCTTTCACCCGAACATCAAATCACAATATGTGAAATGCTACAAATAGTAATACTTACACCTACAACTTTCATTAAGAAATTTTTCTTGAATTAGAACTTTTACAATGTCAATATCATCCTCAAAATTGATATAACGCAACAGTCACAACAAAATTACAGTCATATATTCACAATCACCGATACAGTCACAATCACATGCCCACGTACAATCCAGCCATAATGTTAGTCATATACATAATTTTCAATTATAATGAAAATTACAAATACTCAATCATATTTTTTTAATCACAATGTCTGTCACATACATAATATATAGTCACATTTCTCAGTTACAATGACAGTTACAAATACTCAATAATATTTATAATCTCGATAATAGTTCTAATGTCATTTTACATACATAAAAATATATTTTAACATGTCTAATCCCTAAAAAAAATCGTTGTTCATGTAAAAAATATATTAATGTTCAACCATAAAATAATGATGAACAGTGAAATCATTGTTCATATTCAACAGTGAAATTCACTGTTCATGGTGGACGGTAACAAAAAAATTAATATGTAAATAATAATAATAATATTAGAATAAAAATAGATAAATAGGGATATAAATATGGTGAAAATCAAATTATAATTATAATTTGAACTAAATATGAAGAATTTTAGAAAATTAAAACTAATTAGGGAAGTTATTAGTAGTTTGTGTTTTTCAGAAAATGGTCATGGTGGAAAAGACTTTTTAGTAATTCTCTAATATTACTTTTGGTTACATTCTTTTCCTTTTTGATAAATTTAATGTATTATGATAAAATAGAAATTTTTTAGTTTGGCTAAAATTAAATAAAAAAGATTTTATCGTAATTCGCTTTTTTAATAAAAGCCTCGTAAATATATCTTATATCTATTCAATTACCTTTATCCACCAACTCTGCTGAATGCAGCGTCGTTTTTCATATTATTAATAAATCAACTCATAAAATATTTTATTGAATATTTTATTGTGCTTTTAGTTGGCGTATCGTATGTCTTCTGCAGCATAAAATTCAATATATATAACCTTAGCCTTATTAAAAAGCTCCATTAACAATATTTCATTGGAAGCAAACCAGAATTGAACAGCTAGCAAAGCTGCAAAATGAAAGTTAAAATTCAGAAGAATCGTCGACTTTTGTGTCAGTGTTGCATCAAAGCTTCGATTTATTACATATGGGTATGCTTGGAATTAGGTCTAATAATCCCAACTCACAGTTCAACTCTCATCAATCGGAGTAGCTTTCCTGCAAATTTTTTATTTGGAACAGCATCAAGCGCTTACCAGGTTAGCTAGATATATGCAAATGTGTTTCAGTATTTTACAAATTTCAAATGATTTCTTTATTGTTGTTTTTATGAACAGTATGAAGGAGCAGCTCACATTGAAGGAAGGAAACCAAGTATATGGGATACTTTCACCATTAATCAACCAGGTCTGTTCATCATTTTCTCTTCTTGTACTCCCAGCCACGCCCTAATTTTCCTCTCTTTCTTATATATATTTCCCTTCTATACACACACAAAAGAGAATCCAAGAAACTAGAAGCAGAATTGCTTTTCTTCATTTTTCTGGTATCTTCCAGCCAGGGATTCAGTAGGATAAAATTCGATTTCACAATTATTCTAAAATGATAAAATAAAACTTTCTTATTTACATATAAGATATTTTATTAATTTACAAAATAAAATTTAACAGAATTTTAAATTAAACGAGAGCTGTCTTGCTCCCCCACCGCAACCTGCACAATCATTTATTATGGTGCCAGTTGTGCAAAAATTGTTTTTTTCGCCTTTACAAATCTGTTCTCTTACTCATTCTGAAATGACTAAATTACTCTTGAAGTTTTTGTTTCGACCATATCAAAGGTATATGTATGTATGGATGTTTCTTTGCAACCAAGGGTATTTCAGTTATTTCAATAGACCATGATTAATGAAATAATAGCATTTGGATCCCTGATTTTTTAAATTTTCTCAAATAGTAAGGTAATTTTTTTCTTTAAAAAATAAGCACCTGAACCCGTGAACCGTGTTAAAATGACCTACTTACCCTCAATTATTGAAACCAACCTAACCTAGAGTTTGGTGGCGTTTTATGTCTACTCATATATTTGATGATTAATGAATATTATAATTTACAAAACTACTTATTAATTCATTTTACTATTTAATTGATGATTAAGAAAATTCAGATATTTTTTAAAAATTATAACATTATACTCTTAAAAATATCCAAATCATACATCATATCATAGATACATATATTTTTATCTTTTCTTTTATGTGGTGCTGTCACTTGACACTTCATAAGGTAGAGATATAATTGTTCATTACAATTGGTCCATGAATCTCAAAACCAATTTAACTTAATTCATTTATTAATTTATTCATGAAAACTCGAAATATGTATTAAAGCTTTTATTTGATTCATTCATTCATCCATTTTATTTGATTCATTCATTATTTAATTCATAAATCTCAAATATAATTTTACTTTATTCATTACTTGGTTCATGTATCTCATTATGATTAGGGGTGGTAATATGGGTTAGGATTCGCTTATTCGTTCAAATCGATTCGCTTTAAAACGAATACGGGTTTGAAAAAATGGATTCGTTTAATAAATGGGTCAATTCGATTCGATTCGTTTATTAAACGAATCAAATAGGAATTTAAGCTCATTGATTCGTTTAGTATTCGTTTTATTTTGTCTTTTACTAGTTATTATTATTTTTCAATTAAGATTCGAGAAATTATGGCTAATTATCATAGAAAAAATAATATTGTCGATATTTGGTGAGGTATTTTTTAGTAAATATAGTAATTACATATTTAATATGTATATATTTATGAAAAATAATGTAAATAAATTATGATAAATTATGTTATTGAATAATATCATGATTAAACGAATATTCGTATTCGATTCGTTTAATAAACGAATCGAATATGAATTACTGACATATTGATTCTATTCGTTTAGAATTCGATACAAATTCGATTCGTTAATTCGTTTTGTCATCGCTAATTATGATCCTATACCTATGTAAAGGAGATGTATTGAGAATACACTATATAAATAATAAAATATCACACTTAAATTTAATAGACGATTCTATTTAATGGAATAGTGGCCTTAACATAGCAACTTAAATCGATTTTGATCATAACTACTTAACTATTCTAGACTCTAGAGAGCTGGAAATATTATGTGTAGATAAATAAATTTGTAGGTCTTTTCGTCATTTTTTATTTTTTTTAAAAATAAATATCGCAATCACTCAAGATACGCAATCTAATTATTTTTATTTTCCAACTTTTAAAAGAAAAGTGGGGTCGTGCACTTTAGGCAACCCATGCTCTAATGTTGAAATTATAAAGATTGGATATGGAGGTGGCAGGACAGTCCAATTATAAATTGATACATTAATGAGATGACTATATTTAATTTTCGTGTAGTGGGTACCTTGACCTTCCACTTTAATGTGATGGACTGTATTAAAATCAAAATATTCATATTCTCTTGATCGAATAATTTTTTGTTCAAGTTATACCCACCTTACTTTTTAAAAAGGAAAAAATATTCAAAATATTTATCTTTATTATATACTGTTATCCTTTTTTGTTGGTACTTTAATTGTTTATAATTGTTTTATTAAAAATAACATCTAAAATATTAAGGGAAAAAAATGGATATTACATGTAATGCTAGTATTGTAAAACAATTCTTATAAAAGATTTTACCAGGCACAATTTCATCGTTTTTTATATTTTCATAAAAATTACCAAACACGATTTATTGTTTCATTTTCGCACATTAATTTGAAAAAAAAAATGCTACCAAGATCATTTTCAAATTCATGGAATATATACTACCCATTTTTATATTTAAGAATTAAAAAAAAATAATATCCTAGAAGGCGTATTCGAACAAGCAAAAAAAATATTTTCCATGCACTTTTATAAAAGTATTAAATGTCTTACTTTTTTTTTTTTAATTGGGGTATTGATTACGCCCAAAAAGTACTTACAGTTATCGCAGTATAGATGGGGTGTCAATTACTCAGAGAGATGGTTACAAAAAACTGATTTACTTAAACAAAAAGTTAGCAGCAACTTAATTAAATAGAAATGTTGAATTGATAATATAAGATAAAAATTATGGAAAATATATTGAAGAATATCAGTAGAGATAAACAGCAAAGCGTCAGGAATCCCTCTGGTATCAAATTTTTATATTCAGTTATTGATTCATGTTATTACTCAATTGAAGGTTTCACATCCCAAACCAACAATCAGAAAATATTCAATTCTAAGCATATTAAATTCTAAGGTAATTGATAATTTATTTTTTCTATATTAACAGCACACAAACTCATCGTCACGACTTATCTAACGACGACAATATACCCTCGGGTAATACTGCAGCAGAAGACCAAATCATAAAACAACTTTACCCTTCACAATTGGATTCACAAATCACACATAGAAGAAGCATGACTGGATCTATATGCAAGTTTAATAAAAACAGTTCCTGGATTCATATAATCAAAAGATAATAAAGAATAACAAACATCAATTGTATTAACGTTTAAGAGTTTATAGGAATCAACAACATAAATATAAGAAATCAAATACAAAAGTTCATCATTAGTTTTGCCTAGGAGATTAGTTCTCCATGTAGAAGAGAGATATAGTCTGGATAGATCGGAGAGACGTCATGTCGGCTTGCAGTTCTTTGTTTTTCTCTCTCGAAATTATGTTTGTGGCTCTTTGATGTGTGTTTCTCCTCTGTTTCTCTTTGATTTCTCTCTGATTCTAGGGTTTAGGATGAAGTTGGGTTTATATAGAAAAGCCTCAGAGTCCTGATTCGCATAAAACACTAATTAACAAAACCCTGGGAATGCTTCCTGCATCGCGACGCGCGTCCGGCTTTGCAGGATTTGAGTCCTGCATTTCTGCTTGCTTCCTGCGTTTCTCTTGAATATTGATTTAATATTCAATATAATTCAATTATGCACTGAATAATGATTCTATTATAAATTAAACCTCAATGAATGTCAAGATAATTTCAATTTCACTATTTCCTGCTGTGACAGGAAAAATTTTGGATCACAGTAATGGGGATGTTGCTGACAACTTTTACTTTCGTTATAAGGTATGATTTCATGATAATTAACTAGAGAGGCATGTTAATTTCCATTTTGTTTTTCTTCTTTTAAGAAAATTGATTAAGAATCATTACATAATATTTATAGGAGGACATTGCTTTGATGAAGCAACTTGGTTTCGACTCTTTCAGATTCTCCATATCATGGTCCAGAATTTTACCTCGTAAGATTTCATCAATTATTTTGCTAGAGATTGTAGTATGGATATATTTGAAAAAAAAAAGTGAAAACTCTTGTATTAAATAAGAAAATAATAATTCTTAGGCATTTTTAAAATTAAAAATAAAAAGTCTCGTGTACTGTGTACAGCCCGGTCTAGTCTCCTTGTGGATATGCATCTGGCTATGTGTCTAACTTAATAAAACCTTAACAAAAATATTATTTTACCCCTTAAAAATTAAATTCAATAGCTATATATAGAAGTAATTTTTGATAATTTTTAGAAAATATATGAACTGACTATAATATTATACCAAACTCTAGTGACTATAGGAAAATTTACCCATCTCTTTATTATAAAAATCGACCAACCCTCATTATATATCCTATCAAGTTAATTGTAATTAATTATGGCATGATATGATTGCAAGTTTAATTTGCTTTTGTAGAAGGAAAAATTAGTGGGGGAGTGAATCAGCAAGGTGTTGATTTCTACAATAATCTCATCAATGAGCTCATATCACATGGTCAAGTTCTAACCTTACCAAATTATATTTCTATTCCTCGGTCTTCACCAAATATGCTCTCTTCCTAATTAACAATTAATGGCTATGTTAAACTTTAGCAGGCATAATACCCTTTGTTACTCTATTCCATTGGGACACCCCACAAGCTCTAGAAGATGAGTATGGTGGATTCCTTAGCCCTAAAATTGTGTAAGTCATAATTACACGTGTTATAATTTTTAGAGAGAATGTTTATTTTATGTTATATTTTGGTAATCAAACAACTATAATGAACAGAAAAGATTTTAGTGACTATGCGGATTTGTGTTTCAAAGAGTTTGGTGATAGAGTTAAGTATTGGATTACTTTGAACGAGCCAGAGACAGTTTGTGAATGTGGATATGCAAAAGGTATCAAAGCTCCTGGACGATGTTCAAACTACATCGGAAATTGTCCGGCCGGAAACTCTGCTACGGAACCTTATGTGGCAGCTCATCACCTTATTCTTAGCCATGCAACTGCAGTAAAATTATATAGACAAAGCTATCAAGTATTCCAAAATGGTTTAATTGGGATTACAATAAGCTCTATTTGGGCTGTGCCTAAATACCAAACAGTTGCTAGCAAGAAAGCTGCCTATAGAACTATTGATTTTATATTCGGATGGTGAGTTAATTTCGTGACTATATGAAGTTCATATATGCCTTTAAGTAATTCATCTATTTGCTGACAAGTTTCTTAAAAAACAATATTTTCAGGTTTTTTGATCCAATCACATATGGAAGCTACCCCAAGAGCATGCAATATTTGGTTGGCAATCGACTGCCAAAATTCACAAAATCAGAATCAATAATGGTAAAAGGATCAACTGATTTCCTAGGATTAAATTATTATACAGCAAATTATGCAGATGAAATCACATCTTTCTCCAACACCAACTTGAGTTATACAACTGACAACCATGTTAATCGAACTAGTAAGCTAATTAACATTATGACCCTAATTATCTATGTAAATTTTGGTTATTTAATTTTACTAATACATGTAATTTATTGTCAGAGGAGAAAAATGGGATTCCCATTGGTCAATCGGTAAACTTCTTTCTCTCTCACACAACAAATAGTCTTTTTTTTAAAAAAAAAAATCATAAGGTAAGGGAAATAATTAAGGACATGGTTTTGCAAATTGATTGTGTAATATTATATGGTTTTGCAGATGGGTTCAAATTGGCTTTACATATATCCCAAGGGAATTCTAGAACTTTTGCTATACATAAAGAAAAAATACAACCCTCCTCCCATTTACATAACTGAAAATGGTAAAATTTAATTTTAATTCTAATTATACGGCTTACTTCTTAATCTTCAGATAATTATTTATGATTCTTTTCAGGAGTGGGTGATGTAATGAGTAGCTCATGGCCAATTAATTATGCTCTAAATGATACCGTGAGGGTAAATTATCATAAAGACCATCTAACATATCTCATAGAAGCTATCAAGTAAGTAGATATTTTGATTAAATTAAATTAAATTAAATCTTTTTCGATATATTTATTTTCCTTAATTTGATGTGAAAAGAAACCAAATGGCCTTTAATTCTAGTAGAAATATGAATGGCAGGGAAGGTGTAGACGTGAGAGGATATTATGTATGGTCATTTCTGGATAATTTTGAGTGGGAAGATGGTTTTACAACTCGATTCGGAGCCGTTTATATAGATTATAAAGATGGATTGAAAAGATACCTCAAAAATTCTGCCTTGTGGTTCCAAAATTTCCTCCACATGCAACATTTTTCTAATACCTCTTCTTTAAAATTGTATGCGAATCAATGATCGATTTATTTGAAAGATAAATATATATGTATCTCTTTATGGTCATAATTTTAGTATTTCCATGACTAAATTTTTGCATTTTTTTTGTGTGTGTATGTGTGTATCTAAATTTGCCAACTAATTAAACTAGTCAACTACACATGTTAATGAAAATTCTTAATGAAGCTTGTTAATTGTTAAATCAGTTCACAAATTGATGGGGGAAACAAAAAGTGATATAAGAGATACGTACTTATATTGGGATATTAATTAGTCACAATAAAATGGTATAGCCGCGGCCCAGAATGGGTGGTTTGGTGTCGGGGTTTTCCAACGATTTCAAAAAAAAAAAAAATTTGGTATAGCCGGTGAAATAAGCTGCCTCAATTTACATAAATTAACCTATTGAGGCCTAGCTAAAATCATAACTTTTGTTATTTTATTTATATAAAGGTATAAGATTTGCATAATTTTTAATTAGATTCTTATTTATTGATTATTACCAATCACACATGTGTATTTATTCAATTAAAAAATCAACATAAATATATAATTATGGTTTGTAAAAGTTATTATATGAACAGAAAAAAAAATATTTGTTTCAATGTTTGAATAATTTGAGTTTTGGTTTGATAGTAAGATTTTCAACGTTTTAAAAAAAAATTATAATTTGAATTTTGATGATCATATTATACTTATTGTTTATAAAAATTTCGGTCTATGTCAAGTATCATTGAACCATAAAAAGGAATAAAACTATATGACTTTTACAAACATATAATGGAAGCTTTAATTTATGATGCATGGAGTGAATGTTAGCAAAGGAAAGGTGCTGATGAACAAATATTGGTTTTCTAATAAGCAATTTGTCCCTAAATTTGGGCCACTTCCACGTTCTGAAAAGCAATTGGGATTCGGGAAAGCATACTGAAATTGAAGGGAAAATGAGGATAATCTTGCTATTTTATAAAACTAATCGAAATTCTCATTCTCTCTCAATAAAATTATCAGGTAGGGATAGCAATCGGGACATCCCATCTAGACCGAGTCTCATCCCGATTACTATTTGGGGTAAAGAAATCATCCCGAATTTCGACCGATATTTTAAAATGAGACGAAAAATCATCTCGAATCTCGGACCAAATGGTGTGGGATCTCAAATTCTGATTGGACTTTTTAGACTAAAATTTGGAATTTGAGATAAAAAAAATAATCCCGAATTTTGATCCAATTTTTTATTTATTCAATAGCAGATAACCCGCGCGACACGCAACTCGTCTTATTAGAGACAAATATGATATATATTAAATGTAAAAAAAAAAAAAAAATTAATTAATATTGTACATTTATTTATAATTGTCCAAACAGTGTAATTTCTTTAATATTCTTTCAAATTAATAATATGAAAAAAAATGAAGAATTTGGAAGAGTTGAAAAAATGAAAGGTTTCACATTGAAGAATATAAAAGTTGAAACATTAATAACTCATTTGAAATGATATGTATTTAATTAACATATTTTCAATCATTAATAATTTTGGAAACGAAAAGTTTGAAGGATCTGAAAAATAAAATATTAGTGATGGAAGAATGTGAAGATTTATACATTAATAATTTATTTTAAAAATTGAACAGCCTCAAAGATGAAAAACGCATACGTGATCAGTCTAAAAAGAAAGTCATGTCTCAGCTTTTATATATAGTGTTGATGATGGTTTTTTGGGCTCTAGGATCCCCAACGAAGTAAGAAGGGTATATAAGATATTTCCATTTCAAAGCCTTGGGGGCCCAGGCCCAAGAAGCTGAGGCATTCGGCCTACCGATAAGGTCAGCAATGGATTACACTTGATGTCCGACCCGAGGTGGTACCTAGAGAAGATCATGACCCGAGTTGGATAGATGTTCAGAAGAGCAAAGCAGAGTGAATGCCTCAAATACGACTTGACTGGTAGCACATCAGGACAGGTTGACAGTTGTTTCAGTTGCCCGACCCAGTCGTTCGGGTCATGGTGTTATAAGTGGTGTGATAAATTCAAAATGACATAAGCCCTACATGAGGACTTGCACCTTCCAATGAGGTCAGACGTGACCAGAGCAGGTCACTGGCTTATCCTCTAGCACACACTATCACATGAGAGTTGATAGGTTACAGGTTGGAGGTAACGTGTAGCAGAAGGTATAGTAACTTGGTTTAAAGAGATATCAGGTGGCATAACTACTTTCGGCATAGCAGTTGGGGAAGAGAGCCATCGCATTGATGATAGATTCAAGTGGGTGACGTCATGAGATTGGTGTCACAGTAGAATTTGTCCTAGTATATAAAGGGATTCAAAATTCATTGTAAAGGGTTAGCTAAATCTATTTCACACATAACTTGTAAAATAAAGAGCAAAAGTTTAAGTGTAAGAGTGAGATTGTAAGAAGTCGATCAGACGAGCTCGAGAGATAGGCAGATCGGTCATACCCGACCACATTATAAAAGCTTCATTTTCTTTTGTTTCCCTAGACGTAGGTTGGATCCATTCCGCCAAACCACGTTAAACTCTCTGTCTATTCTGTGTGTTTTTTCATCTTTTTGCCAAGTTTACATTTGGTTCCTAAACCGAACAAATTCACAGTTGATGAAGAAGTATTCCATGAGTGAGTTTATCCATTTACCCTTAGAATGAAAATTAGCCGTGACAGACAGACAAATTATTAGTTCTATTCTTTTAGTTCTTAAAATCAAATATCACAACAAAGATGAGTTTGTTGTGAAGCTTTACTGTCATTATCTTAACTGTAAGAACCTAAATGATTTTGGTTCTCATAGACATATAAAATTCGATTTGAGTTTATCCGAAATGGATCAGTGTCTTCAAAATACACAATTAATTAATATTATTCTATGTATTTTATTAATTTTATTGAATAAAAAAAAATCGGTTTAAGAATATGTAAATTTGTTGAAGAATGAGAAAACAATAGAAAATATAATCTATATATTGTATGTAGTAGTTATATATGTTTAGAATCTAATTTATATATGCTTTTAAATTATTATAATGTGTTATAATTTAAGGATATTTATGTAATAAATTTTTTTAAAAAATATATGTGTTCAAACTTCAAAGTATATTTTAAAGTACAAATAATTTTACTCTAAATTAATGTAGATTATTATATTTAAAACCACACATCGCAAAAAATTACGAAAAATTTAACATAATTCAACTAGTCACTGCATCAAAATTTCAAACTAAGAGTCGATACAAAATTTCATTACTAATAAAAAAATATTGAAAGAGGAATTATAATTATATTTTAAAAGAAAAACGATGAACTCAATGAATTATGCATAAAATGAAAATTTATACTTCTATATTATTGGAGGGGGAGGATGATATCATTTTGTCAATAATGCAATATGCTAAACATAATATTATTGAATTGTTATATGATTGTGGTGGTATTACTTTTACATTATAATTTTTTTCATTCAGAGAAGATAATGAGTTTGAAAAACAAAAGATGTAATCAAAGAGTCAAAATAGATAAAATTGAATGCTTTTTTGAATGAAAATGTTACAAATAAATAAAAAAAATAATAAATGCACATGGGAAGGAGACAATAGTCACATGAAAGAAACATGGGCATTGCTTCCTCATCCCAAAACACTTGCCTTCAGGCCTTCATATTTTTGTAGTCTTCTTCAATCCACTTATCTTAAACAGTCCTCAATCTAAACAAGAAAATTGCTATCCTTCATGTGAGCCATTAAATGCTGGACCCCTTTGAATGGATGGCTATAGCTTCAACTTATTTTCATAAACAAGTGGTGCCTCTGTCTGTGTATCCAAAAGTGTCATTCAAGTGTCCCATTTCACACCTTTTTCTTATTTATCTTTTTATCAGCACAAACATTTGGGTTCCATGATTGGCATTAATAATCAAGATAAAGAATAAGCTCTGTTCTCTACCATGTGCCTCCCTCGTTGCATGTCCACAGAACAGAACTACAGCTTAACTCAACTGGGGTTTCTGTGTTTCAATCAGCATTTTCATGATCATCATCAATTCATATTCAACGACTGTGACGGCCAAAAAAAACAACTTCTGTTATCACATGGGAGATGGCCCGACAAGTTTTTTCAGCAAAGTTTTTTGTTGCAGAGAATTAATAGATGAAGATTGTCTGTTATGAATTAATAGTTTTTTGGTGGTAAAGAGTTTACTTGATTGTCAGGTCTTTAACTTTGAATATATAAGTGTATTTCTTATAAGAACTTAAGAAAATCGGAGATTTTACGTACTTCACTTAAGTTCAGTTTCCAATGATTTGACGGCATAATTTCTAACATTTCAAAAACAAAAGGCTCGCATCTTTTGGCTATATATCTATCATATAAGGTCACATACCTTATTAAAGAGTGAGGGCTTGGGCATGATCAGTCCACCCTGGTGCCCCCCATGGGCCTAGGCATTGTTATGCCATTCTTCAATGTTGCAATCACAATGGAAGTATAATATATGTTTATAGTCACTGAGGGTATATTAGACAAATTTGGATCGTCACTCTTATCATTTTTGCCACATTATTGATAAATTGGTATTTGCAAGTTGCACTCAAAAGTCCAAAACAAATGAGGTTTGGTGTCAAATGATTTAAGATTTGGTTGTCAGGTCACTAATTCGAATATAGATGGTGTATTTTTTACAAAAACATGAGACAACCGAAAATTTTACCTATTCCACTTAAATCTAGATCGAGTAATTTCACAGCGAAAATTCTAACATTCAAAAAAAAAAAAAAAAAACTGCAGCCAGAAAGCAAGCCACAAAATGGCATTATTAACTTCATAAATTGGCATTAAATTTCAGAAGCAGTAGTGTATCAGAAACATGCAAAGGAATGAAGAGACCCACTAGCCACTGCATTATTGATATTTATTTATTTATTTGTCAGCAGAAGAAGTACCATGAAACATGTCTTAATCCATTATTGGCATTAAATAAGAAACCAATCTCTGCATGAACTTGTGGTTTTATTACTTGTCCAACAAGTTGGGTGCATTATAAATGTTAAAGTCATTGGATACCATTTTCTTACAACCTCTGAATTAATGTCCATTAAATTAAGAAATGTCTATGAGGATTTCAAATCCAATTATCACATGGATGTCTTAGATTAATTTCAACACTTTGACAGAATATTTTTCTGAAAATTATTCCAAAAAAAAAAAAAAGGAATAATCTCACAGTAATTTTAATGGATGCTGTGATCACAAACACTCCTTTTCTTCTTTTATACTTAAGGTGAGCTATTATGTTTCTTTTTTTTTAAGCCATATGATTTCTTTCAACAACAAAAAATGTATTGTTGAAGCATTGTAATGTCAAAGATAATATAATGAAAGCCATTTATGATTAAACAAATCAATAATGTGCCAATTATCCTTCACTAATTATCTTTATTCTTAGGTGATTTTAAGAATATTATATTATCTTCCTAGCTTAATCTTACGGGTCAAGATATATAAAATAATGTAATTACTGTAAAAAAAAAAAAGTTAAAAAAATAAAAGTCAGAGTAAACTAAGAGTAAGTTCCTTTGCCATGATTGGGATTAATAATCAAGAACGGGCTCTCAAAAACTGGTCACACGTAGCTAGGGTTTTAGTTATTTTTAGTAAATATTATAGCTCCAAATAAATTATCCTCAATATAAATATATATTCATTGGATTCTGCTTAATGTGGATTTCCGATAATTAAATATTGGCTGGATTTTTATGGAGAATCGACGACAGGATTTCAGTTGGCACATGGGATTTTTTGGTCTTGACCCAATCCCAATGGTAAATGAATTTCTTGAATTTTGACATTTTGTATTATAATTATATCAAAAATTTAACATTAATAACCTGCAATTTGATTCTCAACCATTCCCTTATTATTCTTATCCATCGATCATCACTCTCTCTATTTTTCCCTAAAGTTGTTCAACTCCTCATTGATACAAATCTCAATCAACTAACTGCTATGTCAAAAATTTCTAACAAATAAATCTTTATAAGTATTACAAATTTTAGGTTATTATCATTTACTACTTTCAAAATAGACAAATAATAAATCAGTATAATAAGTATTAAGCTGTAATATTTTATTATAATATCTTTATAAAAATTATATTCTACTACTAATATTTTACATTTTACCATAAGAAGTTTTGAAAAATATCATTTTACTATAAGAATTATTGATGTGTAATATTTTACTACTAGTAATTTTTGTAAAGATATAATAGTAAAATGAAAAGTTTTGTAAATATATAATAGTAAAATGTAAGATATTGTAATCAAATGTAATTTTTATAAAGATATAATGGTAAAGTATTCAATATCAATACTTCTTGTATCTGTATGTTATTTTTCAATTTATAAAATAGTGAAATGATACTAACCCCAAATTTATGATATATTGTCACAAAATTTGACAGAGTGATTTTCAAGTAATTGACTATCCGAGTTCAAATCTTAGGGAAAGTAGACTAAATCAATTTGAGATTTACCCATCCTATTTTTTTAGAATCTATTGTTGAAGGCCCGCCTAAGCGGTGTTTGGGTGGGCTTTTCAAAGAACAACTTAGGCAACTATAGGCGATGTTTAGGTATTTTAAGTTATGACTTTACATATTAGATAAAATTCTACACATTTGACTTGTCAATCTTCCCTTTAATTGATTAAAGATAACGCTTGGACGATGTTTTACAGCATAATTTATAACTTTTTTTATAAAAAAAAAAGAAAAAGAAAAAATAAAAAATCAATGATATTAATGAATTAAATGGATTTATCATTATCACAATTACAATTCTTGAAGAGGTTAGAGGCAATCCAAGTCTTGTTACTTTTATGTAATATTAGATTCATATGTGAATAATCCTCAAATAATAATTTAATTGATTTAATTATTATAGTGCAAGTAAAAGATCACGAGTTCAAATACTTAAAAAAATACATTTAATTTAAGTTTTTGATGGAGCGTGGTGCAATAAATAAAAATTGACTTACATATTCCTGCAGGTGCAATATTAATATAGTTAAGAGTCATTGATTTATAAAATTAATAAATAATTATACCTGCCCACTGAATTTATCCTAAAAGAAAAAGGAAAATAGTGTTAATTAGTCATTTTTGGAATATGATGCTTTCCCTTGAACCAACCATTAATATTCTTAATTAATTAACGCCTCTATCATTCCATTGGCTATAACATAAAACTAACAATCACAAAGTGGCAAAAATAGCCAGCTATTAGGAATATTACACCTACTTTCACCCAATAATAATTAAAAATAAAAAAGAAAAAAAAAACTATATAATTATCTATTTGTTAAGCTAGGGTTGTTAGCAGTGATATCATATATACCCACCTCTTGAATAAAATTAAAACCCATCAACATAATTAAAAGTTGTTAGTTCCTTGTCGATCATGTCACTTTTTAATTTTATTTTATGCAAAATTAATTAGAGGTAATCTTAAAAAGAATCGAAGCGGGCAGTTGGTTGAACTCTTAAAATTGAAATAAAATTAGGATTCCAAATCTAAAAAAAAAAAAAAATTAATATATAATATGAATTATATATATTTTGTTATCATTTACAGATAGGAGATTCATTTTAAGTATTTGCGTAGAATCCTGTAAAATTTAAGCAACTTAAGGTCACATCTGAAATTAATGAATGATAATATTTAATTAGAGAACTCAATCCACACCTATTAATTTGCAAGTTCTTTAAGTAAATTTATTATAAGGTCAAAATATTGAAAATAACATCTTATCTGCAATTCTGCATACTTACGTTTCTTAGTTAACTTGCTTAAAACGAAAACATGATATAACAATAATATTATACCTTTTATTCATTTTTTTTTAAATCGTTGAAAACTTCACCGTCAAATCACTCCTTCCGAGTTTAGACAGAGCAGGTAAAATCTCCGGCTGTCTCATACTCTTACAAGAAACGCACTTCATGAATTCGAACTTAAGACTTCAATGTGAAATCTTAAATCCTATCACGCCCCAGTTAACTAATAGTTAGGATAATTCACATTTTTTGCTCCATCTCACCATAATGATAGCTAAAAATATCAATATTGTTATTTACATAATGATATATGGAATAAGTTTCTAATGAGTACGTCTTCTTTCTAATAAAATGAGGAAATAAGTAAAATAGAATAAACAAACCAAATTCAATATAATAAAACATTAAAAAATATTTATATTTATATTGAATCTTTATTTATTTTTGTTGTCATTTAATTGCATCCTCAAAATGAGGATGTCATAGTGGTTAGACTATTTAACCTAAATTTTATATTTAAAATTTTGACACCATTGATATCATATAATCCAATGATAAATGAATTGATATCATTAACGGTAGTTTTTTACTTTAGATATCTACAACCGGAGTGTGTAAAATCAATGACTCAAAATATGAGTTAAATTTTAGGTTAAAATAGTCTAGCTACATGTGGTTATTTTTTAGCATATTAAAATATATATTTTCTGTCTTTTATTATAGTCTTTAACTTAATAAATTGAGAAATCTTTCATTATTTTATTACCGATTGCGTATATGTGATGTGCATGCATGTGTGGGTGTGTGTACACATATATACATACACGCGCCTATATATATATATATATATATATATATATATATATATATATATATGAAGACATTCGCACTTTATAATATATTGACGCCCACCAAAAGATTAAAAAAAAAACTTAGTGAAAATTGTTAGTTTTTATGTTTTATTACATTGGAATTCAAGTTTTTTTTTTTGTTCTTTTGTCTTTTGGAATAATAAAGAAGTAATCAATTGTTTCTTTGTGAACAGGGGAGTGATGGGAAAGTAAAATATGTAACATTATGTGAATTTGATAGTGAGTCGATATCTGACATTTCTCACATGAATCAAGATAAAATTCCAGTTTCAATGCCTTAAAATAAATGATTTTTTTAATCTTTTACTTGCATTCTTATTTTAACAAAACGAGACTATCATCACACAAATTTTGTTGTCTAGATTTTCTTTCAAAAATTGTGTTGGATTTGATATGTCGCAATTAGACGTGTAAAAAAAATTATGGAAAATATACAAACTCTGTCAATAAAAATAAAATTGGTTTCATATATTTTCAAAATTTCAAATTTAATGATAGAATTTGCATATTAAATAGTCCAAATTACATTTTCAATGATTAAAGTCGTAATATATTTATTTATTTATTTATTATTAATTTTTTTTTTGGAAAGATGAAACCCCGCCACCAAACCACCCATTCTGGGCCGCGACGCAGGTAAAACCACCGGCTGTCCCAGGCTCTTACAAGAAATGCACCCCCTGGATTCGAACCCATAACCTCAAGGTGAGATCCTGGACCCTACAACCACCGATTAAAGAAGTGATTATTAGGAATGAAATAATAATTTACGTTTTTTAAAAGCCCTCTCTAAATATTATAAGCATTAGAGGCCATATGATGCTAACCTCTCAGCTACCTCAAGTCATGAGTAGGCACAAATACATCATCATCATCTTCTCAAAATAATGTCAATAGTATATATACACACAACATAATGCATATTAAAAATAATAATAAATAAGTAATCGAGTTTGATAGTGAGTCCATTTCTTGCATGAATTAAGATCGTATGTATATTAATTAATATCATATATAATTTATACATCTACATAGTCTTTGACTATAATTTAGCTTCTTGGCCTTCTTATTATAGAGGTTGGGGCTGCCAGGCAACATATATGTAAGCTTCTTACTATTAAACTCTTTTTTTTTGACCTTTTCTGAATAAAAATAAACAATTAGAATTGAAGAAACGTCGAAGTAAATCGTGACAGAGGTGATTGACTTGTTGCATTGATGACGTGGTATCTCTGTTGCACAAAAGATTTTCTCCTAGATGTGGCTCCAAAATTATGATCTAAAATTAGAGAAATGTCAAGTTTCAATGTGTAATATAACATATATTTTTTTATCACGGTGAAACTCATTTCAAGAATTCAACTAAATCTTATAAAATTCAATACAACTTAAGACCATTATCCTCGATTATATTTATATGATTGGAAGAAGAATAAAAAAAAAAGTTCCAAGCTGACCCAACATGAATTCACAAATAAACAGCTGATGGCGTCGGGAAATGAGTCTTGTACCGGACGCCATAACAACAGCTTGCGTAACCCTAACGGTAGGACAAAGTCCCCCCCATGCTTTCAAGTTTTAAATAGCAAGTTTTTATCATTTTTGGAATTGATTCATAACAAATTTCGTTTCCTTTTTTTAACTCATTATTGTCAAAATTCCATTGATTGATTAATCACTTCACCAACAAGTATCATCATTTTCATTTCCATTTAAAGCTTTGATTTTGTGGGTCTTCTCAGTTATCAAGTAATCATTTTTTTAATTTGTCCATATACTTGGACACTTCAAATTTCATGATTAAGATGTTCACTTTTTCTTTATTTATTTATTTATTTATTTTACTTCCCTTCCTTCCCTTCCCTTCTTCTTCTTTTACAATATGAGCTAATGGTTTACATATCTCAACTTCTAATAATATTAAAATATTCGAACATTTTTAATAAGTCTGAAAATCAATATCTTATCTTATATTTATAGAGTAATATAAGATTTTAATCTATAGCACATCTCATTATTCTCACCTTATCTTTTTTGATAAATATAAAAAGTTATATATGGAGTATTATTGGACATGTTTTTAATATATTGAGACGAACTTAACTAAAGATTCTAAATGTAATTTCCAATATATAAAAGATATATAATTCTTGCTTGAATTAGTGATAAAAAGGCTTCCTCCCAATCCTAAGTATAATGAATGAAGAGTAGTGATATTCGAATTTGAAGTACTGAAATTGTCTGATGCTTCCCCATCCGTATGAAGCAAGTTACCTAGGACTATATATGAAGTTGGAATGAAAAGGTACCCACAATTCAAATAATAATAATAATAATAGGACAAAGCCAGGTGGCAAATGAGTGAGAAGTCGCTATCTGCCACGCAAGAAAGTGGGCGCCAGCTGGCATCCAGAGAAAGGTCAGTCAATTAAAGGACAGTCCAGGCTGTCTGAACTTCTGACAGTGGGAATGGCTGGCGCCTGGCGGCATCCTCCTCCTCAGTCCTCACATCACATGCCTCGCGACTACTTTTATCAGTTTTATTATTGGGACACGACAACTGCCTTTCAGGCTTTTTTTTTTTTTTTTTTTTTTTTTTTTTGAGTTATTATTTATAAGATTCTGGATACATACAAGTTATGACACTGTCCAGAAATCAACCGAGACGTAGCTTGAAACTCAATTATTAACAATCAACCAAGACACAGCTTGAAAATAAGCATTATCTTCCCACCCCCTTTGACAGATGGGGGAATTTGGTCTCATTTACAATTTCGAATTTGCCTCTTATCTTTCTCAAAAATTTAATTTCCCAAATAAATAAAATATATCTCACTTTGTATATATTGATATATAAAAAAAATAAAAATAACATATGTACTTATTTTATTTTATTAATTAATTTTTTTAAAAAAAATTTATATATTTTTTACTTTATATATATTTTTTATTTGTTTAATAAATATTAAAAGTTTTTATATTTATTATTATTTATTTTGTGTTCGTTTATTCATTTAATTTTTGTTATTCTTTTTTAATTTATTTAACACAACTTATGTATTATAAAAATATATATTTTAAAAAATAGCACAAATAACAACATAAAAAATAAATGAATAGATACGAAATCTCTGTAATATTTATTAATAAAAATAAAAAATTAATTAATAAAATGACAAATGAAGTTATAATTATTATATAATTATTTTTAAATTAATATATATAAATATATAACTTTTGTAATATATATAATAATTGAATGAGTCATTTTACATATTAATAGGGGTATTGTGGTAAATGAACAAGGAGACAATGAGAGGGGATGATCAATTTTCACTTAGAAACCAACTCCAGACCTTCTCTAACCTATGGAGGAATATTTTGAGTCCCCACTGCTTTTGTGGGGACTCGAACCCTTGTCTAAAGGAGAGACATGGGTTACCAATATGGCATGAAAAATTTATACAGAGATAAATTTTATAAGACAATCCAATCAATAAATTGCGTGTCCTAAATTTAAAATATGGACCATTCCATATAACATCTTCTCCAATACGACAGACCCCTTTCTCCCTATATCTGTCGTTTCATAATCTCTCTACAATTTCATGCTTCCCATAATTTCAAAATTCAAACATCTACTTAATTACCACTGTATCCTTTTCTTTTTAGCTTAGCATGGTGGAGTCATGATTTCTATTATTTTAAAAATCAGATCAGTAATTGAATCGATGATTTTAAAAATTCAATTAATTATAGATTTGATTGGTTGAATTGACAGAACCGACTGACGTCGTAAATAATAATTATTAATTAAAAATTATAAAAATATTTATTTTTTGATTTATTTTTTTTTATTAAGAACCAATCGGTTCAGTTCACCATTTTTATTGGTTTTCTCCACCATGATATTTTTTCAATCGGTTCCTGATTTAACTGGTTCAATCATCTGATCTGATTTTAAAAATAATGATGAATTCGATATAGGGGAGGTTAAGTTCAAATCATAATATAATTTATATAAAAAAAAACAATAAATAATAAGTATTGAACGTTATCAACACTACAAAATATGATACTTTTTATGCATACAAATCCAATAATTGATTATTTGATTTACTATTCGATTTTCCAATTGATTTTTCAAAAATAAATAGTTGAAAATACCTTCAACATTTTACCTTTTTAGTTTCAAACCCACCAATTCATTTCAATCTTTAAAATTCATTCTCAGGACCCATATCTCTAATGTAAATTTTTTTTATTTTATTTGTATCAAGTAGATAAAACAGTTAGTAAATACTATTGATTGCATTGTATGAACACATAACACTGATTTATTAAGGAATGACAACAATCAAGCGCAAGATTTGCTTATTTAAAAAAATTAATGATAATTTAATAACAATAAAATAAATTTAAAATTGACATTATTGACTTTTTTATTTGTTTTAACAAAATTTATTCCCAAATTATGTTGACTCGCTGAAAAAGATCTTTAAACTTAATATATACGTGATATGATGTCATTTGTTAAATAAATAAAATCTTATGAGTAATTGAGTTTATATACATATAATATTAATTGGATGATCTGATTACGCCTTGACATAACATAACTAACATTACCCTTTTATAGTTTTATTCATATCCATTAATAATGGAAAAAAAAAAAAGTCTACATTTTTTTATTCAAAACTCAAATAATCTCATTCCATTTTAGGCTTTAGCCCTACTTTCCTAAAGCAAAGTTGTTCTTACAGCAAACTCAACAGCTAGCATAGGTATATTCCAGGACACTAAGTATGACTTTCTAATTAATCATCTTAATCTCTTAATTACCCAACATAATGTCTCTCTTGAATTCAAAAACAACCAACTACAAGGGGCATAATGGTCATCATAATCCCAAACACAATACTATAATTACTTACATCCTCTTAGTTTGAAGAAAAACTTATATAATACCGTCTAATCAATAAATAATATGTATTCGAATTATTTTAAGAATGACCAATCAAAATATAAAGAAAAATAATTGAAATATGTCTCATTTATTTATTGGATATTTATATAGAGACCGTCCTTATATAAAATTTTTTCCCACGCTCTGAACATGAAAAGCATCTATTAACATGGATTAATGAGCTATTAAATCCCACTTAGATATAACCAACATGTTTAAATTATATATCTACTACACGAGAAAATTTTTGGTGCAAAAGTGGTACCACGTCATCCATGCAACAAACCAATCATCCATTGGCACACGTGCTAAAAAATTTAAAAAACAATTAAAAAATATATATTAAATTATACATATTATTTTTTAATTCGTTGATGGTATCATATCACTCATACCCCTGTTGCACCAAAGATTTACTCATGTTACACATATGACATAATCATCAACAAAACAAAAAGAAAATTAAAAAAGAATATATAAACCATCTATCACTCTTCTTTTTAAAGAACGCGTATGGACTCGCTAGACTTCGCGTTCCCGCCGCCCACTCTCTCATTTCCTCTATCCAAAAGACACGTTTTTTTATTTAATTTTTCTATCGACGACGGCGAAACTCGACGTTCAAACACAGAGTAATAAAAAGCAAAGACTTATTCTTTAAAGAAGAAACAAAAAGAGTTCATTAGCTTTGTGAAATGGCAAAATTAAAGAAGCAGCTTTCTTACATCTCTGTTCCTTCTCAGATAATAAACTCTTTATCATCTTCTTCACTTCAATCTCTTCTTGTTTCTCCCAAAAAATCTTCCAAAGCCAGCTTCAGCAAGAAGTTTTTTACATTTAACACTTACAAGAAGCCAAGGTTTTGGTTCTTGACCCTCTTTCTTGTTGGCCTTTTTGGCATGTTAAAGCTTGGGCTCAATCTTGACCCTTTGATCCCTCTCTCTCCATATCCATGCTTCACAAGAAACCCACAAGACTCATTTGCTTCTAATGATAGATCCCATTTGAGTTTTGCTTCAAACAATGGTAAAAAAGATGAGATTTTGAAGGGAGTTAATGAATCACAAGCATTGATGGCAAAAGGGCTTGGAGATTTAGAGGAGCGGAGTGAGTTTTGGAAGCAACCAGATGGTATGGGATATAGGCCGTGTTTGGCTTTCAGTCGTGAGTATAGAAAGCAAAGTAATGGGATTGTGAAGGATAGGAGAAAGTATTTACTGGTGGTGGTTTCTGGTGGGATGAATCAGCAGAGGAATCAGATTGTTGATGCTGTGGTCATTGCAAGGATTCTTGGTGCTGCTCTTGTTGTTCCCATTTTGCAAGTCAATGTCATTTGGGGTGACGAAAGGTAAGCGAATGCCACACTGTCATTCGCTCAAATTTCATTATTTATGTCTCTAATTCATGAATTTTAATGTTTTTATTTGATGGTTGCAGTGAATTTTCTGATATATTTGATATGGAACATTTCAAGAGGGTGCTTGCAAATGATGTGAGGGTTGTTTCATCATTGCCATCAACACATATAATGACCAGGCCAGTGGAGGAGAAGAGGACTCCCCTTCATGTATCCCCTCAATGGATTCGTGCTCGTTATCTTAGAAGGGTAAGATTTGATTGTCAATTTTATTTTTTTATTTGAAAGTAAGCATTGTTCATTTTTTCTTGCAAATTTGTTACTGAAAGATCTTGACTTAGAAAAGGGGATCTTTTTTTAGCTTTCCATTGGGTGTTTTGTTTTTTCAATTGGATAAGTCTGCAACTAAGGTGTTTCAGTAGTTCTAAACAAACAAATTAGCAATGTCTTCTTTTCTTCAATCGCCTTTGGTTTATTCATAGCATTTCTGGACTATTCTGTTTGCTTAAGCATAATTGTATTAAGTGGATGCCAGTGGTTTAGTGGATCTTATTTGTCAATTTTCTTTGTTTCTGCAGTTGAACAGAGAAGGGGTTTTGCTCTTACGCGGTTTAGATTCAAGGCTCTCTAAAGATCTCCCTTCTGATCTCCAAAAGCTCCGCTGCAAGGTATCTTAAGATCCCTTTTTCCCTATTTGAAACTCGCTAAACCTGAACTTTTTGCAGCAGTTTCCAAATCATTCATGGTGCTATTCAGCCAAATTGTTTTTCAAAATTCATCTAATGTTTTTGGTATTTTGATTCTAAGCTCTTCTTTGTTTGGCTTCAGGTGGCTTTTCATGCATTGAGGTTTGCCCCACCAATTTTGCAACTTGGTAACAAGCTTGCTGAGAGGATGCGTAGCAAAGGACCCTACCTTGCTCTTCATTTAAGAATGGAGAAGGATGTCTGGGTGAGGACTGGTTGTCTTCCTGGTCCCGAGTATGATGAGATGATAAGCAATGAGAGGAAACAAAGGCCAGAGCTTCTAACTGCCAGGTCAAACATGACTTACCATGAGCGAAAGCTTGCTGGTCTCTGCCCCTTGAATGCCATGGAGGTGACTAGGTGAGAATTTACACCTAAAATATGCATACGTGAATATTGACATCTATGTAATTGATAACTGAATTTTTGAATTGTGTTTCGTCATGATTTTTCAGGTTACTTAAGGCCCTTGGGGCTCCAAAGAATGCACGAATTTATTGGGCAGGAGGGGAACCCTTGGGTGGAAAAGAGGCCCTACTGCCACTAATCACAGAATTTCCTCATTTATACAATAAAGAAGATCTTGCCTTGCCTGGTGAACTAGAAACATTTGCAAACAAAGCTTCATTGATGGCTGCTATTGACTATATTGTTTCGGAGAACAGTGATGTTTTCATGCCCTCTCATGGAGGAAATATGGGCCATGCGATTCAGGTATAGTCACTCTCACCACTTAACCAGGCATTTACCATGATCTCAATTTCAGTTAGCAATTGTACTCGAGAAACTTATAAGTTATAACTGTTGTGTAATTTATAGGTAAGAAGCCCTGTAAACTAATATCTTATTATTATTGATACAGGGACACAGGGCGTATGCTGGGCACAGGAAGTATATAACCCCAAACAAAAGACACATGCTCCCTTATTTCCTAAACTCTTCTCTCCCTGAAGCAGAGTTCAGCAGAATCATAAAGGAGTTGCATGGTGAATCCTTAGGGCAACCTGAACTCAGGACTAGCAAAGCTGGAAGAGATGTTACCAAGTATCCAGTCTCCGAGTGTATGTGCAATGACTCACGCACTCGTTCCTCCTTGTGATCTAATGCTAAAGGCTCCAACATGGTGATCAACTTCACTGGTAATCACAGATTACTTTGCTAATATCTCGGATTTGAGCCCTTCTGGAAACACACAGCAACGGATTTCAGGGTGATGAAGGTTCTTTCAAGCAGCAATTTTGAAGAAAATCACGGCAAGCAATGCCTTTTTTGCAACGATACTAATAAATTTATTTGTGCATATATAAATTCCACAGGGTACCATTCTTTAATTCGTTATATAGGATTATTTTTCTCTATTGCATTCCTTGTATAATATCAATGCACCTCAGATTCATACGTATATATTAGTATAATAAAAGCAACTTTTATTTGATTATCTATATTGACCTTCATATCAGTTTATATTTTATTGTTATCTGGGTATTTGCCATTTGTATTCGTCCTTAGTTAACTTAAAATTATAAACAGTCTGGTCTCCGTGATCTCACAGCAGCATGGAGGCAAACATTTTGATCTTTATGGAAGAAAATGGAAGTCCAGCTTCAAATTTTGGTTTTCTTTTTCCAAATGAGCCAATCTTTATGCCATTGCATTTATTGCAAAGATATTTTCTCTTTGATTTGGAAGATGATGGCATTGGGCAAGTTTTAATACAGAAACTGAGCAACGTCACTTGTGAGGTGTAAGTGAGGCGCAAACATATTTTATTTGTACATCACGCTAGCTTATGTGCAATGTAGATTTTTTTTTTTTTGTTTTTTTTGTGTTTTTTTTTTATTTGGAGACGATGGAAACCCTGCCACCAAACCACCCATTCTGGGCCGCGGCGCAGGTAAAACCACCGACTGTCCCAGACTCTTACAAGAAGTGCACCCCCTGGATTCGAACCCAGAACCTCAAGGTGAGATCCTGAACCCTACATCACCAAGCCACACCCCTTGGGAACTATGTGCAATTTAGATGCACATATCTGCCGGATCATTCATAAGCAAGAATTTTGTGCTTGAGAAAGCTTGTCTGGATTTTGGAGCGAAAGTGAAGAACAGAACTACCAATGGAAAACAATTTTATTGGATAAAGAAGAATCATATTATTACAATTTCTGTAAAGAATTGCAAGATACATTGATTAGCTGCCTTTCAAAATCATCCCCGTGAAGCAAAATTTTCCAACTCAATGATCAGAATACAATTATCCGGAACTCAAAATCAAACCCAATACAGAAGGTCGGAATGATCAGCTTGCTTTTAAGCTTTTCATTATCAGAGATAAATACGAAATGTTCAAAACTTGATCAGGACTGCAGTGTGAAATTTGAATAATCCAGAACACTAAACAAGATTCTCGTCTCTACAGCAGCTCAACTCGTCCCACTCTATCACCGATATGACAATTGCAATTAGATTAGATTTACCGCAAAATGACTTGTTAGACAGGTATTAGCACATTGGAATTGATTCAAAACTCATTCTCAGCCAGCATTAACTTTTGGTGTTCCTCAAATATGTCTATTTAGCCTCAGCAAAACGGGGTGCTTCTTTAGAAGAATGTGGCCAAAATGGTGAAAGTGAAACCACCTTCCCAACAATGATCAAGGTTGGAGATATCAGTTCTTCCAGTGCAATTCTATCAGCAAGGTCCTTCAGTTCTGCAAAAACCTGCATGATTACAAATGGCTGTAAAACTGTGCCACTGACAACACCAGAAAGAGATATATGAAAGCTTAAATTATTTTTGTAACCATCTTTAAAGGCACTTCTTGAATCTATGACGTTTACTCAAATGCCATGTTTTGGTGTCATTTTCTATTAGAAATAGCCGGTGTGTGAAAGCTACTCAATAGATGGAAAGCTGAGAACTATCTTGCCCCGTGTGCTTAAACTTCTAATGTAGATGAAGTTCACATCTAGTTGCGCTCACACCTAGATATGGTACATTGAAACAAATAGTGTAGACACACAAGGTTATGAGCATAAATGCAAACCCACAAAAGAGCACACAAATTGAGGATCGTGCTTACAATGCGTTGTTCAGGTGTGGTTCCTCTTTCAATAGCAGCAGCTGGTGTATTAGGTGGCAGACCATGGTGCATCAACTTCACGGACAGAGAAGGGAGAGTTGATAAGCCCATATAAACAACCAGGGTTGAATCAGGATCAGCTGCATTTTCAGCTACAAATAGAGGATCTGTTCCACCTTTTCTAGAATGCCCGGTGAGAAATCTCACGCTATTTGCAACACCCCTATGAGTTAATGGAATCCCTAGCTCTGCTGCTATTCCTGAGGCAGCAGTGATACCTGTGAAGCAACTAGAACAACAATCAAACTATTGAAACAGAAAGCTGCTACATTTGATTATAAGAATATCATTTAAATCAGCTAAATATGGTAGCAACTAAAGAGAAGAATGCTATTGAAATGGGGGTACTGGGTGCGGCATTACCTGGGATAACCTTCACTTGAATCCCTTGATGTTGCAGAAAATCCATCTCTTCTCCTCCCCTCCCAAATACCTAGTAAGCATCACATGACATTGCACTCCTAAGCATATTATATTAGACTTCAATCATTTATAACATTGTAAACAGAAACTCACCAGAGGATCCCCTCCTTTAAGTCTCACAACAGTAGCTCCAGCTTCAGCAAAACTCAGAAGTAACTCGTGTATTTCCTCCTGCAACAACACCCACAAAAAATCATTTCCCCCCTCAATCAGACACCTAACTGAAGAACCAAAATTCTCATAACAAGTAAAGAAGTTTTGCCCTCTCAAACACCCAAGTCACCCAATTTTGAACTCACATGACAAACCGAGCTCAAAAAATCAAGCACTAAATTCCCAAAAACTCCCAAAACCGAAGTCAATTCACCAATTACAAAAAATCAAAAACTGAAATTGCCAAATCACAGACTTAAATTCGGATGGAAACGAATCAACAACAGAAATGTAGCTGCAAACCAATAGAAATACAAACCCATATTCAATTATTCACTAAATAAACAGAACAACAATCAAAATTCTCATTCTTTAAGAATTTTTAAGCAAAAATATATCAATGAAGTTTTACCTGGGTTCTGCTGTGATACCCAGCAGTCTTGCCAACATAAAGAAGCCTGGCATTTGAAGCAACCAAATCAAGCACATCATTTGAAACCAATCTATCATACAACAAAAGATCAGCTTTTTGTATCACTTTCATCGCCTTTAAAGTCAAAAGTTCAGGGTCTCCAGGTCCTGTCCCCACCAAGTACACATCCCCTGGCCCACATTTCTCTTCATTACTATCACTACACTCGTCTTCCCTCTTCTCCCTCAACACCTGGAGCAGCTTCTTCAATTCCGGCAATTGCAATGCGATATCGTTTTGTCTTATGGAGTCTTCATCTAAAGAAACAGAACACGAGGTGGGTTCTGGTCGATTATGTTGTAGATTATTGTAAATCCAATGGTCCCTCTGGTACCTTTCGAATGAGTGTTTCTCAGTAAACGGCGAAGCAGAAGAGGTGGTGTTGAAGTTTAAAGAAGAAAGAACAGACTTTGGTTTAATGGGATTGAATTGTTTGATGCCATTGCTAGCTGAAGAACAGAGGGAGAGCTTGTACACGAGTGCCATTTGATTTTCAGTTTGTGTGAAGAAGAAGAAGAATAGAGATACCAAATGCGTCTATATACATAAAAATACAAGTGACAGACGAGCGAAGAGATGCTGAGGCTGCCTAAGGCAAAGGCCACCGCCCACTTGACCAATGTGTATGATTAAAAATATAACTAGTTTTTTGCCTTCTGGGATTTAGAGAGAGCTACATGTTCACTTAATTCATGTGTCCTTCCTTTTGGAGAATTCGATGAGTCAAATAAACCCCTCATTTTATTTATTTATTCATTTATTTTCATGATATAAACATAAATAAATTACATAGTTAAACCTAGCCGGTTTGGAACCGGAACTGAATCGGAACCGAACTGGTTGGAATCGGACGGTTCCGGTTCCAATCGGTTTCGATTGCGGTTCCGGAACCGAACCAGAACCTAACCGGTGGAACCGAACGGTTCCCGCGGTTCCAAACCGTTTTTTAATTTAATTTTTAATAAAAATGAAAAATGATAAGAATTTTATTTGTAATTTAATGTAATTATGTAATGTAAATTCATTATATAAATTCAAATTCATAATTTCAAATTATATTATTTTATTAATCTCAATTTTTTATGTAAAAAAAAAAAAAACGAATGGAATCGGAACAAGAACTGAACGGTTCAGTTCCGATTCCGGTTCCACATTTAGTGTTTAACGTATATTAGCATAAATCCAACATATCTGTCCATGTTGCCTCCCCAACACGAAGCTATAATTATGAGGGTTTTAACTGAAATTTAGCTACTTATGTAGTGAATTTTACGTTGTGGCCCCCTAAACTTTACAATTTTTGTTCTATAGCCCCCTTCAAGTTTTGTTATGCCACCGATCCCACCTATTTTTCTCCATTTTTAGTTTTATTGATCACCGAGTAGTATTACAAAAATGGGGGACGTGGAGAATTCACAGAAACAAAGATCAACAAATTAAAGCTGTATAGAATCACAAACAAACCAAACTATGACGACTAACTTGTTTATATTATTATTATTCTGAAACCATCAAAATTAATTACATGAACAAAGCTCGAAGCACAGCAGTAAGAGCATTTAAAGGCTTAAGTAACTTATAAGTTGCTTCTGAACATGACACGTCCCGTACCTATTGTCTCCTGTCATTTTGATCACTACAACTACAAGCGAGAGAATTGTGAAGTAGTGGGGAAGTAAGGCACTAGCATTGGAGCTCCTGCTTTTGATTTTCTCTTAAGTGTCTCCGGCGAAGTTTCTTTCACGATCAGGCCACCTTCATTGTTTGTAACTCTCGATGATCCTGAAGAAGGCATGATACATCCGAAAATAGCAGAGAATAGAGCCATGTCTTTTGAAAAATATATATCTGAGATTCAAAAATATGTTTTCAGAACCCTACTAATTAATTTCACTAATCGATTAATGAGATTTTAGTAAACTAAGGACGTCGTCTATTTATAGTAGAATTTTGTAATATGGCGGCTGCCTGGTAGCTTTCGATATTACTTGTAATCAAGGTAAGCAAGCGTGCAATGCACGGAAGTTCAAGAAACGTTGTTTTTTGTTTCCTTTCTGTTAAAAGATATTTCCATTTACTTTCCTATAGCTGTGGCTGCTTGACTAAATGTGATCAAATTTTAACCTTTTTAATTCGCTTGGGCAGCAAGGAAGATTAAAGCATCTTTCCATTGTGGCTGCTTTTGACTGTTAAGGACTGATATTTATTTCATTTCCTATATTTATTATTATTTTATAAAATTATAATATTTTTTTTCCTATTTTGGTTTTATGTATTGCCCCTTGATCAATCTCTAACATTGAATATGTGTTGAATACACATAGCACATGAAAGCAATCATAATTTGTTTCTATTTCAAAAAGGGGTCAAAACCATACAGATTAGAATACATAAATTATACAATTCGATCTCTAATATTGACTATGTGTTGAATACACATAGCACATGAAAGCAACAATAATTTGGAGATAATTGAAATGTTACATTATCATCGTAACAATATTTTTAGTCCTAAAAATTATGCTGTTTTTACACTCAAGTCCTAGAAGATTTTTCTTTTTAATTATTAGGTCATATAAGTAAATAAGTTTTCTATTTTAAGTCCTCATCCGTTAACTCTAACGGATCTGCTGACATGACATGACATAACGATATTTCAGCACAAATACTAAATCAGTCAGCTGCCACATCAGATTTGAATAACAACTTTTGAAGTCCTAAAAGTTGTGTTGTTTTTACACTTTTGTATTAAAAGAAAATTTTATTTATAATCAAGTCTTATAAGTGAATAAATTTTTTCTTTTAAGTTCTAATCCGTTAACTGTAAGAGACCTGTTGACATGGCATAACGAAATAATAATTCAACATAAGCATTAAATCAGTCAGCACATACTTTGATATACTTGTTTGTTTGTCAACAAAATGGCTCCTCTATATCAAATGAAGGAATATCTTTATTCATTTTCTCCATAAAAATTCCTCTATATTTACCACATTATTTATATTATATGTCTCGATATCATTATCTTTATCTATTGTGCTATTAAATCATAACCTGAAAGATGGCGATCTTTGGGTAGTTTTATAAACTGTCCATGGACAGGATCTAATTGAATTAACTGAGGCTCTGTATGAAATTTTTGCTTCTGAAATTATCATCCAAAGAGCATATTCCTTCTCATAAATTTTTCTTTCATCATCAAAGACACACGAAGCAACAATTTAAAAATCCTGATAAGAAACCCATTATTAATATTAGTAACTAGATAGATTTTTTTCATCAGATAACTGATCAGTAACTAGAGAATGAGAGAGCAAAGGCAAATGAGATTTGATTTTAAGAGAAGATTAATTATATTTTTATAGTGGGAGGAGAAAAGGAAGATCTAGTCAATTAATTGGTGTTACTAATTAACTTTTCTTCTGATGGATGACAACATGGATTATATTTTTTTTAATGCAAATGAGCTTTGAAAAAAAAAACAAGGTAAAGGAAGTTTCCTGGAATTGTGTATACTCTTTTTGACCACATTTCATATAAAGATGACACCATGGATTAATTTGTGTATAAAATGTTTAAGGTCTTAAAATTAATCAACAACTTTTTTGTCATCTTGTAAGTAGGGTAATATGTTGAATTAATAAATATATACACCTGCCTTGTTCACCACTCATATCTCTCATTGTCTTTATCATTTTCCTTTCATATCAAGTAATTGAATAATAAACATGAAAGGAATTGGTGGGGTTTCAAATTCATTCAAAATTAAGTTTGTTGACGGTGGATTTTGGTCTCAGGGTAATATAGGAATATCACCTCCGAGGGAATCCTCCTCCAACTGTGAATTTATTTGGTTATGCGGGAAACCAAAAACAAACTTAGCGGAAAACAAGAAAATACGCCAATCAGACAAGGTGATTTAACGTGGTTCGGTGGATTTTGAGATCCGACCTACGTCCACGGACAAGAACAGGGTGGTACTTTTTTATTACTCAAATACACTTCTCGGATCTCTCCTTTGCTTCTACAAATCAGAGTTTGATGATTCTGATCACTAACTTTGGTGATGATTTTCATATGTCTTTTACACATGCTCTACCCTCCTATTTATAATAATACAGAAATCAGACTCCTATTTGCATAAGAAATCCTTTTTGGACTCAATCTTCTCTTCTTGTTGGGTTTCCTGATCCGGTACTGCCTTCTTCTTCCGTATTTCCTTTTGGATTCTGACTCCTTCTCCTTGCGAGAGTATGATATCTTTCTTATCTTATCCATAAGAATGAGGTGCTGTTGTCTTGAACACGGCCCGTTGTCTGGTCGGTCTTAATGAGGTCGGCCATGACAATCTTTTATGCTGAGAGTGTTCCTGCCGACCCCTATAGTGCTCGGTCATCTGAACCAAAGTGGTCGGTCTTCACATGTTGTGGTCGGGTCGGCTACATGATCTCAACCAGACAGAGAATTTACCCTTTTGTCCTTGTCGTGCTGTCTTAAATGTTGTAGCGCCTGAAAACACCATCAACATCTGTCCCCTAGTTCTCGATTCCAACGAGTATGTGAGTTGGTACCGGGAACTATATGAAGAGGGTGTGCTGATTGTCTTCGCTGGTAGTCGTCCCAGAATGCAAAAAAGAATTTTCTTGCCGTTTCAATCATCTTTCCTCGAGACGCACAACCGTCATGTCTTCTTAAATGCCTATCAAATCAACTTTAGGGTTTCTTCTAATGTTCGACACTTGTCAAACATCCGCTGGGTTCCCGCCAAAACCGACGACGATGAGCGTCCCAGTCATGACTATAAGAAAGCGAGGCTTTCACTGTTCCATTTTTTTCGGCAATTTCTCCTTCTCTTCTGAGAATTTCTCTGCGATTCGTTCAACTCCGTGTTCTTGAAGCTTAACCGTGGTCTTCTTCTTTTTCGTCGCTGAGCACCTAAGGAACGGGCATCACCGCGCCGTATAACCTCCTGCTTTTGAGAAGAACAAGTAAGTCTTCTGAGCGACCTCTCCTCTTTTTTATGCTGTGATTCTGTTTGTTTATTTTGCTTAGGGAGAGACTTGTGGTTTTGCTGGGTCTTGCTTTAGGGCACTTTTTAGAGACTCCCTATCTAGTTTAGCACGGACACCGGGTAGCTCCTCATAGACTGATTCTCCTCCCTTCTCTGTTTTTCTGGGTGTCAGGGATGTCCGACAATAGTTCTTCCTCCGAAAGGCCTGCCAAGATTTCAACTCCCCCTGCTGAAGAGCTCTCCTCGGGCTCAGGGGCACCTAGTGTAGAAGACCTTGACACTACCCATACTGCTTCTGAGATCGAAAACGACTCCTACCATCAGAGAGTTCCTCGGAAGGACCCAGAGCCTGGTGAACTTGGGTCGTCGGCTCTGGATATGAACCGTCCCTCTAAGATAACCGAGGATGATCTCGCCCTTCTTCGTCAGCGGTATAATATTCCGATAGACATCGCCCTTGACGTTCCCGGCCCTATGGATCGTGCCAGCCAACCTGATGAGGGCTCGGTGGCACTCCTTCCTGTCTTCTTTGAGTGTGGGCTACGGCTGCCGATGCAACGGTATTTTGCTTGGATGCTTGCTGAGATGGAGATTGCCCCTTGCCAATTAAGTTTAAATAGTTGGAGGATTCTGGCCGGCATATATGTGGTTTGGCATCGGGCAGGTTTGGGTGTACCTTGCTTGGAAGAAGTGAAGAGGTTATATCGTTTGAAATCCAACCCGAAAACTCACTACGGTTGGTATTACCTCTCTGCTTATGACAGCTCATCTAACCTTGTCCAGAAACTCCCCGATTCCAACAAGAATTTTAAGGACCTTTGGTTCTGGGCTACTGGGGACTGGGGTCGGGTTCTGAGATCGTTTGAGGAGGACGTCTCGGTTCCGGACATCTTCAGGGCTGGAGGTTAGGAGTCTAATGCCCCTTCACTCTTTCTTTGTTCCCGTTCTTTAGTTTCTTTAGGTTTTTTAACTTCTCTGGTTCCTCCCAGCTTGTTGGCGAGATGCTCCTAAGGTTTCTCGTCAGGTTCGGAGGCGGGTATATTGGGCTCGGGGGTATGCTGCTCACTGGAGGAAGTTGGTTAATGATGCGGCCTTTGTTGATTCGGGCCTTACTCGGGCCGTCCCTCCGGAGGTCCCGGGTCGGATTGGTGGAGGTCTGCTGGCTGCCTGCTTGTTTATGTGTTTGATATCTTTGTTATGTTCTCGGATCCTGATTTCTCTTTCTTCCTTTTTTTTGTAGGCATGTCGAAGAGGCCAAAGTTTCTTGAGAAGTTGGCCGGTACCATGAAGAAAACCGGTCAAGCTGAGATTAGAACTTCTCAGGCGCAGTCTGATCTTGTTGAGAAGGTGTCTCCAGGACAAGTTCAAACGGGTGCTCGGGGGAAATCCTCCCCTTCTGGCGTACAATCATCAGGATCTGTTCGCCTTGTCAGTCCACCGAAAACTCTTAGGAAGAGGAGGCGTCAGCTTGGGGCCGAGGAGACCGAGTTGGTTCAAGAGGAAGAAGAGGAGGGAGCTGCTCCGGTTAAGAGGAAGGACGTTCCGTAGGGGGAGGAAGTCCTCTGAAGGCTCCTCCAAAAAACGGAAGGGCCCTGTGGTCCTCGGGGTGGATGACTTGGGAGAAAGCATCCGGGAGGCTACCTTACACTTAGTGCCGGCTTTCAATGAATTGGCCGAGGTGATTCCCCCGGGGGAGGTTTCGAGGTATGAGGATGTATCTCCCGAAGGTGTTGTGACTGAGATGAGTTCTCAGATGGCGAAGGTATTTTCACTTCCCTTCTCGGTTTTTGGGTCTTGGTTCTTTTTATTTTATGTATTGACTCCTTTCTCCTTTTTTGTGTGCAGGCCAACTACCTCATGGCCAAGAATAAGGGTCTTCTTCTGACTTTGTTGTCCGAGGGTGGTCAGGCCCAGAGGCTTCAAAATCGTCTCTCCGAAGTGGAGGCAAAACTGGCTGACCGGGAGGAGGTGATTAAGAATCATGAGGCGACCGCTGTTGAGAATTTCAAAGCGAACAAGGCTCTCAAAGCTGCTGCTGTGCTGGAAAGAAAGCTTGCTGATAATGCCAGGGAGGACCTGAAGGTTGCCCAATCTGAGATTGGCGTTCTGAAGGGGAAGGTAGCAAGTGCTGAGGCCAAGTTGAAGAACAAAGACGAGGAGGTTGCACGGGCCCGAGATAGTCTTGAGAGGAAGACGACCGAGCTTGAGGAGAGAGAGGTTGATCTCGAGGAGAGAGAGATCGAGCTTGAGAAGAGGAGAGTGAGCTTGAGGCGAGAAGGAGGCTATCCGCCTTGAGGGCGTTGGTGATTGTGCTGATTTAATTCCGATGGTGCTGCCAAGTCTGAACATGGACCCCATTCGTGCGGCCATCAGTTATTGCAAGGGGGATATCTCCGAGGAGGAGTTTCAGAAGTGGCTCCCTTCCCTACCTGAGGAGGCGATGGATCCCGCCCCTATTACGGTTGTTCCGGCTTCCGAGGCTTCTTACGAAGAACGTCCTGAGGCTCCGGCCGCTGGCGAGGACTGCCCTGAGATCCCTCCTCCCGTCCCTGAAGTAGAGGTCTATCATGTTGTCGAGGTTGAAGCCACAGTCCCTGATGCCGAGCCGCTTCTCCCGCCACCCGAACCAGTTGAGGAAGAAATTCATGCCTCTGTGCGGGCTGAATGAAAAGGGTAACCCTTCCGGGGCCCTATGTACACTTATCTTTTTTTTTTTGTAATAATATCACAATATCGCAATTTTTCTTGACTCATGTACATTTAGGCATATATATGTATACATATCTTTTCTTTTTTATGCCTTATTGCTCGCCTGAATCTTCCGGGACCTTTCGGGGTTTAACATGAGGCGGAGGGGGTATAACCGGGCCCCGTGCTGTCAAAGGAATTTTGGACCTGGGGGAATGTTATGTCCCCAGCCCAAAGGGTTGACTCGTGTCCCGACCCGAGTTGAGTGGGGTACTTGGCTCTGGGGGAATGTTTACCTCCCCAAACTAAAGGAGCTTGACTCGGTGGGACGTAACCCGACCCCGAGATGTAAGAATCACTTGGTCCTGGGGGAATGTTACGTCCCCAGTCCAAAGACAGACTCGGTGGGACATCGCCCAACCCCGAACTGTAAGAATCACTTGGTCCTGGGGGAATGTTACGTCCCCAGTCCAAGACAGACTCGGTGGGACATCGCCCAACCCCGAGCAGTAAGAATCACTTGGTCCTGGGGGAATGTTACGTCCCCAGTCCAAAGACAGACTCGGTGGGACATCGCCCGACCCCGAGCTGTAAGAATCACTTGGTCCTGGGGGAATGTTACGTCCCCAGTCCAAAGACAGACTCGGTGGGACATCGCCCGACCCCGAGCTGTAAGAATCACTTGGTCCTGGGGGAATGTTACGTCCCCAGTCCAAAGACAGACTCGGTGGGACATCGCCCGACCCCGAGCTGTGAGAATCACTTGGTCCTGGGGGAATGTTACGTCCCCAGTCTAAAGACAGACTCGGTGGGACATCGCCCGACCCCGAGCTGTAAGAATCACTTGGTCCTGGGGGAATGTTACGTCCCCAGTCCAAAGACAGACTCGGTGGGACATCGCCCGACCCCGAGCTGTAAGAATCACTTGGTCCTGGGGGAATGTTACGTCCCCAGTCCAAAGACAGACTCGGTGGGACATCGCCCGACCCCGAGCTGTGAGAATCACTTGGTCCTGGGGGAATGTTACGTCCCCAGTCCAAAGACAGACTCGGTGAGACATCGCCCGACCCCGAGCTGTAAGAATCACTTGGTCCTGGGGGAATGTTACGTCCCCAGTCCAAAGACAGACTCGGTGGGACATCGCCCGACCCCGAGCTGTAAGAATCACTTGGTCCTGGGGGAATGTTACGTCCCCAGTCCAAAGGGCAGACTCGGTGGGACATCGCCCGACCCCGAGTCTGTTTATCTCAGTGGCCTCGGCGGAACGAAATCCAGCCCCGAGCCGAATTTTTTTGGATAGTCCCGGTGGTGGTTGTTTTCGCTTTCAAAGGATTTTGCCAGAAAATGAATTTTTATTCATGCTTGGGGGCGTGCTGCCCTCTTTACAACAGTTGTTCCGATTCGTTGTTTTGCCCGGTTTCTGCAAAAAAGAAAATAGAAGAAAGGAAAGTTGATTTTTACGGGAAGTACTTTCTTAACATTTCGGCGTTCCATGGTTTCTTCAACCTCGTGCCGTCCAGATGTTCTAGGATGTAGGCCCCTGGTCTTACTACCTCGGTGATTTTGTAGGGTTCTTCCCACTTGGCACCTAACGACCCTTCCTCTGGTCGTCGGGTGTTCAGAGTCACTTTTCTTAGCACTAGATCGCCTGTTAGAAAGGAGCGGGTCCGAACTCTCCTATTGTAGAAGCGGGCCATTCTTTGTTGGCAGATTGCTGCTCTTACTGCTGACTGTTCTCTTCTTGGTGCCTCTTTCCACGCAGAGGGTCTCTCGCGAGTAAGTGGCAAAACAGCTGCGGGCTATCTTCTGGCTTCCGCATATGATCCCGATCTCTTCCCGTGTGGGGAACTTCAATTTCAAGTAATAACAGGACATTGCGGCCTTGGTTTTCATCATGAAGGGGCGGCCGACAATGACTTGATAACTGCTCATGCAGTCTACTACAGTGAAGTTTATCATGATTGTTCGAGTTTTGGGGGCGGCTCCGATCGTCATTGCTAGTTGAATTCTTCCCAGCGGGACGACCGTTGAACCCCCGAAACTGTACAGGGGGGCGCTGTCCTCGGTTAGAGCTGTGTATTCTACCCCCAGGCTCTCCAAAGTTTCTTTGGAAATTATGTCTACTGCGCTCCCGGGGTCCACCAGGATTCTGTCCACTTCTGTGCCGCCGATTGTTGCTTTGATTATTAGTGCGTCGTCATGGGGGAAACTTACCCCCTGGGCGTCTTCATCGGTGAACATAATGGGTGTCGACCGATTTCCTCGTAGGTTTGGGATTTTTTCTGTTTTCAGCACCTCTGTCCCCCGTGCTCGGCTGTAATTCTTTCTCGACCGGTTAGAGTCCCCGGCCAGCGTTGCCCCTCCTGCGATGACGTTCACCTCTCGATTCCTTGCCCTTTGTCTGGCGGCCATGATCTCGTGGTTGATGTAATTGTTCAGGTACCCGTTCCGGGCCAGGTCCTCCATTTGTTCCCGCAGGTCCTTGCATTCATCGGTTGTGTGCCCTTTTAGATTGTGGTGCAGGCAGTATGATCTTTTGTTTTTTCTGTCTGGGGGAAACCTCCTGAGGTCGGGCTCTATTAAAAGGCCTTTCTCCCGTATCTCCATGATGATTTCTCCTGGCGGCTTGCTTAGGGGAATATACGCTTCCTCTCGGACCACGTGGTTTACTTGAGTTGTGGGCCCTTTTCCTTGATCCTTTTGTGCCATTGGCTTGAACTCTTTGGGTCTTGGATTGAACTTCCGGAATTCTCTTTCCGGTCGCCGGTGGTCTTCCCTCCTTGTCACTCTTTCTCTGGCGGTTGTCCCCCTCCGGGATACTTTTTCCTCGCTTTCTAGTAGGACGTACTTCCTGGCTATCTCCAGTGCGGTAGCGTAGTCTGGTGTCTCATGGATCCTCAGGTGGGTCCATAGTTTCCCGACTCTTAGGGCCCCTTTCAGACTTTCCAGGGCTTCTTGGGATTCATACCCTCCGACTTCGAGTACAGTGTTGTGATACCTTTCAATGAAGCTTTTCAGTGTTTCGTCGTCTCCTTGTTTCATGAGCCTTAGTTCTCCTATTGTTTTTTTAGGGGTGCAGGCTCCTTTGAAGTGCCGGATAAACGACTTCTTAAGTTGGGAGAAGCTCTGAATGCTCCCCGGGGCCAGAATTCTATACCATAGGATGGCGGGCCCACCTAAAGTTAAAGGAAATACTTTGCATATGGCGTCGCCCGTTACTCCCTGTACTTCCATCAGGAGGACAAAGTTTTCGATGTGAGATTTTGGGTCGGAGTGGCCTTTGTATGGTGCCATGGTCGGCATGTTGAATCGCTTCGGGAACTGTGCTGACCTTATTTCTTCCGTAAGGGGAGACCCCTCTTCCTCGCCTCGGGTGTCTCCCGCGCCGGTCTTGAGGCCTTCTTCCCATCTGGTCATCTCTTTTCTTAACCAAGATTTTATTTCACGGGTTGTGCCCCTGTGTCGCCTTCTGTGTCCTTCTGTTCGCCTGTCGTTCCGGGCGTGGCGTTCTTTAAGCCCGGGGGTCTCCTGTACGTCTTCGTTGTACTTTCTATCTTCCCTCTCGGAGCTGTAAAATCTGTCGGAGGAGAGGTCAGGTGATTGTTCCTCCTCTTCTTCTTCCCATGTGTCTTCTGATCGTGGCTCTCTTCCTACCACTTCAGATCTTATCCCATAGGGTCCTCTCTTTCTGGATCCCTCGTTTTCGCTTACATCTACTACTCTTTTCCCTCTTTCCCTCTCTTTCCTCCTCTGTCCGGTCTCGGTTTCAGTTTTCTCGTTGTTTGCTCCTTCCATTCTTTCTAGTCGATCCATCATAGTCCTCATGCTATCTTCCATTTTTTTCATCCAGTCCATTGCCGGACCTCCTGGTTGGTGATTTCCTTCCTCCGCCATTTGTCTTATCACGTGAACTGCTTTTTGTGAAGTTCCCCACAGACGGCGCCAACTGTTGACGGTGGATTTTGGTCTCAGGGTAATATAGGAATATCACCTCCGAGGGAATCCTCCTCCAACTGTGAATTTGTTTGGTTATGCGGGAAACCAAAAACAAACTTAGCGGAAAACAAGAAAATACGCCAATCAGACAAGGTGATTTAACGTGGTTCGGTGGATTTTGAGATCCGACCTACGTCCACGGACAAGAACAGAGTGATACTTTTTTATTACTCAAATACACTTCTCGGGTCTCTCCCTTGCTTCTACAAATCAGAGTTTGATGATTCTGATCACTAACTTTGGTGATGATTTTCAGATGTCTTTTACACATGCTACCCTCCTATTTATAATAATACAGAAATCAGACTCCTATTTGCATAAGAAATCCTTTTTGGACTCAATCTTCTCTTCTTGTAGGGTTTCCTGATCTGGTACTGCCTTCTTCTTCCGTATTTCCTTTGGATTCTGACTCATTCTCCTTGCGAGAGTATGATATCTTTCTTATCTTATCCATAAGAATGGGGTGCTGTTGTCTTGAACACGGCCCGTTGTCTGGTCGGTTAATGAGGTCGGCCATGACAATCTTTTATGCTGAGAGTGTTCCTGCCGACCCCTATAGTGCTCGGTCATCTGAACCAAAGTGGTCGGTCTTCACATGTTGTGGTCGGGTCGGCTACATGATCTCAACCAGACAGAGAATTTTACCCTTTTGTCCTTGTCGTGCTGTCTTAAATGTTGTAGCGCTGCCTGAAAACACCATCAACAAAGTTACTTATGTGGTAGATAGCTATCACATTCAAATCACAAGGCTCTCGATTTCTGTATGTGAAAAAAAATGAGTGGTTTTTTAGTTCAACAAATGGCAAACGATTATATGGAAGAAGAGTGAAAAAATATCCACGATATCCATGGTTATGTATTACAAAATTAGCTTAATAAAGAACAACAAAAAGCATAAGTAGAATGTTCGAGTCCAATCAATTTTGACCAAAATTCTCTCCTGATAAAAGATTTTACTTTTCAATTTTGTTTTACACAGATAAGAATGAAATTGACAAAAAAGATTTTATTATTAAATTTTAATCCAATAAAAATGGCAAGATTGGCCTTCGATGTAGTGGTTATCACGTTAGTCATACATACTAAAGGTCCCCAATTCACAAACATGAATGATGTATTTTAATAACTTGTTAATATTTGATGTATTTTATAAATTTATTGACGGCTATGACAATATGAATAAGTAGTTGGATAGACACTATGCATGCCGTTGAAATCAAACTTGATAAAACACAAACTTAAATGGTCAGATATGTTTCATCTAGTAGATGTCCACATTCTTTAAATTTATTTAAATATTCTGATGTTAAAAATATAGAAGAATTTACTAAATTCATTTGCATGATACATATTTCTTTAAGTTTTGGTGAAAATGATATTTTTACTAATTATTGTCGAAATGCTTTAATAAGTACGTAGAGTGGGATTAAGAAAATTGCCTTAATCTGGATTATTGTGTTGATGGATGATAAAAATTCATTTATATTTATAGAGTGAGATCACATATACTATTGCTTAGTTAGTAAGTACGTAGCATGGAAAGGAATTAATTTCTAGGGTTTTGGATTCTTATAGTGTTACTTCTAATTAATGATAATTCCCATGTAATATTTCCAACTTAAAATCATATCAAAGGTGAACAAGCATTTAATTTAATAGATGAAGTAATGGCTTTTTTTATTTCTATTTTGGATGGCTTGCTTAGAATACAATAATGACTACAATGAAATGGTGACAAGCCATAGCATACAATAATAATAAAAATGCCAATGAAACTTGAAGTTGCCACTGCTCAATTACATCAATCGCAGCCCTTGATTAACCAGATCCTAATCAAGTTTAGTGCAAATATTGATGCTTCCGCAAGTTACATAACAATCGCACACTACTTGCTCAAGTGTCATTCTTGTAATTAACGTCAAGAAGAAACACAAGCACTAGAAACGTGAAAGAATTGAATTAGCCGGGAAGTAAGATACGATCATTGGAGCTCTGTATGATTTTTTACTTCTGAAATCATCATCCAAAGAGCATAATTTCTTCTCATAGATCTTTCCTTCATCATCAAAGACACGCGAAGACGGTTTGGACACAAAACATTTTAAAAATCCTGATAAGAAACCCATTAGTAAAACTAGTAACTAGCTAGATTTTTCCCCCAGATAATCAACCAGCAACGAGAAAATTAATGAGAGAGCAAAGCCAAATGAGATTGATGAGATTTGATTTTCAGTGACGATTTATTATGTTTTTATAGTGGGAAGAGAAATGGAAGATCTAGTCAATTAGCTTGGATAACAAGGCAAAGCAAGTTTCCTGGAATTGTGTATACTCTTTTTGACCAAATTTCAAATAAAGATGACAACGTGGAGTAATTTGTGTATAAAATGTTTACTTTTCTACATAAGGTCTTAAAATTAATCAACAACTATTTTGTCAACTTGTGTATACACACACACACAGACACCTGCCTAAGTTGACCACTCAGCTATCTTGTTCTTTAGCCTTTGCCTTTCGTCTCAAGTGATTGAATAATAGGCATGAAAGTAACCTGTCGGGTTTCCATAGTCATTCAAAAGTTCATTAGTTATGTGGCAGATAGGTATCACATTCAAATCACAAGACTCGAGATTTCTATGTTAAAAAAAAAAAAAGAGTGGTTTTTTAGTTGAACAAATGGCAAATGATTTACAATTTTAGATCAAAGAAGAATGAAAAAAATATCCACGATATCCATGGGGTTATGTATTAGAAAATTAGCTTAAAAAGAACAACAAAAAAGATCAAGTAGATGTATGTGTCCAATAAATTTTTACTATATTTATTAGGGATGACAAAGTTAGAGTATGATATAAGATGTCAATATTTTAATATATCATGTTCAACTATCGGGTATGAAATTTGACCCATGTTCAATCCTAATATATTGGATCTCCACGGGTCTTAATTTGAGTCATCGATCACGCAAAGATTTTACTTCCATTTTTGTGGGGTTACCAGTACCTATACCAGATCAATTTATCTAACGGATATAAAAAAAAAAATTCTTACCCACTTTTAACATACTACATCCAGACGGGCCCCATCCTCATGAGGATTTTTACCGTCCTTATATATTAGGGGTGTCAATTTGGGATTAATTGCAAACGATTAGCTTAATAAAGAATAACAAAAAGGATAAGTTGAATATTCACGATATCCATGGGTTACGTATTACAAAATTAGCTTAATAAAGAACAACAAAAAGGATAATTAGAATGTGCGAGTCCAATCAATTTTGACCAACATTCTCTCCTGATAAAATATTTTACTTTTCAATTTTGTTTTACATAGATAAGAATGGAATTGACAAAAAAAGATTTTATTATTAAATTTTAATCCAATAAAAATGGGTAGATAATTGGCATCCGATGCGGTTGTTATCACGTTAGTCTTACACACTAAAAATCCCAATTCACAAACATGAATGGTGTATTTTTAATAACTTGTTAATATTTGATGTATCGTATAAATTTAATGACGGCTATGACAATATGAATAAGTACTTGGATAGATACCATGCTATTGAAATCAAACTTGATACAACACAAACTCAAATGACTAGATACGTTTCATCTAGTAGAGGTACACATTCTTTAAATTTATTTAAATATTCTGATACTAAAAATATAGAAGAATTTGCTAAATTTATTTACATGACATATCTTTGATGAAAAGGTTACTTTTACTAATTATTGTCGAAATGCTTTAAATCTCGATGCGTGTAGAATGCCTAGAAACTCTACAAAGATGAAAAAATTATTTTAAATGAATTATTTAAAGATGTTAAAAGTTATGTTTCTATTTGTTCTGATATTTGGAGTGACTACTGGCAAGCACACTGATGCATGATTGTGACATGTCATTGGATTGATGCATCATATAAGATGCAAAAACGATTAATTGCATTGCATTTAGAGTTTTTGATTACCAATATATTGTACATAATAATTATAGAATGATTAAAATAATTTTTGATGAATATGATTTATTAGGCAAAATTTTAACAGTTGGTTTTGACAATGCATTTGCAAATACTGCATCAGTTAGAGAATTAAAAGAAATATGTCAACCAAATTTGGGAGGTCGATTTTTTCATGTTCGTTGCACATAAAAATAGATTAAAATATTTAAAGTATCACATTGATCCTATTAAGGATGTACTTAATTGTATTTGGTCATATTCTCATGTTATGAGAGAATGTGTCAAGTTTTATAAATTAAATGGTATTAAACCAATTAAATTTTCACGAGATGTTCCAACTTGTTGGAATTTAATTTATTTTCTTTTAAATCAATATTTTACTTACAAAGATTTCTTATATATTTTTTTCCCAACATGTCAACAAATAACACTTTATACTAATCATTGAGATGTTTGTAAAAGAATTTTAAATATTTTAAAAAATTTTAATGATGCAACAAATATTTTTAATGGTGTTTATTATCCAATATCAAATTTATTTCGTATTGAATTTTTGAATATTGTTGATATTTTGTATGAGCATGCATATAGTGATAATATGAATGATTTTGTTTTATTTGAATTTATTGTTATAATGAAGATAAAATAGTTGAATTATTTTATAGAAATTTCATTACTTTATTTTATTGTTACGTTTTTTTTATCCTAAATTTAAATTAGATGGTTTAAATAGTAGATTACAAACTTATTATGAATTTTTAGGAATAGATAATACTATTAATGTTAGAAAAAAAATAGATAAAGTAAAAAGTGATTTAAAAGATCTATAAGTAATTATGTCAATATATTAATTTAGTAGTGGACCTGTACCACATTCAAGATTGAGCATAGATGATTGTTGATTACTTCAACGAAATGGAAAATATAAGGAAACCGTGACTAACAACCCGGAATTAGATAATTATTTATCAACAAATTCCAAATTTTCTGCTGAAAGTTTTATATGTAAAAATTTTCAAGTACTTGACTGGTATAACACCGATATAAAAATATCTATCATATTTTATCGATTATTGTTAAAGAGGTGCTAGCAGTACCAGTTTTCATTGTTGCAGTTGAACAAACTTTCATCTTATGAGAAAATATTTTGGAAGTGAGATTATCTTCCAAATTATTGCTAAAGAGGTGCTGGCAGTACTAGTTTCTACCGTTGTGGTTGAACAAGCTTTCATCTTAGGAGATAATATTTTGGAAGCGAGATGATCTTCATTCTTTCAGCACCTCAGAAGCAACAACGTGTGTCGATGATTGAACTCAAGCTGATTTAAGGCAACAAGAAGATGCCCCCGATGAATTTAAAGACTTGTTCGACAATTACGTAAGCAGAACGGGAACGAGAGCTGAAGGATCAACAACATGAAAATATAATGACGGTGAGTAAATAATTTTAATGGGGTTAACTATATTAAAAATATAATGAAAATACGTGAGTTTTGATTTCTCTCACCCTAAGAGAATACTTAGGCAGCTTAATTTTTTTATAAATTTAAGTTCACAATCTTTATTTTATTTTTAATTTAATGTAATAAAATTCAAGTTTATAATTTTTTTATTATATTTATTTGGTAATAATATCTCATTTCTATTTTTTTAAAAAAAAATAATTTTTATTTTATAAATTAATTTTTATAAAATTAAATTGAACTGGAATCGTCCGGTCCAGTTATAAACAGAAGAATGCTTCTAAAAGCATCCAAGGTACTTAATTATTCGATAAGCTAAAGGATTTCAGGCTAGGGAACAAAATCTAGCCTTCAATTTGTAATTTATATATAATGAATTGAAATACTCCGTTCGTGGAGAACTGATCGATAAGAGAAAAGAAAATAACACAACTTTAAATTGTTGGATAAATATTCCTTTAGAAACCCAAGTGGCAAAAACAAAATTATTAAGAATGATAAAAGGGTTATTTTTCTTTTTCAAAAAACAAGCAGCAACTGAGAATTACTACCTAATCCTAAAGATTAAATGAAAATTTATTATTAAGTATATGGCACCCATCTATCTACATACAGAGCAACTGCTTTTTATGGATAAATTACAAAGCCAAAGATCTGAAATTTGCTGAGGAAGTAAGCAACTAGAATTGGAGCTTGAGCTTCCATAGAATTATTTGATATTTGTTTGTGCAGATGTTATTGCCCTAGAGCTATAGTTGCTTCCATCTTCGTGGGATACTTGGGTCAGTGATCTAGACATGAAACAACTGAACATGGGCAGAAAATTGCCTTAATCTGGATTGTTGTGTTGAGGGATGATAAAAATTCATTTATATTTATAGAGTGAGATCACATATACTATTGCTTAGTTAGTAAGTACGTAGCATGGAAAGGAATTAATTTCTAGGGTTTGGATTCTTATAGTGTTACTTCTAATTAATGATAATTCCCATGTAATATTTCCAACTTAAAATCATATCAAAGGTGAAAAGCATTTAATTTAATAGATGAAGTAATGGCTTTTTTTTTTTTAATTCTATTTTGGATGGCTTGCTTAGAATACAATAATGAAATGGTGACAAGCCATAGCATACAATAATAATAAAAATGCCAATGAAACTTGAAGTTGCCACTGCTCAATTACATCAATCGCAGCCCTTGATTAACCAGATCCTAATCAAGTTTAGTGCAAATATTGATGCTTCGGCAAGTTACATAACAATCGCACACTACTTGCTCAAGTATCATTCTTGTAATTAACTTGAAGAGGAAAACACAAGCACTACAAACGTGAAAGAATTGAATTAGCCGGGAAGTAAGATACGATCATTGGAGCTCTGTATGATTTTTTACTTCTGAAATCATCATCCAAAGAGCATAATTTCTTCTCATAGATTTTTCCTCCATCATCAAAGACACGCGAAGACGGTTTGGACACAAAACAATTTAAAAATCCTGATAAGAGACTCATTATTAAAATTAGTAACTAGCTAGATTTTTTTCCCCAGATAATCAATCAGCAACGAGAAAATGAGAGAGCAAAGCCAAATGAGATTGATGTGATTTGATTTTCAGTGAAGATTTATTATGTTTTTATAGTGGGAAGAGAAATGGAAGATCTAGTCAATTAGCTTGGATAACAAGGCAAAGCAAGTTTCCTGGAATTGTGTATACTCTTTTTGACCAAATTTCAAATAAAGATGACAACGTGGAGTAATTTGTGTATAAAATGTTTACTTTTCTACATAAGGTCTTAAAATTAATCAACAACTATTTTGTCAACTTGTGTATACACACACACAGACACCTGCCTAAGTTGACCACTCAGCTATCTTGTTCTTTAGCCTTTGCTTTTCGTCTCAAGTAATTGAATAATAGACATGAAAGTAACCTGTCGGGTTTCCATAGTCATTCAAAAGTTCATTAGTTATGTGGCAGATAGGTATCACATTCAAATCACAAGACTCGAGATTTCTATGTTAAAAAAAAAATGAGTGGTTTTTTAGTTGAACAAATGGCAAATGATTTACAATTTTAGATCAAAGAAGAATGAAAAAAATATCCACGATATCCATGGGGTTATGTATGAGAAAATTAGCTTAATAAAGAACAACAAAAAGGATCAAGTACAATTGTATGAGTCCAATAAATTTTTACTATAATTATTAGGGATGACAAAATTAGAGTATGATATAAGATGTCAATATTTTAATATATCATGTTCAATTATCGGGTATGAAATTTGAGCCATGTTCAATCCTAATATATTGGATCTCCACGGGTCTTAATGTGAGTCATCGATCACGCAAAGATTTTACTTCCATTTTTGTGGGGTTACCAGTACCTATACCCGATCAATTTATCTAACGGATATAAAAAAAAAAAAAAATTCTTACCCACTTTTAACATACTACACCCAGACGGGCCCCATCCCCATGAGGATTTTTACCGTCCTTATATATTAGGGGTGTCAATTTGGGATTAATTGCAAACGATTAGCTTAATAAAGAACAACAAAAAGGATAAGTAGAATATTCACGATATCCATGGGGTTACGTATTACAAAATTAGCTTAATAAAGAACAACAAAAAGGATAAGTAGAATGTGCGAGTCCAATCAATTTTGACCAACATTCTCTCCTGATAAAATATTTTACTTTTCAATTTTGTTTTACATAGATAAGAATGGAATTGACAAAAAAAGATTTTATTATTAAATTTTAATCCAATAAAAATGGGCAGATAATTGGCATCCGATGCAGTTGTTATCACGTTAGTCTTACACACTAAAAATCCCAATTCACAAACATGAATGGTGTATTTTAATAACTTGTTAATATTTGATGTATCTTATAAATTTACTGACGGCTATGACAATATGAATGAATAAGTACTTGGATAGATACCATGCTGTTGAAATCAAACTTGATACAACACAAACTCAAATGACTAGATACGTTTCATCTAGTAGAAGTACACATTCTTTAAATTTATTTAAATATTATGATACTAAAAATATAGAAGAATTTGCTAAATTTATTTACATGACATATCTTTGATGAAAAGGTTACTTTTACTAATTATTGTGGAAATACTTTAAATCTCGATGCGTGTAGAATGCCTAGAAACTCTACAAAGATGAAAAAATTATTTTAAATGAATTATTTAAAGATGTTAAAAGTTATGTTTCTATTTGTTCTGATAATTGGAGTGACTACTGGCAAGCACACTGATGCATGATTGTGACATGTCATTGGATTGATGCATCATATAAGATGCAAAAAAACGATAATTGCATTGCATTTAGAGTTTTTGATACCAATATATTGTTACATAATAATATATTTGGTAATATCTCATGTTATGAGAGAATGTGTCAGATTTTATAATTAAATGTATTTTTATTAAAACAATTAAATTTTCACGAGATGTTCCAAACTTGTTGGAATTTAATTATTTTCTTTTAAATCAATATTTTACTTACAAAGATTTCTTATATATTTTTTTCCAACATGTCAACAAATAACACTTTATACTAATCATTGAGATGTTTGTAAAAGAATTTTAAATATTTTAAAATTTTTTAATGATGCAACAAATATTTTTAATGGTGTTTATTATCCAATATCAAATTTATTTCGTATTGAATTTTTGAATATTGTTGATATTTTGTATGAGCATGCATATAGTGATAATATGAATGATTTTGTTTTATTTGAATTTATTGTTATAATGAAGATAAAATAGTTGAATTATTTTATAGAAATTTCATTACTTTATTTTATTGTTACATTTTTTTATCCTAAATTTAAATTAGATGGTTTAAATAGTAGATTACAAACTTATTATGAATTTTTAGGAATAGATAATACTATTAATGTTAGAAAAAAATAGATAAAGTAAAAAGTGATTTAAAAGATTTATTTAATAATTATGTCAATATATTAATTTAGTAGTGGACTTGTACCACATTCAAGACTGAGCATAGACGATTGTTGATTACTTCAACGAAATGGAAAATATAAGGAAACCGTGACTAACAACCCGGAATTAGATAATTATTTATCAACAAATTCAAATTTTCTGCTGAAAGTTTTATATGTAAAAATTTTCAAGTACTTGACTGGTAGCACCGATATAAAAATATCTATCATGTTTTATCGATTATTGTTAAAGAGGTGCTGCAGTACCCGTTTTCATTATTGCGGTTGAACAAACTTTCATCTTATGAGGAAATATTTTGGAAGTGAGATTGTCTTCCAAATTATTGCTAAAGAGGTGCTGGCAGTACTAGTTTCTACCGTTGTGGTTGAACAAACTTTCATCTTAGGAGATAATATTTTGGAAGCGAGATGGTCTTCATTCATTCAACACCTCAGAAGCAACAACGTGTGTCGATGATTGAACTCAAGCTGATTTAAGGCAACAAGAAGATGCCCCCGATGAATTTAAAGACTTGTTCGACAATTACGTAAGCAGAACGGGAACGAGAGCTGAAGGATCAACAACATGAAAATATAATGACGGTGAGTAATAGGGTTAATTATATTAAAAATATAATGAAAATACGTGAGTTTTGATTTCTCTCACCCTAAGAGAATACTTAGGCAGCTTAATTTTTTATAAATTTAAGTTCACAATCTTTATTTTATTTTTAATTTAATGTAATAAAATTCATGTTTATAATTTTTTTAATTATATTTATTTGGTAATAATATCTCATTTCTATTTTTTTAAAAATAAATTAATTTTTATTTTATAAAATTAATTTATAAAATAAATTGAACTGGAATCGTTGAAGTTGAAGACAGACAACAAGCAGTGAGCTTGCTGTCATCTCCACCGAAAGCAAGGAGGAAGAGGGAGGAAGCAGCAGAGAGTGTTGTTACACTGGACCAAAGCTGGCAAACCTTGTGTGTGTGTGCTGGAAAACGCGTGACACTGTTCACGCGATTTGATCAACTATAAATTGAGCCAATGATCATTAGTTTCAATATCCCAAAGAGTGAGAGCATTGTATAGAGAGTGTGTGAGGTTTTTTTTTTGAGTTTCTAGAGTGTAAACTTGCTATTTTATTCTTGTAATAATAAAATACATTCGGTTTTTCCTCAAAACACTCCAAGAGTGATCGGTGAATCACAACAAGTGGTATCAGGAGCTTTGGTTCTTCATTGGGATCGAAAAATCGAAGAACGGAGTTTGGTTCGGAAAACTCGAGTTCCGGAAAAGTTGTCAAAAATTACTTTTGAGGGTACCATCAGCTAGTTCACGTCGAGACGAGCACGGTGGTATTTTCCGGAGACCGAACCGACGTCCACATCCACCGCACGCGCCAACCAGTGCAGTCTTCACGCGCCGCACTCGCAGACACGCTCCGCGCGTGTGGCTGAAGGTTGAAGACGATCCGCGTGGCCGCCACGTCACGCCCAGTCAGCGCACAATCAGCGCCCACTCAGCAGACACGTCAGCGCCACGTCAGCCGCCACGTGTCTGCCACGTCAGCAAACCGGTCCCACCTTGCCACGTCATCACTGCCACGTCAGCAGACTGGTAAATTTCATTTTGCCCCCTGAAGTTTTGAAATTTACAGTTTTGCCCCAGAACTTTTAGGAATTTACAAATCAGCCCATGTGTCGGATTTAGACCAAAGAAGTGTCTATTCCACCATTTTCGACCATTCTGGACGCAACGGTGACCTCAGATTTGTGAAATTCATACCCGATTTTAATATATTCTCATTTTAAACTTTAAAACTTAAAATGGAGATGGAGGATTCTCATTCTGGTGCAATGATTAAATTGGCTGCCACTAATTAATCCCTCTGGAGACCTAGGATGGTAGATTTTTTGCATTGTAAAGATCTGTTTGATGTCATCGAGTTGAAGAGAGTGAAACCAGAGTCTGTTAAGGAGTATGACTGGAATAAACTCAACAACAGAACCTTGGGTCAGATTAGGCAGTGGATCGGTCACAATGTCTTCCACCACGTAGCACAGGATTCAGATGTTTACGGGATGTGAATAAAGCTGGAAGACATGTTCTAGGCCAAGACAGCTTGGAATAAAGCCCTGTTAATGAGGCGTTTGGTGAACCTGAAGCTACGGAGTGGAACTTCCGTTGCGGAACACACCAACGAGTTTTCAGAGCCTGGTGAACCAGTTGTCTGCAGTAGACGTGCAGCTGAGAGATGAAGTACAAGCCCTCTTACTACTCAGTTCCCTTCCTGATAGTTGGGAGACATTGGTGGTTACTCTCAGCAATTCTGCTCCAAGAGGTAAAGTTACAATGTCTATGGTAAAAGATGCCCTGTCGAATGAGGAGTCCAGGAGAAAAGATGTTGGCTCAGAACAGACAGAAGCCTTCGTCACAGAGACTCGAGGAAGACATCACGGAAGAGACGGAGAGAGAGGCAGAAGCACAACCAGGGGTAGATCCTCATATGGAAGGAAGCTTACCTATAAGTGCTACCATTGTGGCATTGTAGGCCACCTAAAGAAGAATTGCCGAAAACTGCAACGAGAGCAGAGACAAGGCAATCACCAGCCGAAGAATGACGAAGGAGAGACACTGGTCGTTGTCCAAGCAGATGTAGCAATATGCTCCATACAGGAAGAGACATGCATTCACAACGCAACACAAGATGTTGAGTGGGTGGTAGATACTGCAGCATCCTACCACGTCACTCCTCACAGGGATTTCTTCACAACATACAAAGCAGGAGACTTTGGAGCAGTGAAGATGGGAAATATTAGTTCCTCTGGGATTGTAGGAATGGGTGATATTCAGTTGTGGACAAATGTCAGGTGTACATTGACATTGAAGGATGTCCTGCATGTTCTAGAACTTCGGCTGAATGTACTCTCGGGGATAGCTCTTGACAAACAGGGCTATGAAAATCACTTCAGAAATGACACATGGAGAATGACGAAATGTGTCATGGTTGTCGCCCGAGGACATGCTTGCGGCGCACTATACAAGACTCATGTGAAGATTTGTGCAGACAGTCTCAATGTAGCTGAAAAAGAGGCTTCTCAAAATCGGTGGAACCGGAGACTCAGACACATGAGTGGGAGAAGGTTGTCTACCCTGAACAAGAATGAGCTTACCAAGGATGCTGCACGAGGTCCTTGCAACCACTACTCAATTGGTAAGCAACGCAGAGTCTCATTTGATTTCTCTTCAGAGAGAAGATCATAGTTGCTCAGTCTGGTGCACTCTGATGTTTGTGGTCCCTTGGAGGTTGATTCATTGGGCGGTAACAAGTATTTTCTGACTTTCATCGATGATGCTTCACGAAAAATCTGGGTGTATTTCCTCAAGACGAAGGATCAGGTCCTAGATCAGTTCAAGCTGTTCCACGCCATGGTAGAGCATGAAACAGGGAAGAAGCTGAAGTGCCTTCGCACAGACGATAGAGGCAAGTACAGTTCCAGAGAGTTCGAAGCCTACTGCTGGAGACATGGGATTCGACATGAGAGAACTGTTACACACACACCACAGCATAATGGTGTCGCTGCGAGAATGAACTGCACCATTATGGAGAAAGTCAGAGGAATGATCAGTATGGCTAAGCTGCCAAAGCCATTCTGGGGAGAAGCTGTTCGTGCCGCCTGTTACTTGATCAACAGATCACAAACTGAACCGTTGAACTTGGAGATTCCGGAGAAAGTGTGGTCTGGTAAGAATCCCTCCTACACTCACCCTAGAGTATTCGGTTGTTTAGCCGTTGTATATGTATCCAATGAGCTCAGGGAGAAGCTCGATGCAAGGACAACTCCATATATATTCCTAGGCTATGGAGATGAAGAATTTGGATACATACTATGGGATCCGAAGGTGAAGATGGTCATCAGAAGCCAGGAAGTAGAGTTTCTCGAAGACCGAACAATTGAAGACATTGAAATGCCCAGAATTTCTTCCAATTCTAGTGCCAACAGAAATCCAGACCATGCACCAGCACAATTAGCCACAGATAGGGTGCACGAGGAAATTCCAGAAGCAGAACCAGATGAGGCAGATAGAGATGTTGAGCAGGGGGAGACACAGCCTGTTCCATCGGAAATTACAGAAGAAAGTGTTGAGCAAGGGAAGCCGCAACCCACTCCACTAGAAGCTGCAAGATCATTCACAGAGATGGATGATGACAGACCTCCAGAAATCAGTAGACCTCAGACAAGAAGATCTGAGCGAGGCAGGATTCCATCAATCAGATATCCGGGATCCGAATATATTCTGCTTACTGATGTGGGGGAGCCAGAGAGTTTCCCAAAGGCAAAGGTACTAAAAGCTTTAAAAGCATCAAAGGTACTTAATTATTCGATAAGCTAAAGGATTTCAGGCTAGGGAACAAAATCTAGCCTTCAATTTGTAATTTATATATAATGAATTGAAATACTCCGTTCGTGGAGAACTGATAAGAGAAAAGAAAATAACACAACTTTAAATTGTGGGATAAATTCTCCTTTAGAAACCCAAGTGGCAAAAACAAAATATTAAGAATGATAAAAGGGTTATTTTTCTTTTTCAAAAAACAAGCAGCAACTGAGAATTACTACCTAATCCTAAAGATTAAATGAAAATTTATTATTAAGTATATGGCACCCATCTATCTACATACAGAGCAACTGCTTTTTATGGATAAATTACAAAGCCAAAGATCTGAAATTTGCTGAGGAAGTAAGCAACTAGAATTGGAGCTTGAGCTTCCATAGAATTATTTGATATTTGTTTGTGCAGATGTTATTGCCCTAGAGCTATAGCTGCTTCCATCTTCGTGGGATACTTGGGTCAGTGATCTAGACATGAAACAACTGAACATGGGCAAGAAAATTGCCTTAATCTGGATTGTTGTGTTGAGGGATGATAAAAATTCATTTATATTTATAGAGTGAGATCACATATACTATTGCTTAGTTAGTAAGTACGTAGCATGGAAAGGAATTAATTTCTAGGGTTTTGGATTCCTATAGTGTTACTTCTAATTAATGATAATTCCCATGTAATATTTCCAACTTAAAATCATATCAAAGGTGAACAAGCATTTAATTTAATAGATGAAGTAATGGCTTTTTTTTATTTCTATTTTGGATGGCTTGCTTAGAATACAATAATGACTACAATGAAATGGTGACAAGCCATAGCATACAATAATAATAAAAATGCCAATGAAACTTGAAGTTGCCACTGCTCAATTACATCAATCGCAGCCCTTGATTAACCAGATCCTAATCAAGTTTAGTGCAAATATTGATGCTTCGGCAAGTTACATAACAATCGCACACTACTTGCTCAAGTGTCATTCTTGTAATTAACGTGAAGAAGAAACACAAGCACTACAAACGTGAAAGAATTGAATTAACCGGGAAGTAAGATACGATCATTGGAGCTCTGTATGATTTTTTACTTCTGAAATCATCATCCAAAGAGCATAATTTCTTCTCATAGATTTTTCCTTCATCATCAAAGACACGCGAAGACGGTTTGGACACAAAACAATTTAAAAATCCTGATAAGAGACCCATTATTAAAATTAGTAACTAGCTAGATTTTTTTCCCCCAGATAATCAATCAGCAACGAGAAAATGAGAGAGCAAAGCCAAATGAGATTGATGAGATTTGATTTTCAGTGAAGATTTATTATGTTTTTATAGTGGGAAGAGAAATGGAAGATCTAGTCAATTAGCTTGGATAACAAGGCAAAGCAAGTTTCCTGGAATTGTGTACACTCTTTTTGACCAAATTTCAAATAAAGATGACAACGTGGAGTAATTTGTGTATAATTAAATGTTTACTTTTCTACATAAGGTCTTAAAATTAATCAACAACTATTTTGTCAACTTGTGTATACACACACACAGACACCTGCCTAAGTTGACCACTCAGCTATCTTGTTCTTTAGCCTTTGCCTTTCGTCTCAAGTAATTGAATAATAGACATGAAAGTAACCTGTCGGGTTTCCATAGTCATTCAAAAGTTCATTAGTTATGTGGCAGATAGGTATCACATTCAAATCACAAGACTCGACGAGATTTCTATGTTAAAAAAAAAATGAGTGGTTTTTTAGTTGAACAAATGGCAAATGATTTACAATTTTAGATCAAAGAAGAATGAAAAAAATATCCACGATATCCATGGGGTTATGTATGAGAAAATTAGCTTAATAAAGAACAACAAAAAGGATCAAGTAGATGTATGTGTCCAATAAATTTTTACTATATTTATTAGGGATGACAAAGTTAGAGTATGATATAAGATGTCAATATTTTAATATATCATGTTCAACTATCGGGTATGAAATTTGACCAATGTTCAATCCTAATATATTGGATCTCCACGGGTCTTAATTTGAGTCATTGATCACACAAAGATTTTATTTCCATTTTTGTGGGGTTACCAGTACCTATAGCCGATCAATTTATCTAACGGATATAAAAAAAAAAAATTCTTACCCACTTTTAACATACTACACCCAGACGGGCCCCATCCCCATGAGGATTTTTACCATCCGGGGTGTCAATTTGGGATTAATTGCAAACGATTAGCTTAATAAAGAACAACAAAAAGGATAAGTAGAATATTCACGATATCCATGGGGTTACGTATTACAAAATTAGCTTAATAAAGAACAACAAAAAGGATAAGTAGAATGTCTGAACCGAACCGCGCAGTTTGAAAAAATATTAAAAATGATTTTGAACCGCATCGAATCGAACCGCAAATTTCGGGTCGGTGTGCGGTTTTGACCCATGTCAAACCGCGAACCGCCCAAACCGCAAATTTTGACTCGAACCGCGACCCGAACCGCCTAAACCGCCGACCCGCGTTCAAATTAAATATTATTTTATATTTTTATTCTTCTTTAACTATGAAAATAAAGATATTCAATGATCATATAATAATATGTAATGAATAAATGAAAATTATGTAATTTTTTCTTCAATTATAATGTGAAAACACACAAAATTTTCTTAAAAAATTTATAATCCAAACCGCCAACCCGAACCACCCAAACCGCTAAACCGCCAACCCGAACCACCGCGGTTTTCCTTATCAAATTTGCGGTTTCGTTTTCTAATTTCCCAAACCGCCAACCCGCGCGGTTTGAAGTAAAAAATGAAAAAACCGCCCCAACCCGCACCGCGAACACCCCTAATTCTTACCCACTTTTAACATACTACACAGATGGGCCCCATTCCCATGTGGATTTTTACCGTCCCTATATATTAGAGGTGGTAATTTGGGTCGGAATTCGTTTATTCGTTCGATTCGATTCGCTTTAAAGCGAATACGGGTGTGAAAAATGGATTCGTTTAATAAATGGGTCAATTCGATTCGATTCGTTTATTAAACGAATCGAATACGAATTTAGGCTCATTGATTCGTTTATTCATTTTATTACTTTATTTTACTAGTTATTGTTATTTTTCAATTAAGATACGATAAATTATGGGTAATTACCATAGAAAAATAATATTATCGATATTTGGTGATATATTTTTAGTAAGTATATTAATTACATATTTCATATGTATATATTTGGGAAAAATTAATGTAAATCAATTATGATAAATTATGTTATTAAATAATATCATGACTAAACGATATTCGTACTCGATTCGTTTAATAAACGAATCGAATACGAATCTTGATATTAGGATTCGTTTAATAAACGAATTGAATACAAATCCATCACATTTTGATTCGATTTGTTTAGAATTTGATACAAATTCGATTTATTGATTCGTTTTGCCACCCATACTATATATATAGCTTATGAGTCAATTGTAATTGTGCAATCATTATATAGTTTTGATTATATAAATTGATTGAATAAGAAAGGACATCCAAGTTGCTGTGGTGTAGTGGTTATCACGTTAGTCTTACACACTAAAGGTCCCCAGTTCGATCCTGGGCAGCAACATACATTTTTGGTTCCAAAAGGGTTTTGATTTTAATAACTGAGTATACGAAGATTACACAAATTAAATGAATCAATACAATATACTACTATGCTTCACTACCATGAGATCACTTCAATGGCCTAATTGATTTTTGTTGTAAAACCATTTGCAAATGATAGAATAATATTACCGTTCATCAAGAAAATAAATAGAAATTGGGTTGAGTCGCGGATTATGTTGTTATCTTTAAGACGTTTCGTGACTTTACCCAAAATGTGTGTTTGCAGTGATTTGACCCTGACGTCCTCATGATAAAATAAGTCCAGAAAAACATTATGTCTCAACGATTAGCACAAACACGATTGGTATGTTCACACCCAACTCTCGATATTTTGCTCGGTATCAAAAATAAAACACAAGAAGAATATGTTCAAAGTTTTTCCGGAACACAACAAGAACTGTTCTTTGACGCAGAGAGAAGAAAATTTTCTTTGATTTTGTTTTTGTTTTTTTTTTCTTCGTTATATCTTTTGGTGACAATTTATTGATTATAGTCTGACTGATATCATTATGTTTAATTTTTGCAATGTGGGGGCAATACATTTTATTTGGAAACTCCATTGCCAAATCACTTAATAACTAAGTCCACATAAATTGCGCTGATTTGTTGTGGTGAATTTGTATTGTTCTGTCCCCAATCGGTGTGACTTTGTGCTAAATAGCTTAGAATTAAGTTGTCAATCGGGGTTTTACATGCTCCGTTTAAACGCGGATCGAGTGGTTACAGTAGGGTTCTAACTTTTCCAAAAAGAAAAAAGTATTGTATTTGTGAATAGGTATTAGCAAATTCAGATACGAATTATGTTAATGCTTGTGCACGATTATGCTTATAAAATATTGATTCGGAAATTTTTGTATTGAAGCTTCAAGTACTCTAAAAATGCTAATTTTGTTATAGAGTTCGATTGGAGTATTGGGCAAGTAAAAGATGAAATCAACTTTCAATTGATTTCATCAGAATCTGATGAATAGTTTGAGATGCTAGCCATTAAGTATCTGGATGGTGGGAAAGAGTTGGCACTACACACGTAGTTTAGTAAATAGATGCTGAAACACCAATGTCAATGATCTTATGGTATCACTGAACTTTCCAACTATTTGATTGTGTGAAAGCAATATAGTGGAAGCAAGAATTGAGACAGTCAATTTTATGTTTCGATTAAATTTGAGTCGGGTGATTTTACAGTCGGGTTTCCAACGTTTTTAAAAAGAAAAAAAGAAAAAAAAGTATCACTTATTTAAATTGGTAAATGACTCTCTACTTTTGTACTACAAGATATTGGTATTTGCAAAAATCAATATGTGGTGGACATATGAGTATATGACTACTTTAAAGAAACTATTAGCAATAAACTTGTTTTAATTTATCAGTGGAGAATGATACAATCAAAGGTAGCCTTGAAGACCTTGAAGCCCATCTCGAGCACAGAATCAAAGTCCTTCTTTCCACTGATCAAGTTACAGTGACAGTTTGATTTGCATCATGTTAATGCTGGCTAATAAATATTGCATTTTATGATTTTGAAATATAAAATCCGAAGCATATTCACCCCAACAGTGAATTTGATTGTTGATTGATAACATAAAAGCACAAAGAGATATTACATAATATTGAACACATTCGTGACGGTAAAGCCATGGAAATTTCTGTGTGCATGTATTAGTTTCAGATTGTAAATCTAATAATCACATGCAAAAATGACTATAAAAAATAGCATATTATTGATAAAAGATACTATTTAAATTCTTCAATAGCTCAACAACTTTATTCCAGCACAACTTTCAGCACATGTAACTTTATAGCAATACATCAACACTCCTCTTTGCCTTAATAGCTGCAGAGACCCAATTTATTTCTTAACACCTCAAATTTATTTTTTGACAAGGCTTTGGTAAATATATATGTCATTTGATCCTCGGTTCTACAATAAATCAATTTAACCTCCCTTCTTTCTGCATTTCTCTTAGTAATACAGCTTAATGTTGAAGTGCTTAGTTGTCCCATGAAAAACATGATTATTTGCCATTGTGATAACAGCTTGGTTGTCTATATGAATTTGTGTACGCTTATCTTGCTTCATGTGCAAGTTTACAAGCAATTTTCTAATCCATATTGCTTGATTCACAGCAGCAGTAGTTGTTACATACTCAGCTTTTGTTGTGCTTTGAGCTACAATGTTCTATTTCTTTGAACTCCATGAGAATATTCCTGATCCAAATCTGAAACAAAAACCAGTTGTGCTCCTCATGTCATCAACAGAACATGCCTAGTCACTATCAGAAAATCCATAAAACATAAAATTCTTATGGTAACTGAATTTGATGTCATAGTTCGCTGTTTGTATGATCTTATGACTCTCTTTGTAGCCTGAAAATGTATTTCACTGCAACAGTGCATGAACCTTGAAAGTAAACTTACAGCAAATATGATGTCAAGTCTAGTTGCTGTAAGATACATTAGACAACCAATTAAGCTTTTGTAAAGTCCTTTATCAACCTTGTCTGCTCCATCGTTCTTTGTGAACTTCTCATTCTGATTCATTGGTGTGTCTATACTCTTGCAATCTTCTATAAGAAATTTTTTAAGTATTTCATTTGTGTATTTCTTTTGACATATGAAATTCCATCATGACTCTGCTTCACTTCCATTCCAAAAAAATAAGACATCAACTCAAGATCTCTCATCTCAAAGACTTTGAGCATTTCAGTCTTAAATTCTTGCATCAACTTCTCATTACTGCATGTTACAAGTAAAACATCAACATAAACAGAAACTAGAATCATGTTAATATCTATTTCTTTTATATATAAAGTGACCTCACTTGGACTTTTAACAAAACCAAGACTTTGCAAATGTTCATCAATCCTGTTATACCAGGCTCTAGGAGCCTGTTTGAGACCATATAATGCTTTTTTTAATAAGTAAACTTTCTCCTCTTGCCCCTTCACTTGAAAACCCTCAAGTTGATCCACATAAATCTCCTCTTGCAGATAACTATTTAGAAATGCAGATATGATATCTAACGCTGATAAGGCAAACATCATTTTGATTGTATCAAGCTGTTTTGTAGGGGCAAAAGTTTCTAAAAGGTCTACTCCAAACACTTGAGCATATTCCTTCACCATTAATATGGCCTTATATTTGTTTACATAACCATCTGCATTGAGTTTGGTTCTATAAACCCATTTGACGCCTATTCATTTCTTGTTCTGAGGTGTTTACCAACTCTTATGTGTCATTCTTCTCAATAATTCTAAGCTCATCTTTCATTGCTTCAATCCATTTTTCATCTTCCCCTGCCTCTTTGAATTCTGCAGGTTCAAAAACAGCAATGTTGCACCTTTCATAAATATCAGATTAAGGCCTTGTACCTATGACTAGTTCATCATCTATGTTGTCATTAGTATTTTCCCAAGCTTCTAATTTTACCCATGATTCTAATTTCAGCCAAGGAATTTGTTGGTCTCTGACTCGTTGAGATTTTTTGATTTCTTGTTGTACTTCATTTTATTATATTTATTGTTTTTCCCTTATCCAGAGTTTTGTGCTTTTGCATGAAAAGCTTCATGCACAGTTTCCTCTTATCTCATTAGTCTCTTTTGTTCTTGTGCATGTAGTGCATTCAATACTTCTGCCAAGGTGATGCTTGACAAATCTTTAGAGTTTTCCAAAGCTGAAATTGCAACCTCAAACTTTTCATGTATTGTCAAGGATCTTTTGAACTATTTTAGAATCAGAAAAATCAATACCAAGAAGTTTTACTTGGTTGACAATGCCAAGAAATCTGTCAGAATACTCATTGTTTGTCTCTGATTCTTTCATCTTTTGTATCTCAAACTCTCGGATCAAATTCAGCACTTGCATCCCTTTGACCCTTTCATCTCCATCATATTCTTGCTTCAAAAAATCTCAAAATTCCTTGGCTGTTTTCAATGCCATTATTCTGGTAAAAATGGTGGGTGAGAGCTGCAAATAAGGTTGCTCTTGCTTTTGATTTTCTTTGCTTCCTCTCCTTTTGATTTTTGATTTGTGCAAGATTTGGATTGTCTGGCAGGAGTGGAACTTCATATAATTGTTCGACAGCTTCCCACAAATCATTGGCATCAAGATAGGCTTCCATTTTAACAGCCCGCATTTAATAATTTGTTCCATCAGATACTGGAGGTGCAATTGCAGTGAATGTAGCTTCTGAATTCATTCTGAATTGGTTATAGAATTTTGTGTTTGTGAGGAGATGGGTATTGGGTGATAAGTGTTAGGAATTGTGTTTTTTTTTCACTCAACTCACAGATTCCTCAGGCTCATGATTCCAGCACAATTTTGCAGCTTTATGGCAATATTTCAACAAACTTCAGCAACATCCTAAACGATCTAAGCTACGTTTCTGTACAAAAGCTAAAAAAATTTGCCACCACATTCTCTGAAGGATAGTTTAGCATGACATCGAAATTTGGTTTTCCCCTACCAACTTCAAAATTTACAAAAATCTCATTCGATGACTTCTATGTAGCCTCTTATATCATTCTTGGACACTTTGGAACCTAAGCAATTTAAGAGGCGATTAATCCCAGAAAGCTCATTGGATGATTTCAATATAGCCTCATATATCAGAAAATTCAAAAGTAATATCACCGTATAAGGCTTTTCTCTCTTAATAAGAACTTCAACTTAACAAAAACTCTGTCATTAGACTGATGAGACTTTAAAATAAGGGGGAAAAAATTGTTCCCACATTTGACTGTCACTAAAGCTGAAGTAGCATCAGAAATTCAAAAGGTACATTTGGCAAAGGTTTGAGCTATTCAAATTATCAACCAAACAAGTGGAGCCTGAAAACAAAGTGCTTGGCTTCACTTAGTTTAATTTTTCACATTTCTCCACTCCTAACCAATAAGCTTCCACATCAGAACAATATAAAAGAGAGACTACAAATTCAGTTTGTTTTACATTTCAAATACAGGATACAAGTACAATACTCTCCACAATCCTATATATGCTGCCGCAGATGACATATTATGCCTTGTTTACACAAATCCGTTGCCCTTCCAGCAACTGCAAGGAAAAACAAGTATCAAACAATGAACAATAAAAAAGAAATGGAGTGCTCACATTGATCACAAGGGCGAACTGACAACTATCGAATCCAACTTAAAATTTATTGACCCAATTATCTGCTTCGTAAGAGCAAGGGGAGCAAACTACTTACTGAATTGTTTAAAGAAGAGATGACAGATTCAGCATCTTCTTGTGAAGAGAACGTAACAAACCCAAAACCAGTTGATTTTGAAGTCCCTGGAACTCGTGAAACCTTTGCACTAAGAACATTTCCCTTCTCGGAGAAATAATTCTTGAGTATTTCCGAAGTTACTGTCTTTGCAAGATTTCCCACATAAACTTTGTGGGGACTGTCAACGAAGTTAGAATCCTCTGCCTGAAGGAGGGACAGATCAACTTGTGTCAAAGGTTTCTCTGTAATGTTTACTTTGATCTTGCGCCCACCAATTTCCTGCAGAAACAATTAGTATTTCATCAAATTTATAAATTGGTGACCATCAAATAACAAACCTATTTTCTTTTTCAACTTTAACAGTAAAATATATATGATCAAAACCTACAGTGCCATTCAATTTTTCGATTGCTGCATTTGCATCCTCAACAGTTTTCATTGTAACAAAGGCAAACCGGCGACTCCTTCCTGTGTATTTATCATACATCACCTACAAACAACACAAGTCGAAAACTGGCAAATTTAGTTTTCATTGTAACAAAGGCAAACCGCAGATGTTTTAATACACTTTCATGACAAAACTACATTTCAATCAACAAGCAAAAGATGCACTCTTTTCTAACTCCGCCATGTCTCCCTAACCGGATTTTCAAAGTTTCACTCTTCATATTGACTGCCTACTCAATGCTCAAGTTACAAAGCCTTGACCTATTTTGACATTTACTAATACAAGTAAATTCAATGCCTACCACGTCCTAAATGGAATTAAGTTACCTGCAGAAAGATTGTGGTGACTAATTCTCTATAAAAATTTCAAATTTGTGAAATATATTCATAAGATATTTTACATTCCCTCTAAATTTATAGCACAAAAAACATTTGATTTTCCATACATGATCATAATTCCAAACAAAAATAAAGAAATTTAAATATTTTAATCAATCACACTCACAAATTCACTCTCAACATAACCCTACAAGTGCTAAGAACTCCTATAAAAATTAATTTCCTTCCAAAAAGTTCATAAGAATCAGTGAATCTAAGAAAACCCACAAGATGATTTGAAAAATTATAACTTGTTGACAGCACACCATCAAATCAATCAAACAAAACAAACCCAAAAAAAAAAAAAAAAAAAAAATAGTAAACGTAAAAAGAAAAGCAAAAGCAAGAACCTCAGCTTTCTCGACCGCGCCGTGTTCTTGAACAATTTTGGTAAGTTCATCATTATCAATATTTCTAGGAATATTACCAAAATACAGCCTCGTAGCAAACTCTGAAGAGGTGTCAGCGGATGCTGCTTCTGTTTCTTCAGCTACTGCAAAGAGTCTCGTTGTGGAGTCTTTGGTGCTTGGTGACCTGAGATTGTGCAAAGAACACCATAACTTTGGGAAGTTTATTTGAAGAAATGGTTGTTTTGATTGAAACGTGAAGTGGGTTTTTGAAAAGATTAGATTTTGTTGACATATTAATAGAGATGATGATGATATTGAAGCCATTGATTTTATTCGATTGTTGGGGAAAGAATTGGATACAGTGAAATGAAGAGGAGGTTTATCACTTTATCCAGTGAAGCTGACGAGGGCTTTGGCTGCCGCCAGGTAATTCTATAATTAAAATTTTGAGGAAAAAAAAGATTTAAAAAAAAAAATACATTTACTACGTATAATTAATTAATTAATTATAAATGATTTCACTAATTAGTAAAGTTAAATAACGGTCAAATTCAAAATACTCATTTATTTCTATATCAGGTTTGACATTGATTAGGAGATTTTATAATATTAAAATTTAATAATTGATTTCCTTCTAATTTTAACCACTTAAAGTGGGTAAATTTTAAGAGAATTCCTTTTAAGAAAATCTTTTTCCGATTTTATTTAAAACAGTATTTTAAATTATTATTTTTTTTAGAAAAAGAGAGAGACAGCAAGTGGGAGCAATTAAGTGTTTTGAATGCTCTCTTAATTTCCCACTCTTTTATTTCCTCTTTTAATACTCTCTCTTATTTTATTCTTCAAAAACTTTCCATATTTTTTTTTCATTATTTACATTCAACCTCTTCTTACAGTACCAACAACTAAATCCTAAATCTTTGGTTGCATTTTTTTGTCTCACAGCCTCCAACTTATGTAAGTTAACTATAATCTATCTTCTTTTCTTATTGTTTTTTTTGTTTTCAATTGCTCTCTGTCATATTTATGTTTAGTGTATTTGTTCCATTGTTTAATTGTGACTTGTGTGATTATGAAGTGGAGTTTCTGCTAGAGGATTTTTTTCTGAATACAAAACACAGACACAAGCACTTGTTGATTTCTCCAAGCTAATCCTAACTTCTGTTCTTTTGATATTTAATTTTGTTCTGCATGTCAATATAATTAATAATTCTTGTTTTAGGTTGTCACACATGAGTAAGCAAATAAATCAATTACTTGAATTGTTTCTATGAAGAAATAAGCTGTAAAATATTTCCATGGCCGATGATGTATAGTTTTGGTTTGCAAGAATATCATACCATGTACTTATATTCTTTTGATATATATTTTTCTTTCAGTTAAAAGAATCAGTATTTTAAAGCTCAAATAACTCTTTCTTTTAACATGTACTTATATTTCTCTTTTTCTTTCTTTCTTTCAAGATTCAAACAATGAAAGAACCGAAAGAAGACTTCTCATTGAAGGAGACCTCACCAAAAATTGGTGGGGGGAGAGTCTCCGGTAGAGAAAAGCTCACATCATCATTTGATCTTGTTGAACAAATGGAGTTCTTGTATGTAAGAATTGTGAGAGCCAGAGATTTGCAAGCTAATCAAGCGACCGGTACTTGTGACCCATATGTTGAAGTAAATATTGGAAACTATAAGGGAACAACTATTCCATTTGAAAGGAAACCAAACCCTGAATGGGACCAAGTATTTGCATTTACTAAAGAACGTCTTCAGGCCATTTCTGTAGAGATATTGGTAAAAGATAAGAAGGTTGTTGATGGTGACTTTATTGGAAAGATTAAAATTGACATACCTGATATTACAAAACGTGTTCCACCAGATAGTCCATTGGCGCCAGAGTGGAAAAGATTAGAGGCTAAAGATGGCACCAGGGCTAGAGGAGAGTTGATGTTTGCTATTTGGTTTGGAACTCAAGCAGATGAGGCATTTTCCAGTGCTTGGCATTCAGATGCAGCTGTTGTTAGTGGTGAGAATATCGTTAATTGTCGTTCAAAAGTGTATGTTTCTCCTAAACTTTGGTATCTTAGAGTAAATGTGATTGAAGCACAAGACTTGGTGCCTAAACAGAAGAATAGAAATCCGGAAGTTTTCATCAAGGCCGTTTTTGGGAATGTGGTTCTGAAGACTAATGTTTCGGCGACAAAAACTGTGAACCCAACTTGGAACGAGGACTTGATGTTTGTTGCAGCAGACCCATTTGACGATCCTTTGATTCTGACAGTGGAGGATAAACTTGGAGCTAATAAAGAGGAATGTTTGGGGAGATTAGTGTTGCCTTTATCAAACGCGGATCAGAGGTTTCTTCCAGTGCCTGCTGCTGCTATATGGTATAATCTTGATAGGAATATTGTTGATGGTGAAGAGAAAAAAGATGTCAGATTTGCTAGCAGAATTTGTTTGAGATTCTCTTTGGACGGCGGTTATCATGTTTTTGATGAAGCCACTAACTATAGCAGTGATTTAAGGTCAACAATGAATCAGTTGTGGCCGCCTGCGATTGGGGTTCTGGAGTTGGGGATTTTAAGTGCTAAAGAATTGTTGCCAATGAAATCAAGAGAAGGAAAAGGAACCACTGATGCTTATTGTGTGGCCAAATATGCAAACAAATGGGTGAGAACAAGGACTGTTGTTGAAAGCTTTGAACCAAAATGGAATGAGCAATACACTTGGGAGGTTTATGATCCTTACACTGTGATTACTTTAGTAGTTTTTGATAATTGTCATTTACATCCTGGGGGAGCAAAGGATTCAAGAATTGGGAAGGTAAGGATTCGACTATCCACACTTGAAACAGATAGGATTTACACTCACTCTTATCCTCTTATAGCCTTACAACCAAATGGGGTGAAAAAGATGGGAGAAATTCAGCTGGCTGTGAGGTTTACTTGTTCTTCTTTTGTCAACCTGCTGCAAACTTACTCACAACCTCTCTTGCCCAATATGCATTACATTCACCCACTTTCTGTTTTCCAGATTGAAAGTTTAAGACACCAGGCTACTCATTTGCTCTCCTTAAGGCTGAGTCGTGCTGAGCCACCATTAAGGAGAGAGGTCGTTGAGTATTTACTTGATGTAGGATCACAAATGTGGAGCATGAGAAGAGGCAAAGCTAATATTGCAAGACTCATGAGATTTCTTAATGGATTAGCTGCTGCTTGGATTTGGTTTGATCAAGTACGCCGATGGCAGAATCCAAAGAAAACGATTTTCGTTCATGTTGCCTACGTGATTATGGTTCTTTGCTCACAAATGATTCTGCCCACTTTGTTTTTGTTCTTATTTGGTGTTGTGATTTGGAAGTTCAGAAAGAGACCAAGACATCCTCCTCATATGGACATCAAATTATCATTCGCAGATAAAGCTCACCCTGACGAATTGGATGAAGAGTTTGATACATTCCCATCTTCCAAGCAAGGTCAAATTCTAACAATAAGATACGATCGATTGAGAAGCATTGGAGCTAGGATGACCACTTTAAATGGTGACTTGGATAATCAATTGGAGAGGCTGCAATCTTTGATAGATTGGCGGGATCCAAGAGCTACAACAATGTTCTCAGTTTTTTGTTTAATGGCTGCTGTAGTGTTTTATTCAGTTCCCCTTCAGATTTTACTCCTTTGTGCAGGTTCTTTTGTGATGAGGCATCCGAGATTCCGCATAGACATTCCTGCATCACCCCAGAACTTCCTAAGGAGATTACCTTCAAAGGCTGAGAGCTTGCTGTGAAAATGCTGCACTGCGTTTACTAAGTTGTTATTCATTTACTTTCTGCAGAACTTTGTTTCTCTCTTTCTTTTCCGGATGAATAATCTTTTCACTTTATTTATTTTTGTCCTCGGAAATGCAGCTAGTTGTTTCTCTCTGTATTGGTCTTATTATATTGTAACAGTAAGCAGCATGCAGAACAGAACGATCATAAATATAAAGTTGCTGCAACAAATTGTTATCTTATTTTTCAATCAACTCTCGTACGTTCGTAAAAGATGAAATACAGCACAATTCCTAGATAATAATAAAATCAATTTATGTACAAAAGCTTCTCTGAGACCAATGTGATTGGCCTCAAATGATATAAATAGTTTAATATTGTTGTGATTTGAGCCAAGAGATACTACAATAAGTTACAAATAATTAACATGCAAAATTTCTCCTACAAAACTTCTGAAGCAGGTAGATTATTACTAATACAATCTCCTTCCATTGCACCAGAATCCCAGTCTATCACAATTTGAGAGTGTATGCTACATTTATTGGAAATGTCTTTATGAAACTAAAAATATATAAATATTAAATAACAATAATGAAATAATTAAACAATAACCAAAGTATCACCTTTAAAAAAAAGGCAAAAAAACAAAACCAAAGCATCACCATTTAAAAAAAGGCAAAAAAACAAAACCAAAGCAGTCACCAATGTCTCGAGACTAAAAACATACCTGGCATAATATCCAATTTCACTGACTTTGAACCCTTCGCTACTCTAGCTCCTTTACATGACCTGCACCATTCCTAATGCCAACAACATTATTAGAGATTTTTTTAAATGATAAAAACAGAAGAAGGTTTAACAACAATTTCAGAGAATTCCCAAGATGATTCTAAATGATTTTTATAAATAACAGGAAAAACTAGTGGTCATCATTTGCAAAGCAAATATGTCCACAATTACGCCAAGAAAATGCTGATTTAATTAATTGTCACAGAGAGTATGATCCTAGTATTGAGTATCCCCCCCCCCCCCCCCCCCTTCCGCTAGGATTGGAAATCCTGTATTCTACATATTCATACGATTGAGTCCTTGAGTTTCCGAAATAGTGTAAAAAGAAGTGCTTCGAATCATTGCTAGAACAGATTAAAAAAGAAGGGAATATGCTGAACATGAGGTCAGTGCAGCAGGCCTGTTCCGCCACACTGTCGGCAAGTTTGATTAATGCTCATAAAGCCAGATTGGATGCTCTCCTGTAATGTAGCAAATGCATAACAAAGGATCCCACCAATTTAGTATTTCCGTAATAAAAATTATGATGTTATAAAATGATATAAATTTCATGATAATGCATATAATGATATAAGTGACTTGTATAAATCTGAGTGTGTTTGCATGTGTATATAAATCTAGAAGAACTGACCATGCCCGATCCCTTACACCGCCTACATTTTACAGGTTTCACTCCAGGAGGGACACCTTCTCCACCTGAAACAGATGCAGAAACAGCAGATGGGAAAAGGAATTAAATTTGGAACCTCCTTCCAACATAATTGAGATCTGACAGAAAATAAGCATACCACAAGCTTCACAAGGCAACTCAGTTTGAAATGTGACAGTTTTGGTACATACCTGAACAGCTTCCATGAAGAATAGCTCAACAGCAACCTACTTATTGATATATAAGAAGTGTGTCAATAACTCCATTTTGAAGCACAAATATAAAGAACCAACATGTGGAAAAAGAAGTAAGAATGAGAACCTTTACATCTTGGCCGCTCATCCTATTTCTGAAAAAATCACTGAAGTTGAACATCTGTCCATCATCGTAGCAAGAAAATCAGATTGATCATCATTGTAGCACAAAAATCAGATTAGATTTCTAAGCTGAAACATTCTGCAGAAAATCAGAAATTCTAGAGACATCTAAAGAATTGTAGCTATTCCATTATTAGTACATATTATGCAGAAAAGAAAGAAAATGTGACTGAAAAAGTATAGGTAAAAAGCATTCTAATAATTCATTCCTTACATTCTCCATATTGAAGATGTCCTGGAATGGATTTCCAAAACCACCTTCATAACCTGGACCGCCATTGGTTTCTTGGTGCACAAATGCTTCATGGCCAACCTATAGAAATGAACACAACCAATCAAGATGCTGACAAGCCTCAGGAGTTTTTCATTCCTTGTATTTATATTGTAGACATTGCTAACAAAGAATCTTTCAATTTATTGTAATATAAGGAATTTTAATGAGCAATATTATCATGGATTTAGGTATAGGATGTTAATAAATAAATATAAGAATTGAGCTACCTGATCATAAACTGCACGATTCTCATCATCTTTCAAAACCTACAACAGAACAAAGAAAGAGTCATCATTGAGTCAATCATGGAAATCTTTAGTAAGCAAGACTGATTATTCAAACTTTTATGGCTATAATTTAGTAAACTTACTCCGTATGCCTTGGAAACTTCTTTTCAGCTTCAGGGTCATCTTTATTTGTATCTGGATGGAGTTTCTTTGCAAGCTGCATATAATGCTGATATAAAAATTAAGGGAAAAAAATCAAATAATGCACAAAATCAAGCAAAAAAAAAGAATTCAAATTATCGATGACTTCAATATAGCCTCCTATATCAGAAAATTCAAAGTAATATCACCGTATAAGGCTGTTCTCTCTTACTAAGAACTTCACCTTAACAAAAACATAAAAACAAATTTAAAGAGTTGGTAGTGGATTCAAGGTTAGAAAAAATTTGGTGTGAACAAATCCATTTAAAGAAATTTTAAATAAATATGGCAACACTCATCATGTGGTTCTGAAGATTAATGTTTCGGCGACAAAGACTGTGAACCCAACTTGGAACGAGGACTTGTTTGAAATTCTCTTTGGACGGCGGTTATCATGTTTTTTATGAAGCCACTAACTATAGCAGTGATTTAAGGTCAACAATGAATCAGTTGTGGCCGCCTGCGATTGGGGTTCTGGAGTTGGGGATTTTAAGTTCTAAAGAATTGCTGCCAATGAAATCAAGAGAAGGAAAAGGAACCACTGATGCTTATTGTGTGGCCAAATATGCAAACAAATGGGTGAGAACAAGGACTGTTGTTGATAGCTTTGAACCAAAATGGAATGAGCAATACACTTGGGAGGTTTATGATCCTTACACTGTGATTACTTTAGTAGTTTTTGATAATTGTCATTTACACCCTGGAGGAGCAAAGGATTCAAAAATTGGGAAGGTAAGGATTCGATTATTCACACTTGAAACGGATAGGATTTACACTCACTCTTATCCTCTTATAGTCTTGCAACCAAATGGGGTGAAAAAGATGGGAGAAATTCAACTTGCTCTGAGGTTTACTTGTTCTTCTTTTGTCAACCTGCTGCAAACTTACTCACAACCTCTCTTTCTCAATATGCATTACATCCACCCAATTTTTGTTTTCCAGATTGAAAGTTTAAGGCACCAGGCTACTCATTTGCTCTCCTCAAGGCTGAGTCATGCTGAGCCACCATTAAGGAGAGACTGTTGAGTATTTACTTGATGTAGGTTCATAAATGTGGAGCAAGAGAAGAGGCAAAGCAAATAATGTAAGACTCGTGAGATTTCTTAATGGATTAGCTGCTGCTTGGATTTGGTTTGATCAAATACGCCGATGGTGTTGTGAAAACACGATCACTCTAGGAAGTATTTGAGGAAAAACCGAAATTCGTATTATTACTACAAGAATAATACAACAAGTTTACAACCAAAGAAACTCACAAAAACCTCTCACTTCTCTCTACAATATACACTCTCATTTGGGATGCTAAACACTGATCAGAGGACTCAAATTTATAGAGCCAAAACCGCGTGAACAGTGTCACGCGGTTTGGCCAACCAACTCCCAGCTCACACACACATTTGCTGCCAGCTTCTCTCTGCCAAGTTTTTCAACAAAACTTTCGGTGGAAAAGATGTCTTTGACTGGCATCCAACAAATCT